>JAENPR010001733.1:0-118185 GCA_018135685.1 Themeda triandra | reverse complement strand
AATATCAGTTAAGCATGGTTATGCATCTGTGCATAAAAAGGTAATCACATTACAACTTGGAGCGCAAGGTACCCCACAAATATAGATATGGCAATACCTTCTTACATCCATGAGCTGCCATAACTTCTAGAAGATTTATTGTGCCAACAACATTATGGTCGTAATAAAGCAATGGCTTTTGTACACTTTCTCCGAAGCGGTTTCCACCAGCAAAATGAATAACAGCATCAAATCTGGAGAACGGTGTAGCATGAATATAAACAAGTACCGAGTGCAGATGCATTTACATAGAAGGCAAGACTTAACATTGAATATGTATGTTGGAGTATATACATGTATTAGGCCCATGAGGCTAGGCCCATGAGGCCCATGTATGCTACACTATATAGCTACCCTTCTAGGGTTAGCCAAATCAATAGAGAACCAATTCCAACATGGTATCTGCTAGCTAGGGTTTCTTCCCTTCCCGATCCAGCGCCGCTGCGGCCCGCAGCGCGCCGCGGCCGCCCCATGGCCGGCGAGCACCCCTCCACCTCCCTCCTACTCCCCGGGCTTCCTCCTCTCCCGAGCGCGCCGAGCCGGGCGCAGTCGCGGCGGAGCCGCTTCGCCGCCGCCGCCGCCCCCGAGGCTCGCGCGGGGCCGCTCCTCCGCCGCGGGGTCGCGGCGGGCGGCGCGCCCCGGCCGCCCGCGGCCGGGTCCTCCGTCGCGCGGGGCCTGCACGTCGCCGGCCATCCCCTCCTCTCCGATTCGCGCGGCCACGGTTTCTTCCCCGATCCGCGCGATGCGGGCGCGCGAGGTCCCCCTCCGCCGGGCTTCGTCCTGCCCATCTCCGGCTCCTTCCCTGCGCTCGGCCCGCAGCAGCCAGGCGCCGCCACCTCCTCCCCTGTTTTCGCGTCTGGTGGCTTCGGCCCGCAGCAGCCGAGCGGAGGTGCGGCTCCAGCTCTCGTGCTTGCGGCTGCTGCGGAGATCCCGGCCGCTGAGGACACAGGTGGAGGCGCAGTTCACCCCGTGGCGGAACCGGCCGCTGAGGACACAGAGCCGGCGCTCCACCTCCCACCTCCCACTCGCCTCGATGCCGCTGCCGCCGCTGCTGCCTATGCGGCTGCCGCATCTGAGGCTACGGCAGCAGGCCTCCAGCCAGCGGCCGTGGCGCGCTACGCTGCCACCGCTGCCGCTGCTGCTCTGGAGGGCGTCGGGATGCCACTCTCCACCTCCGGCGTCGTCTACTTCCCACGGGGAGCACCGCCGAGGCCGCACTCACCTCCGATGATGCCCGGCCAGCCGTGAATGCGGCAGGGGCATCCGCACGGGTGGCCGGGCGGTGGGCTCCTTCACCTTCCCGCCTCCGCCGGCCGACCACCACGCTCCCCGGCCCGACTCCGCCTCGCTGCGCAAAGACTTGTCTCCGCGCGTGCGCCGGCCGCAGGCGGGCAGAGCGACCTGTGCCGTCGCCCGGCCGGGGCACAGCGTGAGCGGGACGCCGCCCCCACGTTGGCTCGCCGATTGCCGAGGCGGAGACACTCCTCGCCCAGCCTCCGCACCTTGCCCGGCCCTCCTCCCGGCTCGACGGGCCACCACACCACCTCCTCCACCGTGGTGACCCGGACGACCCGGCCGACCCCTTCGTCGCGCGGCTCCACTACCAGCGGGGGTGTCCGAGAACATTGGCCATCCGGGTCGTCCTGACCCCGCGTCGACCTCCTACGCCCGCTCGGAGGGACCAGGTCATCCTCACTGCGCCGCTACGCCTTGGACGACCACGTCCTCGCCGAGCCGCCCGCCGGGGCCCGGGACGCGTCGTGGCTACGCCGACAAAGATCGTCCCTCTCCCCGATCCTCAACACGGTCACCTCCGAGCCGCAGGACCTCCTCCGCAACACTTCCTCCGCTCGACACGCCCGGGCCGGCCCTCGAGGGACAGTTTCTAGGCAACGCCGAGACCCGGCCCCGCGCCCGACCTCCGCTTCCGCACCTTCGAGCGGGGGGACCTCGCGGTTGGGGAGTACCGCCGGCGACATGAAGGCCATGGCGGACTCCTCGGCGACTGGGTACCCCGTGGCGGACCGCGCACTCGTCCTCAACCTCCTCCGCGGGCCGCCGAGCGCTACGCCTCCTCCGCGCGGCGATCGTCCGCATGCGGCCGTTTCCCACCTACCTCCAGTCCGCGACGATCTCATCATGGAGGAGCTCACTCGGGGGCCGCGGGATCCACCACCGCCGGGCCTCTCTCTACCGCGCAGTTCTTCGCCGTCCTCGGCCGCTGTTGCCACTCCACCGCCACGTCCGCCGCTCCGTACACCCCACCGTTGGCTCCTCCTCCCACCGGCCGAGCCGGGGAGGGGGCCGCGGCACGGGGGCGGGCAACGGCAGGCAAGGGCAAGGGCAAGGGCGGGGTGGTGGCGGTGGGGGCCGGCATGTGGCGCGCCTCGGCCGCCGCGTCCTCCACCGCCGGCCCTCCTACAACAACCCCGGTCCGGCGCATCTCCATGTGGCCCTTCCGGGCCCCCGGTGGCGACCCTCGTCCACCGGCGGCCATGTTCGCGGAGCTCCTTCGACGTTCTACCCACACCGGTGACCCCGTGGGGCACACCTTCCGCACCTCGCCGGGCCGACCGGGCCGGAGTCGGGAGGCTCGGCGCGCTCCTTCTCCACCCCGGGCTTGACACCTCCCTTGTCGGCCGGAGTGGATCGCCGACTCGGGTGCCACCTACCACACCACCCCGGACTCCGGTATACTCTCGTCCTCCTCTCCTCCTTCTTCCTCACACCCTTCGTCTATCATGGTCGCCAATGGCTCGTGTCTTCCCCGTCACTTCGTGGGTGCGCGCCGGTGCCCATGGCTCTTTTCGCCTTCCCCGATGTTCTTGTTGCACCACGTATGGTCCACAATCTTCTTTCTATTCGTCGTTTTACAGCCGACAACTCTTGTTTTGTGGAGTTTGACTCTTTTGGTCTTACTTGTGAAGGATTTGGCTACCCGGCGTCCTGCTCCGATGTGACGGCCTGGGGCCCCTTTACACTCTCCGCTCCGACCTCTTCGCCATCTTCGTCACCCTCGCCACCACTACTTCTTCTACTTGGCACCGGCGTCTCGACACCCCGGACGTGATGCCCCGATGCCTTAGTCATAGCTCGCATTCTCGTTGTACTCGAGTTCATAATGAGCAAATTGTGTCATGCGTGCCGGTTGGGCCGTCATGTTCGTCTTCCTTTTTCTAGTTCTTCTTCACATGCGGCTCACCGTTTTGATCTTGTACACCGCACCGTGGACATCGCTCGTACCCCGCATTTCCGGCTATAAATACTATCTTGTGGTGGTTGATGATTTTTCTCACTACTTGTGGACTTTTCCCTTGCGTGCGAAGTCCGATGCTTTCCCCGCGATTCACCACTTCTTCGCTTGGGTGTCCACACGCTTTGGCCTCACTATCAAGGCCGTCCGGTGTGACAATGGTCGCGAGTTTGATAACTCCACCTCCCGTGCGTTCTTTCTCTCTCACGGTGTCCGATTGCGCATGTCTTGCCCGTACACCTCCTCTCGAACGGCAAGGCCGAGCGCATGATCGCACCATCAACGACACCATGCGCACGCTTCTTCTCCAGCCTCACTTCCTCGCTCGCTTCGGCCGAGTGCCCGCACACCACCACATACCTCCTCAACCGCCTACCTTCCGCCGCCCGTCCAGCTCCTACACCACACCACGCTCTCTTCGCACCCTCCCTGTGACGATCACCTTAGAGTCTTCGGGTGTGCGTGCTACCCGAACACCACCGCCACCGCTCCCCACAAGCTGGCTCCTCGGTCCACCTTGTGTGTCTTCCTTGGGTACTCCCCGGATCACAAGGGGTACCGGTGCTATGATCTCACCTCCCGTAGGGTTCTCATTTCTCGCCATGTGGTGTTCGATGAGTCGGTTTTCCCCTTCTCCACTCCTCCTCCCACCACTTCCATCCCACAGGAGCTTGACGTTTTCTCTCTGTTTCCCACTGACGCGGTGGTCGAGCCACCTTTGCAGTTGTCTCCTGCAGGTACTACCGCACCGTGCCCTTCGCCGGCCGTGCCCTACCACCGGCGGCCGCCTCTCCCGACCGCTCCTCGCTCGACCATGGAGGCCGAGCGGGGTGGGGGTCCCGAGCCGCCGCCAGCGCCACCCGCACCTACGCGCGCCCAGCCGGTGCGGGTGTACCGCACCACGTGGACCGCCGCCTCGAGCTCCACCTCGCGCCACTCCGCTCGCTTTCGCCCGCCCGGTGCACGTGTACCCGCCGGTGGAGACGGACGGGCGCCGCGCCCGCCGCCGCCGTCATCGCCGCCGCAGTGGCCCCTTCTTCGCGGGGTCACCCGCCCACCGGTGGTGCCCTCTCTCCGCCGGCGACACCGACGCCGCCGCCGCCGCCGCCGCGGCCTCCGGCCGCCGTGTGGAGCCGCCGGTCTACCACCCGCCGCCCGCTTCACCGGGACCCTCGTCACACTCACCCGATGGTGACGAGGCGAGCGCGTCCGTCCGCGTGCCCTCTCCGCCACTGCGAGGGCGAGACGGATCTCTCCGGCACCCTCTTCCGTCCGCGAGGCCTTGGCGGACCCTCACCGGCGCCGCGCGATGGAAGAGGAGTACGCGGCCCTCCGCCAACCGCACTGGATCCGGTGCCTCGGCCGCGAGGTGCCAACGTCGTCACGGCAAGTGGATCGGACCCACAAGCGCCGGGCCGATGGTACACTTGAGCGGTACAAGGCTCGGTGGGTACTTCGGGGTTTCACTAAGCGCCTGGGGTTGACTATGATGAGACCTTCACCCGGTGGTGAAGCTCACATCGTCCGCACCGTGCTCACCGGCTCTCACCCGTTCTTGGCCCTGCACCCTGGATGTGAAGAATGCTTTTCTTCATGGTCTTCTCACCGAGACAGTCATCGCGGTCACCGACTGGGTTTGTGGACTCCTCCAGCTCCGAGATGGTCTCGCGGCTCAACAGTCTCTCTATGGCCTCAAGCGGGCTCCCGGCATGGAACCACAGGTTTGCCGCTTTCCTCCCGACACTTGGTTTTGTGGAGGCCAAGTCGACACATCTCGTACATCTATCACCATGGGGCCGAGATCGCATATCCGCTACTCTATGTGGATGACATAGTCCCGACAACCTCCAAGAGTCCCTTCTTCGCCGGATCATCACCTCTCTTCGGCAGAGTTTGCGATGAAGGATTTGGGTGTGCTTCACCACTTTCTTGGAGTCACCGTTGAGCCTCATCCAAACTGGGCTTCTTCTTCACCACAATCGACACACTGGACATACTTGAGCGGGCCGGGATGACAGATTGCAAGCCCCGCACCACTCCGCTTGACACTCGAGCAAGCCGTTCGGAGGCGGAGGGCCCCCAGGATCGATCCTACGGCATACCGCAGCCTTGCCGGTGCTCTTCGCACCTCACCTTCACTCGGCCCGATATCACCTATGCAAGTTCAGCAGTTGTGCCTTCATATGCATGATCCTCGGGAGCCTCATCTCACCGCTCTCAAGCGTCTCCTCGGGTACCTCCGAGGCACCGCGATCATGGCTTGCTCCCGCACCGACGGTCTTCCTCTACAGCCCGGTTGTCTACACCGACGCCGACCGGGCCGGGCCGGCCCGGACACTCGACGGTCCACCTCGGCTATGCCGTCTTCCTCGGAGGCAACCTCGGTGTCCCGGTCCTCCAAGCGCCCGCCAGTGGCCTCCCGTTCCATCCGAGTCCGAGTACCGCGCCGTCGCCAATGGTGTGGCCGAGGCTTCCGGCTCCGGCAGCTCTCCCGGCCGAGCTCCATAGCCCCCTTCGCCGGGCCACGCTCGTCTACGCGACAACGTCGGCCAAGCGGTCTACCTCTCCACCAACCCCGGCCCACCGCCGCACGAAGCATGTGGAGATTGACCTTCACTTCGTCCCGTGATCGGGTGGCCATCGGCGAGGCGCGGGTCCTCCATGTACCGACCACCTCCCGGGTTCGCCGACATCTTCACCAAGGGCCTCCCGTCGTCGACCTTCACCGACTTCGCTCCAGCCTCAACATCACCGGTGGCTAGTTGTGGGCATGTGGGGGGACATGTGTGTGTGCTCTTTCTTTTAGATGTCCAAATGCCTAGAACTCCGTGCGCCGGTAGTTCGGGCTCAAGGGGAAGTGTTGGAGTATATACATGTATTAGGCCCATGAGGCCCATGAGGCCCATGTATGCTACACTATATAGCTACCCTTCTAGGGTTAGCCAAATCAATAGAGAACCAATTCCAACAATGTAATTAGTGATGAACATATGTACATTGCCTACTAACTGGCTATCTTCCAGTGAGCGTTACCTTTTGAAGCAAAAACCTTTTTCCAATCCATCTTTGTCATGGATATCAACCTGCAGAAACAGAAAATTTAAGAACATTGCTTGTATGTCCCAGAAGGCCATTAACAACTTTATGACTAGGTTATAAATATGTAATATGACATTGATTTCCAGGTCTACGCCCTAGTAGATTAAGAGATATTTTCCCCCAAGATATGCCATTAAATGGTGCAGACAACTCAGACAAAAATAAAGTGAAACTATTGATTGGAATATGCCACATATAGTGACCCCCCACATATATTCCAGTGATTTACACATAACCAGTGAAAAGGATACCAGCATATTCTGAACAGAGGTAATGTGGTAAGCTAATGCAAACATTTCTGAGGGAAATACAATTGAGCTAACAGAGTTTCAAAACTATGGACTATGCGACTAGCACCAAGCATGTCTTGTTCACTGTAGCAGCAACCAGATTACCATAAATATGAATATTGCACATGTGTATTTTCCCAGGAAGAAGATATTTGTTTACCAAGTATTGGTGACACCAGCTTAAAGATGAACCAACATCACTTGGTAAGTTTCCCGTGCCCTTATTTGGTCAGGATTTGGCAGAAAAGGGTGGATCCATTTATCATGGAGAATAATTTGGCGAGCAAATATTTACTTCTTTTCAGCTTTGAGTGCAAGTTTACATACTCAGATTGCTTAGTGAATATTTTCAACAGCAAGGATATGGCATTTATATATCTACCAAGTACCAACCCCTTTGGTTCTGCCACAGATAAATCAAGCTACCAAGTTCATTAAGCATCCTAGACTTTTGTCAATGGCAATAACAAACACAGAATAGGTCACATTATTGGAGTTAGTTGTATAAATTCTTCAATTCCGAAGTGATGCCAATTTAGCAGCTCTACCCGTAAATGTCAAGTAAAATCCTAAACAGCTGCAGCTCAAACATAACTTGGCAACAAACCCAGAATATGAATTTGAGGAAGCATAACCATGCTAAAGTTATCGAAGCTTTCGCTACTTGTCATCATTGTCCATCTACTATGTATTCAGTAAAACACGGACAGCAACCAAGCAAAAGTGACAAATCCAAAATTTCACCACATGAGTTGAGAATCTGCAGTCCAAATTATGTTATCCTCCATTACAACATATTTGCGGACCTCTATACTACAGCAAAGGTTCTAAATCTTTAGCGACTCTTGTTTGGCACTACCGTCCTTTGTGCCAAATGAGGAACAACGGAACGAATAAGCAAAAAGTGCACACAAATGATTCATCCCTCCATTGGCAGGCACGAGCAGATCAGGATGGCACAGGGCAGAGTTTTATGGGTAGGAGGAGGTGGAGTTACCTGCAGTGCTGCCATGCTGCCGTTGTCTGGGCCGGACGAAGGGGGCACGGGCTGTCGATGTCGACCTCCACTGGGCGCCAGGCCTCGCATACCACGCAGGTGCCGGAGAAGTCAGGGTTGAAGTGCGTGCACTGGAGGCAGCCCAGGCGTGCGGAGGCACCAGCACGGTCCGCGCGTCCCTGCTGCCCGCTTCGGCGGCGCCGCCGCCGATGGTGGCCCACTGTAGCTCGTTGGTCATGGCGCCCTCTAGCGGCACCCCCTCGGGCTCCCGCCGCACGGCCACGTCGTCCCACGCCGCCGCCTGCTCGTGCAGCAGCCTCGTCGGGATGCTTCGCTTCGCGCAGCCGGCGCCGCCACCGCCTCGGCCGGACTCTGCTGCTGCTCGCTCTCGTCCGGCTTCGGCGCCATGCCCGCATCAACGGGGCGGAGCTGCAGGTGTGCAGTCCGCTGGGGTATGGCCGCCGTCGCCTGATGCCGCCGGGCTCGTGCACTACGGGGTCGGCGAGGCACGGGCACGGCCGCTGCGGATGCCAGGAAAACGAGGGTAGGAAAGGGAAAGTGGATCCGCGGCGGAGGTAACGGTCGGGGGACTTGGGCAGGCAGAGGCCGGAGGTAAAAGGAAAGGGAAGCCTTTCCGAATTCGAATCGAGATCGCAATCGTTTCCAATTTGCCGACCTTTCTTTCCATCACAAGAAAAAACGGTCACGGCTGTCGGCTGATCTGAAACTTTTTTGACACCATCCGATGGATTCCATCAGTAGTAGAATTTTGTATGTGCTGTTGACATGTTGTTTGGCTTGCTTCGATTCCAAGGGTTTGTAACATGTATTTGTATAAAAGATTATTCTCAATGTATATTATGACTAAAAATAATAGGCATACATCTCTACTATAATTGGATTCTTCCAAAAGAGTGGGAAGTCTGGATCTCACACTATGACCACATAATCAGGCTTCCCACCCTCCTCCTCATCCTCACCCACGCCAACGCCCTCACATCGTAGTCGCGGGTTCGGTACCTCATTCCACGGGAAAAAAATATTTATCCCGTAGTCTTCCTCTTTCCACGTAAAAAATATTCAGCCCTCAAAAGCACGGTTCAAATTTGAATCCCCCGCGCCTGCCGCCGTAATCTGCGCGTCTCACCCAATCTCTGCCTCACTCACGATCCCCGTCTCACGATCTTCATCTCCAATTCACGACGGCGCGCTCGCGATCTCCATAAGACGGGGCGACTCGCAGGTGAAGTTTGTCCTCAACGCCCACGGCGGCGGTGTCGGCGGCGCCACGATCTTAGGCCTGCGACGTGCCTCGGCGATACGTGCACGAAGGCAGTGGATCGGACACGGCGGCTCGCCCACACGCGCGATCGCGTACGGCGGTGAAAGGTCACAATGGCTAGAGGGGGGGTGAATAGCCTAATAAAAATTCTAGCAAGAATACTAGACAACCCAATTAGATAGCAAGACGGCACAATGGCAAAGCTAAGGCTTCGACTACTCTATGCAAGCCGTCCTAACCAAAGCAAGGCTACTCAAATCAATTGCACAATCAACCACGGTGATCAAGCTACACAATGTCGGTTCACCAATACCGACCAAGCAATTCTACCCACGGAATTTACTCTACACAATGAGTGGTTCCCGACCGACCACAACAAGCAATTCTACCCACGGGATTTAAACTACTCAAAGAGTGGTTCCTGACCGACCACAACAAGCAATTCTACTTTGCGGAACGTAAAGAGATGATGGAAGTTTATACCGCCGCGAAGAGTAGAATATGGCCAATCACCGGCGTAGTAGCCAATCACCTAGAGAGCTCAAGCACAAGCACAAGGAGGTCGAAGCCTCGGCAATCACAAATCGACACAATGATTTTTTACCGAGGTTCACTTGCTTCCCGGCAAGCTAGTACTCGTTGTGGCGATGCACTTGCTTGGTGAGTTGCCCGCTCAATTGGCTCGGTGCCAAAGACCCCAATGGGGAGCCGCAATCTCCACACAAGACAAGGATCCACAAGCCACGAGCAATCCACTAGAGTATCCTTTCGCGAACTCCCGCGGGGAAGGATCAAGAACCCCTCACAAGAACCCGGTGTGGGCTCGAACAATCACCAAGTCGAGCTCAACCACCACCCGCTGCTCCAAACCGCCTACGGTGACGGGAATCACCGAAGAGTAACAAGAATCCGCAGCCCACTCGAAGAACAAGTGCCTCTAGATGCAACTCTCAATGCAAATCACTTACTCTCACTCAAATCTCTCTCAAAATTAGCAAAGGAATCAAAGAGATGAGTGGGGGAGGAGCTCTCTTGCTCAAAGTATGCTCAGGTATGAAGAAATGGCGAAGAGAGCTTGCTGAAGCCGGCCAACCTTCTATTTATAAGCCAAGGGGAAAATCCAACCGTTACCCCCTCGGGCCGCCTGCGCAACACGCGCCGGACGCGTCCGCTCGGGACCGCCGGACGCGTCCGGCGCCTCCTCGCTCGCCGCCGCAGTCGACCGTTGGCTTCAAAAGATGCTAACGTCATGCGTCCGACGCCCGCGTCCGGCGCTCTCCGTCGGACGCGTCCGGCAGCCTGGCGCGCGCGGCACTCAACCCCAGAACTTTCTGGTGCGAGTCTGGCGCCCGCCGGACGCGCCTCCTCGGCGTCCAGCGCACAGCAGCGCCCGGCCAGCCGCCCGAGCCAGCACACCACGCGGCGGACGCGTCCGGCCCGCCTGGCCCGGCGTCTGGCGCCTGCGTCCGGCGCACAGAGAGCACCTCCACTTGTTGTTTGATCTTCGATGTCGCGCCGTCGTCGATCCAAGGTCCAAACCACTTGTCTTAGGTGCCAACTCCACAGAGTAGATCACAACTCAAGCACTGGAGTTAGCATATCATCTCATGATCACGTCGACAAGTGTTAGCACTCTAGTTAGCCTCTCATGCATCATGCCAAGTCAAACCTAGAGGCACTTAGGACCGCGAATGAACCGAGTAAACCCCTCTTGATAGTCGGTTATCGATCCTAAATGTGATCACACTCGCTAAGTGTCTCGATCACTAAACCGGAAAGCCCTATCAAGTATACCTTCGCCTTGATCTCCATGGGCCTCCGTCGGAGCTCGATCACATCACATCCACCATGTTCATCACCGTGATCGCCATTCTCCATCATCCACCGTCACGTTGCTATGTGTCTAACCACACTTAGAGCAAAGCATTAGTAATGTTTGAGTGTCATTAATTACCAAAACCAAACCGGAGCTTTCAATCTCCCCCTTTTTGGTAATTGATGACAACCCTTCACAAAGCTCACAAAGATATGGAAATTGAATTCAATATGAAATTGAATTGCTTGCTCAAGACATTTTGATCATGAATTTTGGATTGGAGAAGCATTTCATTCCGGTTTTGGTAGTGGTAGCTCCCCCCTACATGTGTGCATCAAATGTTTGGTCGATTTTCAAGCACACATGCATAGATGAACCTTGTGTGAGAGTTACCACAACCAAAATGGTACTAAGGTTTATAGAATTGACCTTTGAAGCGTGATACCAATCGGAGTGCGATAATAAACCTTCCTTAGCACCATGGGAATCTAGACATCCATCAAAACTCAAAATACCTCATGAGATCACATTAAAAACAGGGTACTTTGAACAAGAGAAACTCTATGTCTAGAAACCACCTATGCATGCTAGTACTTCATTTCATCAATCAAGTTCTATACTAGCAATACACCAAACAAGCATGAATATTGAATTTAACTTGCAATGCTCCATATCATCATGTATGCACATACAAATGCAACAAATAGTCTATGAGCTTGCTCCCCTATTTGTGTGCTCATGGTTGGATCATATCATAAAAATTGATCCCCTTCCATTGCTCTCTTCAGTGACTTATTTCTCCCCTTTGTCAACAATCACCAACAAGGGTGCATAAGATGAGAGAAACAAGTCAATCAACTATGGCCAAATCTAAATCACATGCCTAGAAAATGTATCTCGGTTTGAACCAAGGGCAAGCTTCTTCACACCTCGTAAGAATAAGGGTTATCTTGACCATGTTGAGATACACATCATGAGCAAGTGCTAAAGATTCAACACTAGGTTCACAAGCTCACAAACAAGTCATATGCCATCACTAGATCAAATCAAGCATAGAAACAATAGTGGTGCCATATATCCTTTAAATTCATTTGATTTGCAATGAATGAGCCTAGCAAGATGCACATGTATACATGTCTACACAACTAGCAAAGGATGCATGAGATGCAACAACCAACTTTACCTTACTATGTTGGAGGAGAGGCATGTCATATATGGGGTGCATCAATCCATGTTGGAGAAGCTAAGTATGTTCAACTCATTCCTCAACTTGCAAAATCTTTTCTCATCAAGAGGCTTGGTGAATATGTCGGCTAGTTGATCTTCAGTGCCAATGCTTTCAATGCTCACATCTCCCTTTTGTTGATGATCTCTAATGAAGTGGTGCCTCACATCAATGTGCTTGGTTCTAGAATGTTGAACCGGATTGTTTGTCATCTTGATTGCACTTTCATTGTCACAAAACAAAGGCACATGCTTGAACTTGATCCCATAGTCCTTCAAGTTGGCTTTCATCCATAGCAATTGTGCACAACAATTCCCCGCACTAATATATTCAGCTTCAACGGTGGAAAGTGCCACACTATTTTGCTTCTTTGAAGACCATGACACTAGAGACCTTTCTAGTACTTGGCATGTTCCACTTGTGCTCTTCCTTTCAATCTTGCAACCGGCATAGTCGGAGTCGGAGTATCCAATCAACTCAAAGCTTGACCCCTTGGGATACCATAGACCAACATCTTGGGTGCCCTTCAAATATCTCAACACCCTCTTGGTTGCCATCAAGTGACTCTCTCTTGGAGAAGCTTGAAATCTTGCACACATGCACACACTAAACATGACATCCGGCCTAGAAGCGGTCACATATAGCAAGCTTCCAATCATTGATCTATATAGCTTTTTCTCAATCATCTTGCCACTATCATCAATATCCAAGCCACCATTGGTTCCCATTGGTGTGCTAATGGCTTTAGCATCTTGCAACCCAAACTTCTTGATCATGTCCTTGATGTACTTGCCTTGACTCACAAAGGTGCCATTCTTCATTTGCTTGATCCAAGACCAAGGAAGTAGCTAAACTCTCCAAGCATTGACATTTCAAACTCACTAGCCATCATCTTAGCAAACTCTTCACAAAAGAATTGATTTGTTGATCCAAAGATGATATCATCCACATAGATTTGCAACACAAACAAGTCATCTTCTATCTTCTTGGTGAATAGAGTGGTGTCAACTTTGCCCATCTTGAAGCCTTTGGAGACGAGAAAATCCCTCAATCTTTCATACCATGCCCTTGGAGCTTGCTTCAATCCATACAATGCTTTCTTGAGCTTGTAGACATGGTTGGGCTTCTTGTCATCCTCAAAACCGGGAGGTTGTGCAACATACACTTCCTCATTGATGAACCCATTAAGAAATGCACTCTTTACATCCATTTGATAGAGCTTGATGTTGTGAGCACAAGCATAGGCTAATAGAATTCTAATTGCCTCCAATCTTGCCACCGGTGCATATGTTTCCCCAAGTCAAGACCCTCAACTTGTGTGTAACCTTGAGCCACTAGTCTTACTTTGTTCCTCACAACTAAGCCATCTTGATCTTGCTTGTTCTTGAAGACCCACTTGGTACCAATCACATTGTGCTTCTTCGGCCTCTCAACAAGCTCCCACACATCATTTCTGGTGAAGTTGTTCAATTCCTCATGCATGGCATTTATCCAATCCGGATCCTTCAATGCTTCATCAATCTTAGTTGGCTCAATGAATGACACAAAGGAGTAGTGCTCACATATGCTAGCCAATCTTGATCTTGTTTGTACACCTCTTTGAATGTCACCAATGATATGATCTAGAGGATGATCTCTTGCAATATTTGAAGGTTGAAGAACTAGCTCATTTGCATTGCTTGCTTGACCTTGATCTTGATCTTGATGTTGAGTACCACTTGTGCTTGCCTCATTGGGACCATCAATCACAACTTGAGTTGGCATTTGCACCTCATCACCATCATCCACTTGCCTTGGCCTAATATCACCAATATCCATGTGTCTCATTGTATTGCTCAATTGATCTCCACCCACATCATCTTGATTTTGATCTCCATCTTGACAGCCTTGGGTTTCATCAAATTCAACATCATGAACCTCTTCAACTAGCCCACTAGCCAAGTTCCATACTCCATAAGCCTTGCTAGAAGTAGAGTAGCCAAGAAGAAATCTCTCATCACATCTCTTGTCAAACTTGCCAAGTCTTTGCCCCTTCTTGAGTATGTAGCACTTGCAACCAAAGACCCTAAGTAAGCAATGTTGGGCTTCCTTCCATTCAAGATTTCATATGGAGTCTTCTCTAACTTCCCATGGCAATAGAGGCGGTTGCTATAGTAGCAAGCCGTGTTGATGGCATCACTCCAAAACTTTTCACTCACATTGTACTCAAGTAGCATAGTTTTTGCCATCTCAATCAAGGTCCTATTCTTCCTCTCAACTACACCATTGGATTGGGGAGTGTAGGTTGGTGAGAATTGATGCACAATTCCAAGCTCATCACACAACTCTTCAACTCTTGTGTTCTTGAATTCACTCCCATTATCACTTCTAATCTCCTTGATGGTAGTGTCAAACTCATTTTGCACCCTCTTGACAAAAGACTTGAATAGATCATAGACTTCACTCTTGTCATAGAGAAAGAACACCCAAGTGTATCTAGTGTAGTCATCCACAATCACAAATCCATACTTGTTGCCCCCAATTGATGTGTAGTGGGTTGGGCCAAACAAGTCCATGTGCAACAACTCAAATGCTCTTGAGGTTGACATCTCATTCTTCTTGGGATGTGAGTTCCCATGTTGCTTGCCGGCTTGACATGCACTACAAGGTCTATCCTTCTCAAATGTGACACCATTCAAGCCTCTCACTAGATCATGCTTCACCAACTTGTTCAATTGCTTCATGCCAACATGTCCTAGGCGCCTATGCCATAGCCATCCCTTGCTTGACTTGCCAATCAAACATGATGAAAGTTGAGCTTCGTTGGCATTTCTTAGTGCGATTACCAAAAATAGACTTAGAGCCTAATCCTGATAACAGCGCCGTAAATGCTAAATGACTTCACTCGACATATTTACTAGAAACCGGTTCTAGCAACTACGCGAGTGTTGCCAAGAGATAGATCACATCCTATTAGAATAAATATCCGCAAGCGCATGGATCTATCGTTGCAAAGATTTCACCCGGAAGTATTCGGGGTATCGTTATTTATAATTTCCCAATGGAAGGCATGGGGTAGTTAAGTAATCTAGCATGGGTATGAATACAATATCTAGCATGAGGAGAAACCGACCAATGTGCTATACATGGGTAAGCATACGGTAGTTTAGATAGTGGACACACACTTAGAGCAACCTCAAAGGAATAAAGGTAAAATAAAGAATAAAGAATAATCTACGCGAGCAAAGACGGGTCCTATATAGTCAATGCTAGAACAAATAATTCCACATGTTATACATGTCAAGACTCGACTATAGACTAGGAATATGGGAGACCGCCAGAACCGTCCGCGCGATGGCGGCATTTACGAACTCCTACTCGACATACGAACGTGGGGATTACAAGGGACGGATAGGGCTGTCACCACCTGCCGCCTACCACCTCAACCGTGGCATGCCGACATATTCGAAGGTTCCCTCGCACCCGGGCACCATGCCCGCATACTAAGGAGCTACCTACGTCCCCCCAGGACTCCCACCCTACGGATGGACGAGCTAAGACATAGGCAAACCCGAAGGTACATCGAACCGCTATTCCTCTCCTACAATCTAATCTAAACAAGTAAAACATATGAACGATGAAGAACAATGTAGAACACGATGAACAACTCTCACAAGAACTATGGCCTAGTTCTTGATCATCGAATATATCGTGTACTAGACTATACTCTAGTTCATATGCACAACTATATAAATAAGATGAGAACTTGACTAAGGAAGAACGCTCCATAGATTTATACCAAAGATGTAGCTTTTCCTCCTAGAGACAAGCTCTCCAAGTAGTTTTGCCTAGCTCCAAATGACTAATACTAATGCTAAAAGAATAAGTGAGAGGTGTAGAGATGGCTCCAAATGGTGTGTGTGTTGGTGGGGGGCCTCTCCTCTTCATTTATAGGGCACTGGAGGCGGTTCGGGGGTAGTGAGGTAAAAGCACCAGTGGAACCGTCATGCCCAGGATGGAAGGCAACGAACCACCTTGGTCGGGCCCACCAGTCAGTAGGGGGGCGCCTCCCCCTGACCGACTTTGGTCGGTGGGCCTGGGCTACCTCTTGGGTCGTGTCCATGCTGGTGTTTCTGGCCCATGTGACCTCCAGATGGCCCACTTGCTCTTGTAGCTCGTTTTACGCCTTCCGAAAAGCGTACTTTTATTCCGAAAATTCCTGTACTTGGTGAATTTTCTGCAAAACAATATTTTCTCCAAGCACAGGTGGAACTAGGTCAATAGTAAAGATATATGTGCAATAAAATATTTATTTCCCCCATAATGATCTATTATTGGCGGGTAAAAATCGGAGTTAAGGACCGCCAACAGCTTCACTAGCATTGAAATCAACCAAGTACAAGCTTCCATGCCTAAACCCCTTGAGGATGATATTTGCTTGATCCTTGCTCACCACCTCAACTTGCTTGTCATCAAATATGCAATTGTAGCCAAGATCACACAATTGTGCCACCGACAAAATATTAAAGTTCAAAGTATCAACTAGCAACACATTGGAGAGATCTTTGTCATTGGAAATTACAACCTTTCCTAGCCCCATGACATCACCCTTGCTATTGTCACCAAATGTGATGGAGTTGAATCCACCATTGTCATTCTTGTCAAGTGATTTGAACATACTATCTTCACCGGTCATATGATTTGATGCACCACTATCAAGCACCCAATGCCTCCCTCCAGCTCATCAAGCTTTAGGTACCCACTTTTGCTTGGGTCCTTGGAGGTTAGTCACTAGAGTCTTTGGCACCCAAATAGCTTTCTTCTTTGAGCTCATCCATGGTGTACCAATGAATCTAGCACTCACACCACACTTACTCTTCACTAGCATATAAGAAGCATTCAACTTGTAAGAGGAAGCACTAGTGTTCTTGTTCTTGCATTCATGCTCTAGATGACCAACTTGCTTGCAACTCTTGCAATAGGTACCATTGTTCTTCACAAAACAAGTCTTGTGAGGAGCAAAGGCGTTCTTGCCTTTCTTGGGGTTATAGCCCAATCCCTCTTTGTAGAGAGAAGCTCTTTGGCTACCCAAGCACATAAGCAAGCGGTCCTCACCACCATAAGCCTTAGCCAAGGTGTGATTGAGCTCCTTGACTTCCTTCTTAAGAGACTCATTCTCAACTACTAATGTAGAATCACATGCATGACAAACACTACTAGATGAAGTAGAGGCATAAGAGCATGAAGGGTCAAGTGATGCAACAACAATTGAATCATCAAGTGAATCACATGAAGTAGCCACATCTTTCTTCTCTATGATCACCACTTGTGATTGCACTTTCTCTTGCTTCTCAACTAGAGAAGAATGAGCTTTTTCAAGCTTGGAGTGAGCAATCTCTAGCTTCTCATGGTCTACCTTTAGACTCTCATAAGAAGCCCTCAACTCCATAAGTTCTTGCTCAAGGTTTTGTTTATCCTTGCACAAGCCCCTACATTCCTTTCTAGAGTCATTGAAAGCACCTTTGCAATCCTCAAGTATGACAAAGAGTTCTTCTTTTGTGGTCTCATCATCATCATCACTCTCATCATCACTATCGGGTGGAGGTCTTACCTTCGTGGCCTTAGCCATGAAGCAAGATGATGGAGCACCAAATAGAGAAAGCTTCTCTTGAATGGCAATGCTTGCGTGCCCCTTCTTCTTCTTCTTCTTGGAATCATCATCATCATCACTTGAGGAAGATGAATCACTCTCCCAAGTTGCCACATGAGATTCACCCTTCTTCTTGTGGTGGGAGGAGTCATTCTCCTCCTTCTTCTTCTCTTGCTTCTTCCTCTCCTTTCTCATGGCATCTTCATCATCACTTGCATAGGGACACTTGGCAATGAGATGATCCTTGCCATTGCACCGGAAACACTTCATGGGACGGTCACTAGACTTGGATGAGCTTCTCTTGCCCTTGGACCGGTACCCCTTCTTCATGAGCTTCCCCATCTTCTTCACAAGAAGTGCCATTTTCTCATTTATTTCTTCTTCTTGTTCACTTGAGCTAGAGCATGGCTCATCTTCACTTGAGGACTCTTCCTTCTTTTTCTTGCCCTTGCTCTTGGATGATGTGGCCTTGAATGCCACACTCTTCTTGTCATCATCCTTCTTCTCATTTTCCTTCTTCTTCTTCTTCACCAACTCTTCCTTCTCATGATCTTCTCTAAACACATCATCGGCCATGATCTCTTGAAGGACTTGGTTGGGAGTTGGCTTCTCTCTCATGGTTGTCTTCACCATGACGGTCTTCAACATGTCAAACCTCTTGGGAAGACACCTCATGAACTTGGTAGAGAATTGTGTATATTTGATCTCTTCTCCAAGTCCCTTAAGCTCATTGACAATGACTTGGAGCCTATGGAACATCTCCGGCACACTCTCATCCTCCTTCATTGAGAAGCTTGCAAACTTCTCTTGCAACATGTAGGCTCTTGCGGTCTTGACACTTTCGGTGCCCTCATAAGCTTCTTCTAGCTTCTTCCAAATGTCATGAGCCACCTCAAGGTTCTTGATGAGCTCAAAAGCTTTATCATCAAGCGCCTCATGGAAAGCACTCACGGCAATGTCATTTGCTTGTTGCTTCTTCTCTTCGGCCGGTGTTGGCACCGCACCCTCGACAAGCTCAAACTTTGTCTCCACCACTTTCCACACCTCAAGGTTGATTGACTTGAGATGACTCTTCATCTTGAGCTTCCACTTGGCATAGTCATCACCTCGAAATGATGGTGCCTTCTTGGTGTTGTTGATATGCATAACCAATGCCATTGCTTCACCGTAGGATGTTAATCCAACTCAAACAAACGGTGCCTGGCTCTGATACCACGTTAAAGGTCACAATGGCTAGAGGGAGGGGGTGAATAGCCTAATAAAATTTCTAGCAAGAACACTAGACAACCGATTAGCTAGCAAGGCGGCAAATGTGCAAAGCTAAAGCTTCGACTACTCTATGCAAGCCGTCCTAAACAAGCAAGGCTACTCAAACTGAAATGCACAATCAACCACGGTGATCAAGCTACACAATGTCGGTTCACCAATACCGACCAAGCAATTCTACCCACGGGATTTACTCTACACAATGAGTGGTTCCCGACCGACCACAACAAGCAATTCTACTTTGCGGAAGGTAAAGAGATGATGAAAATTTATACCGCCACGAAGAGTAGAGGATGGCCAATCACCGGTGTAGTAGCCAATCACCTAGAGAGCTCAAGCACAAGCACAAGGAGCTCGAAGCCTCGGCAATCACAAATCGACACAATGATTTTTACCGAGGTTCACTTGCTTCCCGGCAAGCTAGTCCTCGTTGTGGCGATGCACTTGCTTGGTGAGTTGCCCGCTCAATTGGCTCGGTGCCAAAGACCCCAATGGGGAGCCGCAATCTCCACACAAGACAAGGATCCACAAGCCACGAGCAATCCACTAGAGTATCCTTTCGTGAACTCCCGCGGGGAAGGATCAAGAACCCCTCACAAGAACCCGGTGTGGCCTCGAACAATCACCAAGTCGACCTCAACCACCACCCGCTGCTCCAAACCATCTACGGTGACGGGAATCACCGAAGAGTAACAAGAATCCGCAGCTCACTCGATGAACAAGTGCCTCTAGATGCAACTCTCAATGCAAATCACTTGTTCTCACTCAAATCTCTCTCAAGAATGACAAGGGAACCAAAGAGACGAGTGGGGAGGAGTGTCTCTAGCTCAAAGTATGCTCAAGAGTGTTAGAATGGGCAAGAGAGAGTCTCCCAACCGGCCATCCATGTATTTATAGACCCCTCCAGGAAATAGAGCCGTTGCTCGACTCGGGGATCCAAAATACATGCGCCGGACGCGTCTCCCTTCGCACTCTTATGCGCTGGCCGCGCGCTACTGCCGCACCGCGTACGCTCGAACACGAGTCCGGCGTGCGTCCGGCGCCGTCCTCGCCCAGTGTCCGCCGAGTCGCTCGCCCGGAGAAGTTACTAGAGTGCGTCTTCCGATCGCCCCTGCGTCCGCCGCTCTGCGCCGAGAGCGTCCAGCGCCAGCCACCGAAAGCCAGGCCGCGCGCGACCGAGCCCAGACACCGTCGGACTCAGGCCGGCATCCGGCGCTCGCGCCTTCAGCGTCCGTCGCCGCGTCCTCCGTCATTTCATGTGCCAAACTTGCTCCAAATTGATCCAAATCAATTCTCTTGCCTTATGCACTAACTCCACCAAGTGTAGATCCAATCTCAAGCCTTGGAGTTAGCATTTCAACCATGAAATGTTGCGCAAGAGTTAGCTCTCTAGTTAGCCTCTCGTGCATCATGCAAAGTCACAACTAGAGGCACTTAGGACCGCGAATGAACCGAGAAAACCCCTCTTGATAGTCGGTTATCGCTCCTAAATGTGATCACACTCGCTAAGTGTCTCGATCACTAAACCGGAAAGCCCTATCAAGTATACCTTCGCCTTGATCTCCATGGGCCTCTGTCGGAGCTCGATCACATTACATCCACCATGTTCATCACTGTGATCACCATGCTCCATCATCCATCGTCACGTTGCTATGTGTCTAACCACACTTAGAGCAAAGCATTAGCAACGTTTGAGTGTCATTAATTACCAAAACCAAACCGGAGCTTTCAAAGACCCACTTGGTGCCAATCACATTGTGCTTCTTCGGCCTCTCAACAAGCTCCCACACATCATTTCTAGTGAAGTTGTTCAATTCCTCATGCATGGCATTTATCCAATCTGGATCCTTCAATGCTTCATCAATCTTAGTTGGCTCAATGAATGACACAAAGGAGTAGTGCTCACATATGCTAGCCAATCTTGATCTTGTTTGTACACATCTTTGAATGTCACCAATGATATGATCTAGAGGATGATCTCTTGCAATGTTTAAAGGTTGAAGAACTAGCTCATTTGCATTGCTTGCTTGACCTTGATCTTGATTTTCATGTTGAGTACCACTTGTGCTTGCCTCATTGGAATCATCAATCACAACTTGAGTTGGCACTTGCACCTCATCACCATCATCCACTTGCCTCGGCCTAATATCACCAATGTCCATGTGTCTCATTGCATTGCTCAATTGATCTCCACCCACATCATCTTGATTTTGATCTCCACTTTGAGAGCCTTGGGTTTCATCAAATTCAACATCATAAACCTCTTCAACTAGCCCACTAGCCAAGTTCCACACTCTATAAGCCTTGCTAGAAGTAGAGTAGCCAAGTAGAAATCCCTCATCACACCTCTTGTCAAACTTGCCAAGTCTTTGCCCCTTCTTGAGAATGTAGCACTTGCAACCAAAGACCCGGAAGTAAGCAATGTTGGGCTTCCTTCCATTCAAGATTTTATATGGAGTCTTCTCTAACTTCCCATGGCAATAGAAGCGGTTGCTATAGTAGCAAGCCGTGTTGATGGCATCATTCCAAAACTTCTCACTCACATTGTACTCAAGTAGCATAGTTCTTGCCATCTCAATCAAGGTCCTATTCTTCCTCTCAACTACACAATTGGATTGGGGAGTGTAGGTTGGTGAGAATTGATGCACAATTCCAAGCTCATCACACAACTCTTCAACTCTTGTGTTCTTGAATTCACTCCCATTGTCACTTCTTATCTTCTTGATGGTAGTGTCAAACTCATCTTGCACTCTCTTGACAAAAGACTTGAATAGATCATAGACTTCACTCTTGTCATAGAGAAAGAACACCCAAGTGTATCTAGTGTAGTCATCCACAATCACAAAGCCATACTTGTTGCCCCCAATTGATGTGTAGTGTGTTGGGCCAAACAAGTCCATGTGCAACAACTCAAATGCTCTTGAAGTTGACATCTCATTCTTCGTGGGATGTGAGTTCCCATGTTGCTTGCCGGCTTGACATGCACTACAAGGTTTATCCTTCTCAAATGTGACACCATTCAAACCTCTCACTAGATCATGCTTCACCAACTTGTTCAATTGCTTCATGCCAACATGTCCTAGGCGTCTATGCCATAGCCACCCCTTACTTGACTTGCCAATCAAACATGATGAAAGTTGAGCTTCACTGGCATTGAAATCAACCAAGTACAAGCTTCCATGCCTAAACCCCTTGAAGATGATATTTGCATGATCCTTGCTCACCACCTCAACATGCTTACCATCAAATATGCACTTGTAGCCAAGATCACATAATTGTGCCACCGACAAAAGATTGAAGTTCAAAGTATCAACTAGCAACACATTGGAGAGATCCTTGTCATTGGAAATTGCAACCTTTCCTAGCCCCATAACATCACCCTTGTTATTGTCACCAAATGTGATGGAGTTGAATCCACCATTGTCATTCTTGTCAAGTGATTTGAACATACTATCTTCACCGGTCATATGATTTGATGCACCACTATCAAGCACCCAATGCCTCCCTCCGGCTTTGTAATTGACCTACAAGAAGACATCAAGCCTTAGGTACCCACTTTTGCTTGGGTCCTTGAAGGTTAGTCACTAGAGTCTTTGGCACCCAAATAGCTTTCTCCTTTAAGCTCTTCCATGGTGTACCAATGAATCTAGCACTCACACCACACTCACTCTTAACAAGCATGTACGAAGCATTCAACTTGTAAGAGGATGCACTAGTGTTCTTGTTCTTGCATGCATGCTCTAAATGACCAACTTGCTTGCAATTAGTGCATTAGCTACCATTCCTCTTCACAAAACTAGTCTTGTTAGGAGCAAAGGCGGCCTTGCCTTTCTTGGGGGTATAGCCTGATCCCTCTTTGTAGAGAGAAACTCTTTGGCTACCCAAGCACATAAGCAAGCGGTCCTCACCACCATAAGCCTTAGCCAAGGTGTGATTGAGCTCCTTGAGTTCCTTCTTAAGAGACTCATTCTCAACTACTAGTGTAGAATCACATGAATGACTAACACTACTAGATGAAGTAGAGGCATAAGAGCATGAAGGGTCAAGTGATGCAACAACAATTGAATCATCAAGTGAATCACATGATGTAGCCACATCTTTCTTCTCTATGATCACCACTTGTGATTGCACTTTCTCTTTGCTTCTCAACTAGAGAAGAATGAGCTTTTTCAAGCTTGGAGTGAGCAATCTCTAGCTTCTCATGGTCTACCTTTAGACTCTAATAAGAAGCCCTCAACTCCATAAGTTCTTGCTTAAGGTTTTGTTTATCCTTGCGCAAGCCCCTACATTCCTTTCTAGAGTCATTGAAAGCACCCTTGCAATCCTCAAGCATGACAAAGAGTTCTTCTTTTGTGGTCTCATCATCATCATCACTATCGGGTGGAGATTGTACCTTAGTGGCCTTGGCCATGAAGCAAGATGATGGAGCACCAAATAGAGAAAACTTCTCTTGAATGGCAATGCTTGCGTGCCCCTTCTTCTTCTTCTTCTTCTTGGAATCATCATCATCATCACTTGAGGAAGGTGAATCACTCTCCCAAGTTGCCACATGAGATTCACCCTTCTTCTTGTGGTGGGAGGAGTCTTTCTCCTCCTTCTTCTTCTCTTGCTTCTTCCTCTCCTTTCTCATAGCATCTTCATCATCACTTGCATAGGGACACTTGGCAATGAGATGATCCTTGCCATTGCAACGGAAGCACTTCATGGGACGGTCACTAGACTTGGATGAGCTTCTCTTGCCCTTAGACCGGTACCCCTTCTTCATGAGCTTCCCCATCTTCTTCACAAGAAGTGCCATTTGCTTATTCATTTCTTCTTCTTGTTCACTTGAGCTAGAGCATGGCTCATCTTCACTTGAGGACTCTTCCTTCTTCTTCTTGCCCTTGCTCTTGGATGATGTGGCCTTGAATGCCACACTCTTCTTGTCATCATCCTTCTTCTCATTCTCCTTCTTCTTCTTCTTCACCAACTCTTCCTTCTCATGATCTTCTCTAAACTCATCATCAGCCATGATCTCTTGAAGGACTTGGTTGGGAGTTGGCTTCTCCCGCATGGTTGTCTTCACCATGACGGTCTTCAATATGTCAAACCTCTTGGAAAGACACCTCATGAACTTAGTAGAGAATTGTGTGTCTTTGATCTCTTCTCCAAGTCCCTTAAGCTCATTGACAATGACTTGGAGCCTATGGAACATCTTCGGCACACTCTCATCCTCCTTCATTGAGAAGCTTGCAAACTTCTCTTGCAACATGTTGGCTCTTGCGGTCTTGACACTTTCGGTGCCCTCATAAGCTTCTTCTAGCTTCTTCCAAATGTCATGAGCCACCTCAAGGTTCTTGATGAGCTCAAAAGCTTTATCATCAAGTGCCTCATGGAAAGCACTCATGGCAACATCATTGGCTTGTTGCTTCTTTTCTTCGGCCGGTGTTGGCACCGCACCCTCAACAAGCTCAAACTTGGTTTCCACCACTTTCCACACCTCAAGGTTGATTGACTTGAGATGACTCTTCATCTTAAGCTTCCATTTGGCATAGTCATCACCACAAAACGATGGTACCTTCTTGGTGTTGTTGATATGTAAAACCAATGCCATTGCTTCACCGTAGGATGTTAATCCAACTCAAACAAACGGTGCACGGCTCCGATACCACATGAAAGGTCACTATGGCTAGAGGGGGGTGAATAGCCTAATAAAATTTCTAGCAAGAACACTAGACGACAAGTTAGCTAGCAAGGCGGCAAATGTGCAAAGCTAAAGCTTCGACTACTCTATGCAAGCCGTCCTAGACAAGCAAGGCTACTCAATCCAATTGCACAATCAACCGCGGTGATCAAGCTACACAATGTCGGATCACTGAAACCGAACAATCAATTCTACCCATGGGATTTAAGCTACACAATGAGTGGTTCCCGACCGACCACAACAAACAATTCTACCCACGGGATTTAAACTACTCAAAGAGTGGTTCCCGACCGACCACAACAAGCAATTCTACTTTGCGAGAAGTAAAGAGGTGAAGGAAATTTATACCGCCGCGAAGAGTAGAAGATGGCCAATCACCGGTGTAGTAGCCAATCACCTAGAGAGCTTAAGCACAAGCACAAGGAGGTCGAAGCCTCGGCAATCACAAATCGACACAATGATTTTTACCGAGGTTATCTTGCTTTCCGGCAAGCTAGTCCTCGTTGTGGCGACGCACTTGCTTGGTGAGTTGCCCGCTCAATTGGCTCGGTGCCAAAGACCCCAATGGGGAGCCGCAATCTTCACACAAGATAAGGATCTACAAGCCACGAGCAATCCACTAGAGTATCCTTTTGCGAACTCCCGCGGGGAAGGATCAAGAACCCCTCACAAGAACCCGGTGTGGCCTCGAACAATCACCAAGTCGAGCTCAACCACCACCCGCTGCTCCAAACCGTCTACGATGACGGGAATCACCCAAGAGTAACAAGAATCCGCAGCCCACTCGAAGAACAAGTGCCTCTAGATGCAACTCTCAATGCAAATCACTTGCTCTCACTCAAATCTCTCTCAAGATTAGCAAAGGAATCAAAGAGATGAGTGGGGGAGGAGCCCTCTTGCTCAAAGTATGCTCAAGTATGAAGAAATGGCGAAGAGACCTCCCCAAGGCCGGCCAAACAAGTATTTATAGACCCCCCCTCGGAATAGAGTCGTTGCTCATCACGGGGTGCCAAAATACCTGCGCCGGACGCGTCCTTCGCGAACCGCCGGACGCGTCCGGCGCCCTTCTCCACGCCGCCAATCGACCGTTGAGATTTGAACTTGCCACATGCCGAGCTTCTGATCGCCGGACGCCGGGATGCCTTCAAGCCATGTCCGCCATCCCCCCGCCGGCCGCGTCCTGCGCCGTGGAGGTGGACCGGGCCGCGCGCACGCGAGCACCGCCGGACGCAGCCCGCCAGCGTCCGGCGTGCGTCCGGCGCCACTGCCGTCGAGCGACCGGCGCGAGGTCCTTCCTGGGGAGTTTCTAGACTGAGTCCGGCGGTCCGGACTGTAACAACTCCAATTTTCGGCTTAATAAATCTTGCACTTCATGAGCATGATCATTTCATAAGCATCATATCTACATTTGCGGTGGCATTGTTTGAGTGCTTGATGCTAAAAATGCTAATAGGGTTTGTCAATTTGTTGTTAGAAGTCATATATGTGTTGCTTTTCTCAAAAAGAGATTTTAATAAAGTTTATGGAGAAAATTATTTGGAGTCAACTTTGTGTTTTCATCAATTCATGAAAATGCTTTTAAGGCTTTCAAAAAGGGCAAAAACAGCAAGAGGAATATTGGAAATTAATATTTTTATAATTATAATTTGACCCTAATTCACATTTTCAAAACTAGGCCGAATTAGCAAAAACTTTCTACATGAAAAGTATTCTACTCCTCAAATGGAGAAACTTTCATGTTTTGAGTTTTTTCAAATTCGCGTTATTTTTGGAGTTATTGGCGATCAAAAATTTCAGTTCATTTTGACCCGGGTGGGACCCACCCGGGCCCCACATGTCATCATCTCCTCTTCCTCACTTTTCCCCATTCCTCTCGCCACGCGGAACGCAGCAGCGCCGGCCGCAGCGATGCTACCGCGCCAGCAGCCGCCGCAGAGCGCCAGCGAGCACGCGCGCACACCCGACACCGCCTCGCCTGCTCGCTGTGCCACGCCTACCTCCCCTCCCCTCGACTGCCGCCTCGCTGCCACGCTGCGCCGCCGCGTTTGCCGTCGCCACCGGCCGCACGCCGCTCGCCGCCACACAGAGCCGCCAAGAGCGTCGTGACGAGGCAACGGTCGCGTGCACGGGCACTCGAGCACCCACGCGCACGCCCGCCTGCCATCACCTCGCTTCCTCGCTGTCGAGCCGAGCGCCATTGGCGCCGCCGCTGCCCCCTTCCCACGCCCGTGACTCCTCCGGGGCAAATTGAGGAGCACCGGGCCGCCCTTATAAGCTCTACGCTCGTTCACGCTCTCGCCGCTCCGTTTCCCTCCCGTCTCCCCACTCGCCACAACAGCGCAGCGCCGAGCTCGCCATGGCCGCCGCCGTGAGCCGCGCTGCCTAGCCACCGATTCGCCCCGCCATTTTCTCCACCGATAGCACCATCGAGTCTGCCTCACTCCGCTTCACCTTCGACGACGTTCAATCGAAGAGAAAGACCCCATGGTCGTGGCCAATCGGCCGATTCATCCCGCGCCGTCGTCACTTCGAGCTCGCCTCTCCTCCGCTGCCAACTCCTCTCTCTGAGCCTTCTCAACCCTCACCACCGCCACCGCGAGCTTCACCTCGCCTTCCTGTGCGCCGTGCGCACGCTCGCACCCTGAGCGCGCCACCGGGAGCCTCCGCCGCTGGAACGCCACCGGCAGGGGCCGACCGCCGCCCGTGGCCAGGCCGCCCCGGCCGCCTCGAGCCGCGCTGGGACCGCCAGCGGGCGCGCGGCCATCCCGTGGTCCTTCGCCGCCCTCCAGTGGAGCCGGAGAGCCACCACCGGCCGGGGGGACGGTGAGCCGGCCGTCGCCCCTGTTCCACCAAACCACAAGGACTTCGTCCTTGAATTAGGAAAAGGTGAAGGGTGTCCATGAAAAGCGCACAGACTCACTAGTTTCCCAAATCTGGGCTTACACAATTTCGGGTTAGTTCAGGGTCCCTTCTGCAAAAGTAGCACACCATGTGTCAGTGATAGGCGGGACCCGGCTGATGTCATCGCTGACGCCAGCATGGCTTAGGACTGGGTACGGTTCGCGGGTGGATCTAGCGAAGATACGCCTCTGGGTACACAACGGGGTGCACATAGCGGTTTAGGGGTCGATTTTCAGAAAAATGGTTTTTGGCAGATTTGGATAAAAGGCTTTGAAAAATCATATCTCAAGCTAGGAGTGTCCAAATTGAGTGATCTTGGTCTTGTTGTGATCATGGTGAAGTGTAGTATCTAGGAAAAATATGATATGCCATGTTTGAGTAACTTTTCTGTATAGCTTTATTTAAAGCTTGGCAATTGGATTAAATGTTGTTTATCGTTGGAAATGCATAACTAATTATAGGAAGCTCGGAAAAATGTGGTTTTGGTCTTGTTGGTCTTGTACTGAGGTGCTCTGTCTATGATAAAGATATCACATGCATGTTTAGTATAATTTTATACAGTTGTAGTTCAAGTGCCTATTATTGCCTTGCTCTTGTTAAATTCATAATTGGGGTCTAGGTATCTCGATAAGGTTTAATGTTTTTTTGTGGGCTGTTTATATGCCCTTAGGAAGTCATCGATGTGATTAAACCTGAGATTGAGCATACTCCATAGTACAAAGTATTTATTGGTCCCATGAAATGTGCTGCCTTGTGAATTATGTGTAGGCCAGTAGGTTATTCCAAATGGGATGAAATTTGGATTGTAGACTCGTTTTGTCATGCTATGTCTACTATAATTTTTATAGGATTTTATGAGGTGTCTAGCTAGGGTTTTCTGTTCAACCCATAGTTGCCTGAATTGGAGTTGCTGGTATGATGCTATGCCTAACCTAAGTATAGGTTGGTTTTCTGGGAAACTTGTCAACATATGATAGGTTTGAAATTAGTTTATTTATCTACTGTTCAAATTTGATAGGCATTAGATGTATATTCTATTAGATATGGCTGTTGCAATCTAGTCAATAGGGGCTGTTAATTGCTGTTTTGACAGGACCTGGTTCTGTTATGGGCTGATTTAGGCATAGATAACTTGAGAATTAGGCTCTGATGTCTCAAGATGATTTATGAGAAATTTTATAAACTTTCCAGATTGTCCTCTTTCATGTTCATAGGGTATATAGATCAGCATTTATGAATTATTTACTAGGCTACCAGTTGTAGGTCTATAATTGCTAGTGAAGCATTGAATGAGTGTTGTTGTATGTAGAACTTAATGAAAGAGTCTTGTAGTGACTAGGACATGTATGATTGGTTGTTAAAAGGTATGTCTTGATGTTTGGCTTAGGGTGATTGAATAGAATTATAGTAAGTAATGATTAGCACGTAATGAATAGTTTGTTGTAACAATGCTTACAAGTAAGGGTCTTTGGTTTTACTGACTTGATTGCTGGTGATAGTAGAAAGGGGTGTCTTTACTAGGATTACATTGTTGTAGTAGAAAATATAGTAGATGGCATGTGCTTATGGTACATATTCTTGGGCGATGTTGACTACCATGTAGAAGGAATAAGCAAGCAAGCATCCGCATTACCATACCATGTGCATTCTTAGTATTCATACGTGCACCCGCATCATACAGGATCGCTAGGAGAACAGAACGTGACGTGAAACAATGATCCAAAAGAGGAGTCACCAAGGGGAACCTCGGCACGTGGAGTGATCGAGAACCAGGAACCGGACGTGTAGTGATCAAGTGCTGGGAACTTCAACCTCGCTCGTTGTAGGAAGGCAAGCCCCGGAGCATTTCTCCTACGGTTTGCAAAATGATTTACTTTGCGTCCTTTATTGTTTATGATGCATTAAGTTTATAGGTGTTACTTGGAACCGTTACTGCATTACGAGTACCTTGATCCACCTGAATACCTTTACCCTTTTTAAGTTCAGGATCGTTCATATGCTTAGCACTGCTAAATTAGATCGGTAGAAGACGGGTGATTGACCCTCATCCGCGAGGTAGGTGGTTACTACCCTATGGTTGATGATAAGGAAATTGGTTTAGAGAACATAACAATGTGGCCATGTTAAATCACGACTGGTCGGGGTTTGTGGTGTGTTAGACCATGGAAACTCCGTCTATGTCACTTAAAGAAATATGACTTTGTACGTCCTCAGATCATGTTGAACAATGCCTCACAGATAGCTGGAAGGATGCGATTATCCGACCGCGAAGCCTTGAGGATGTTTGGGCCGGAATTTCAGCAGAGATGAGTGTATTGCCCACAGGCGCGGTGTAGTAATCCCAATGGCTGGTCGCTCCGGAGGTACTTGGTAGCCGGGCAGGCCCTGGTGCAATCGTATTTGCTGAAATCTGCGACTCCACCCGAATAGACCAAGGTGACCTAATCGACTCCGACAGGAGACGTGTGGTTTGTGTGAGGAATACTCGCCGGTACCGGTTTGCAATCGATTATAATCGCCATCGTTCTGGACAATGAACACTTGACCGAGCAAAATGGCACTGTCGCCAATCTATGTGCAAAATAAGATGGTTATGTTTCTAAAGTTGTTGATGCTTGTATGCTCAACCTGAAGGATAAGATATTATTGATTGTTCTACCCTGGAGTTGAAGTAGTACAGGAGCTAATGTAGTGATGTCAGGATCCAACTTAAAAGATGGTAAGCTAGAGAGTCCTTTATCAATAAATGAATATTTAATAAGCTCATCTTTTATTGCAATTAAATGAGTCAGCTGCCCCACTTATAAAGCCTTGCATACTCCTTGGTGTCACTTTTATTTTTGGTTTATGACGGGTAAGTCTAGCTGAGTACCTTCTTGTACTCAGGGTTTTATTCCCACTTGTTGCAGATCATAAGACCTTTGCTGTGGCAACAAGATGGACCTGTATCCCACTACGGGAGGATTAGACCTTGGGCAAGGTCATCTCTTAGATCTCATACCTCTATGCTTTTGCCGGATTTGATGATGGACCAGGCACTATGTTTTTACTAAGTGTGCGTTTGTAAACCAACACTTTATTTTGCTTCCGCAGTTTGGTTTTGAACTTGGCTTTGTAATAACTATTTCATAACTCGATGTATTCAATTATTTGTGAACTTATGTATTACTATGAACGGTTTTATGTTGAACTTAATTCGGTCTGGGCTGTATTGTGGAAAGTTTGAAATCCTTCATGATTTCACGGACTACCGGGTTGATATAGGCGCCATGTGCTAATTAAGTTGCTTCGGTGACTCATTAGTACATTGTGTTTATATTAATTGGTCGGTTCTTACACGGACCGCGTCCGGCGCCGTGGGCTCGCCAGCCACCACGCCCACGAGCAAGGACCGAGCCGCCGGACGCCGCGCCTCCGCGTCCGGCGCTGTCCGGCCGCCGCGTCCGCCGCTTGTCTTCATCATTTCATGTGTCAATTTTGCTCCAAATTGATCCAAACGAAAATCCTTGCCTTGTGCACTAACTCCACCATGTGAAGATCCAATCTCAAGCCTTGGAGTTAGCATTTCACTCATGAAATGTCGCGCAAGAGTTAGCTCTCTAGTTAGCCTCTCATGCATCATGCAAAGTCACAACTAGAGGCACTTAGGACCGCGAATGAACCGAGGAAACCCTCTTGATAGTCGGTTATCGATCCTAAATGTGGTCACACTCGCTAAGTGTCTTGACCACCAAACCGGAAAGCCCTATCAAGTATACCTTCGCCTTGATCTCCATGGGCTTCCGTCGGAGCTCGATCACTTCACATGTCCACCATGTTCATCACCGTGATCACCATGCTCCATCATCCACCGTCACGTTGCTATGTGTCTAATCACACTTGGAGCAAAGAATTAGTAGCGTTGAGTGTCATTAATTACCAAAACCAAACCGGAGCTTTCACTAGCCCTGCTCCCATGAAGCCTCCGCCGCCATACACCAGGTGATATCTGCAAATGAGATGTATATATGGGCTTGCATCCGGCTAATGAACATCAAGCTGGAGATATGAATACGGGGATCGATCCAGCAGCATATTCGAGCTCATCGGGATGGACATGGTTATGTCTTCGTGCCCTATTTATTTTCTTGCAGATTGCTGAATATGAAGTTATGCTCTTCAGTTTGATTATTCACAAATTTGATTGCTTGTTCAGAAAAAAAAAATACATGACTGGAATTTAACTTACTGTGCTATTGTTTCTTAACCTGCTATTGCATAATATTTTTTTTTTGAGAAATAAAAGAGCTTAAGATGCATGGTATGCAAAGCCATCTCAAGAAACAGAGCAAGCTTTCGAAAATCCTAACCGGTTGGTTTAATTAATTCGAAAATCCTAAGAGGTTTTTGTTACCTCATCTTCCTGGGGTATTGCTAGCACTAGCAGTGCATCTTATAGTTTCTAATCATCAAGCTTTTGCTTTGCTAACTTCTGAAGCAAGCCATGAGAGAATTTTGGGCAATGATCTACAGGTAAATAGATCCTGTCCACTCTCTTTTCTAATATGCAACAAGCAGGATGGTTCTGTACTTTGTATGATAATTAGCTCAAATTTGAAATCTTTCTCTCTGTTCCTGTAATTTTTTTATATTTTTTCTACAGGTTATTTTTTGTTTGACTCCAAACAAAGACCATAGATGCATGTATGTGTTGTACTAGCAAGACTACTAAATTGGAACTGATCTTTGTTTGTCATTGCCCTCTCTTTCCCAGCCTCCTCTTATTTTTATCCTTGATCCTAGGCATGCTGATTTTTTTCTGTAGATGTGTAGTGGAATAGTCGTTTGATGCAAAATTTAACATTATTTATAAATATGTTATAAATCAACGAAGCAATGCTATAACGGTTAAAGTTTTAGGGAACACATAAATAAATATGTTACCAATGGCCTTCTTTGAAATGAAATCTACAAGTTGCTTCTGGCATAGGTTAGTGTTCTGTCAATTGATCACGCTCTCGGCTGGCATTTGCCTGCCACTGCTAATTCCCATATGACTGTTTCCATATGTCTAATTTCTGTATGACTATTTCTTGCAAAAAAAAACTGTCTAATTGACTACCACTGCTAATTCCCATATGACCATTACTGTATTACTATTTCTGCTAATTCCTATATGACTGTTTCCATATGTCTAATTTATGAATGACTGCAAATTCCCATGGTTCAGTAGTCCCTTGAGTTCCTTCAATGGTCTCAAACACAACAGGTTCCAAATGACTATAGAGAAGCACTAATCTAAGCTATTTGAAATGGTTAGTATCATCTATGTGTACTATATTTTCAGGCACCGACATTAATGAAGGCAACGAGTGTTCGATTTTTAGAAAGTGCATAGATACTGTGTAGTGATTAGTGAAAGACCATGCAATCAATTTCTTGTGGTGCTATATAACCACTTCAATTCCATACTGATCTTTAAGGAGACATCGCACGTACTGCAGGAGCACAAATAGTTATGGTAGGACTTCTATGCAATGCGCTGTTGCTAGAAGTTTGGCTGAAGTGTGTTTGGTAAAAATGCCAATGTTGAGAATTTATATGTTTCATAGTTTTATTAGACTTTTTAAAAAAGATTGCATAATTTCAGGTTTGTGTTTCACCATGTCAGTTTCTCACGGACAGCTCCCCATCAGTCAGGTAACCCTTCAGAGCCTACATGCATTCTCGCACTCATCAGACAAATGTTTCATGTTGATCTGAATCAGTAGAATTATTAGCATGCAGGATATCATGTTCACCCTTCGTGGATAACACATTGCTATTTTGTTAATTTCAGAAAAATGACAATATTAGACATGCATAATAGAAGATACACATTGCAGCACACGACTGTGCATATGTGCAGTATATTTGGTCCACTTGAACATGTAGATCCTGTTCCTGAAGCATAAAATGGCCATAAATTGATCCTACTCCTGGAAATCTGTAACAGAAAGCCCCTACAAATCTATAGGTCTTTAAGGTTTAACACCTAGCTTTGGAGAATTCCTACTTGAATGAAACATGTGCAAAGCAGTAATTTGGGAACTAGGAGGCTCTTCCATATTGAAAGTATCTCTTCATATAGGAGGTGTCTTGTTATTAATTTGAACCTTGATGCAAATACCATGGCTAAAATATAGAGGGAATTTTCTATTTTTTAATATACAGCGATTGCGAAGTTAGCCCCCAAAGTTCAATTCCAGTTGGAGATTGGGTTGAATGGACATTCCCAGAGGAGTAGAATTTCTTCATCCGCTATAGCAAGAAAATTAAGAGGCATGTATTCTGGATTTATCGAAAAGCACCGAGCTCATATTTCTACGTTGTTAAATGATGTTTGGTTGTATGGCTCAGTGTCAAAATTGTCTTGTGGTAGGATTTTCATGTAATAGCAAAATATACGTAAGAAACTTAAGGCATTGCATATATCCCTTGAAACAAAGCCGTAGCGTTAGCACGGGCATTATACTAGTATGTTTAGGGTTACTATAATATAATCATATATACCTAGTAAACACGTAATGTAGTTGCTCCTTATGACAATATATTATTTTTTAAAAACATAAATCTCAGATATGCTTATAAGAAATTATACACATCACAAAAATCAACGAGTGGTTTTCTCATTTTATTTAAAAACATTGGCAAAATATCTTAGATTTTTAAGGCAAACTTTGTGACCTCATTTTACTTGTATGGGTTGCGTGCACCCGCCAAGGGGCACAACCCGATCGGTGGCATCTTGCGGTCGCGACAAACTATGGTGGTCCACGCCAACGCGCGTGGCGTCTGGGAGCTCAGCTGGCAAGTTTGCCCATGATCGTAGAAGCCCATGGCGCGGCCAGGAAGGACCCACCAAAACATGGTCGTGTGAGGAGCCTGCATCAACACTGGTGACGAGGCGTCCCTAGGCCGATTCAACCTGACGGAGGGGAGTAAGGGGACAGAGAGATGTCAGAGGTTGTAGTCAGTGGTGGTTTCGGATCAATGTCAGTCGACTATGTGTGTTGCTCTAGTGACGGAGAAAGGGGAAACGAGGAGATCTGCGATGGGAGGAGTGACAACGGCCAAGAGGCTGCTGCACATGTCCACGAGTAGTGGCGTAGCAGGAACAAGGAAAAGAGAGGAAGAAGAAAGAGACGGGCAAAACTGTCATTTTATAATTGTTCTCTCACCTCCTGATCTAGAAAAGAATAGTTTAATGCATTTGGTCCTCTAGCAAATTTGGCAACAACAAAAGTATCCATCAACAATCGCACTAGGAAAAGGTCACTTTTGATGATCAAAAGCAATTTTTTTCTTCTTTCAATCCCTATTAGCATTTTATCTCGCCATGTAAAGTGTCAACGTCATCATACATGAGCGCGTCCTACTAGAACACATACTCCCTCTGTCTCTAAATAAATAGATTTCTAGATTTGTCGTAAGTCATTTTTTTAATCTTTTACCAAATTTCTAGAAAAAAAAAAACGTTAAGATTTATGGTATGAAATTAGTGTCATTAGATTCATCATAGAATATTTTTTCAAAAAGTGCTCATTTTACATTATAGATGTTGCTTTTTTCTATAAAGTTGGTTAAACTTAAAAAAAGTTTGATTGATATGAATTCTAGTAATTGATTTATTGGAGACAGAGGGAGTAATTATATCTTCACTCGTGCAATTAGATACCGATCCATTTTAGAAAGCTAAGGAATGGGGATCAGAAGAAGGTAAAATAACGTTTTGAGAAGAGGTTAAGTAGCTGGAAAGAGAATCATCTATCAACAGGGGACACCTAACACTAATTAATTTAGTCTCTACTATAATTCAATTCTTCTAAAAAAGTAAGAAGTCTGGAACCTTACACCTGGCCCACATGACAGAGTCAAACTCACCTCCACCCCGCGCTCTCCACCTCCAGACCCGGCTAACCGGCCGTGGTTCGATTCCACAGCATGCATGGCAATACTTTTTTTTTTCTTTTTTCAATCCTTGCGTGCGGGGTGAGAGAGATTTTGTTGCGAAAAGACAATTACTCGACGCAGAACTTGGCAGTGTTGAGGCCGCCACTATGGCCTACGACCAGGCGGCCACCGCCGCCTAGGTCTCCGCCGCCACGCTCGACTTTCCTAAGGAGCGCGTGAAGGAGTCGTTCGGAGCGCTCGTGCTAGGACTCCGTGAAGTCCTACACCGCCAACGATCATGACTCCGAGATAGAGATTGCACGCCACTCCCACAAATTCACGTCCAAAACTCTGGCTGTCGCCTACAGATCTCGATTCCACAGAGAAGGGGGAGGGAGGGTCGTCCTGCCGCGGATGGAGCCCGTGGGGTGTGCAAGGAGCGGCGCGCCGGTCGAGAGCCGCCAAGATTCGATCCACATCGATCGCGATTTAGTTTTCGACAAGATCCTGCCTGACGCCATGCCGCTGGCACCGTCGCCAGGCGTAAAGGCACCTCCATGGCTCATGCTTCATCGAGGAACTGTAGTTAAGGCGACAGAGAAACATAATCTATAACTCTTATTTAGATAAACCCCACTATCTATTTATCTAGACATGCAACACGTCCACCTCAGCATTCACTATCAAACCCACTATCTATTTCTCTTAATGCAATGTGTCCACCTCAATAATCCACCATCACTCATTTTTTATTCCTTCTTCATGCCCACGGCACCACGTGGAAAATCCTCCTAGTATCTAGTATGATTAAGAACATTGTTTCCAAACATTTTATGATTGAACAGGGCAGTTTAATACAGCAGACAAATATTCTCCGGACACTTGAATAAATGCCAATTTAAAACTCTTTAAGAAAACACAATGATATCTCACCGATGGCACAGGTAATCTTACAACACCACTGTTATGTCTATCTAACATTAAGTGTTCATAGAAACAGAGTCTAACTTCAAAATGTCATTTTGAATTTCCAGTACAAAAGATTTGATTTGTGATTTCTGAAAATTTGCGAAGTACATTATAATAAGGACAAGCCTACGATGTCCGAAAATTTGTCGCAATCGTTCACGGTGCTAAACTAACTGGAATATAGCTTTCTCTTAATTTAACAATTCTGAATAGCAGCAACGAATATTCTGATATACCAAATCAATACCATGCAGCGGCTTTGTCAAATTGCAAGTCACAGTGTGGTTAAAACTAATCGCACACCAATTACTATATAATAGTAAGCAACATGTAAATTCACGGTTCAGCCAATTCCAAGGATTCCTTTGACCAATCAAATATGAGCAGTATCAAAGATTCACAGATCAGTGTATCGATGGCACCAAAAATCTTTGTTTGCTTAACTCAACTCAAATAGTAGCAAGGATAAAGGGGTCAGCTTATAGTGGTTGCAAACCAAACCCTAAAATAAATTTTCCACCCGTAGCCGTGATGAACCACGATCAGAAGATGAGGAACGTCAAGAATTCCTGAGAAACGCACCCAGGAAATATCTCCTGATCATGTTCTCAATCTCGATCCAATCTGGAATGGAACGGTTGCCGTCACCACAGCACAGACGATGGCGGCGCCACCATTCCTTGAGAAAAAAACTCGACCAAAATACAATCTCAACAAAATTCCCCCCTATTACATGACCGGCTGGCCAATATAAGTGCACGCAGGCACACATGCCAACCACATGCACCCTTATTTAGAAACCACACCAGCCGCACAACCTATAAACTAAATAAGCTACGTGACATATTTATTCTTCCAAATTAAACCAAGCCACTAGCTACTCACATTAATAAAATTGGAGTCAATCATCAACTTGCTTCTTATATCCGGTGGCTTCTTGAATTGGCATAATTCCTTTTCTTCTTTGGATAAACTTAATTGAATTAAAAGGAATAGAATGTATAGGAATAAGACGTGATGTACGAACAAATATAAGAAGTATATCCCATATATATGTTGTAAGCAAGTACATGATAATCATGGAAAAGAAGGAGGAAAAACGGAAATCAAACTAAATAAAGAAATCAATACATCATCCACGACTCTCATGAATTGATAAAGACAGACAATGATAGTACATAAAGAACTCTTCTAGTCCGCGGATTAAACATGGAATGATTTTTCTAGACACATGTCTGTCAGTCGGTGGCATCTACTTCCGTGATTCTCTCTCGTTCATCTGCTCAATGACTAACATAAGGAGTGAGGTTTATGTTTTGACATAATAGAGCTAGGCAAGGGTTTTAGTGATTTTTGTATTAGATGGGTTCGTAGAGACGCGAACTCGGTGGCGAATTCCTGTGCTACTACGGTTTCGGCCACTGAGCGTTGTCATTTCTGGATTGAGGAAGTTCCGGTTTGGCTAGCTGGTTTAGCAGCTGCTGATTGTAACCTTGCTATGAATTAATGGAAAGCTCTATTACTCAAAAAAAAAAAACATACCTGCTTGAGTAAATAGCTCATGCATGGCCTGAGACAGCCGCATGGATGGCAAGCAGCGATTTGGCAAGAATCTCGCAGCACTATAAATCTGATGAGACAGGCTTCTGGATGCTGCGCCTTGCAAAGCTGCAACTGAGGGAGCTGATCAGATGAGGCCGCAGAGGAGAATTTAAAGGAAGCCGATTAGGAGGAGAAGGACGAAAGTTGTGGGTAGTGGTGAATCGTAGATAGATGGGCAGCTCGCATGATGATGTGTGTGTCGGTTTCTAAATCTGTATTAAATTGATTAATTGGTGGGATGCATTCGGCAACTGAAAGGTCGACTTCCGTTCGGCACTCAATGTAGGTGGGATTTCTTAGGGTAACTGAAATCGCTGACATGGCGCATGGAGGATGCAGAGAAATAGCTTAGTTGGGTTTGTTTATATAAGAAGTATAGATTAGCTCCACGAAATATAATAGAGGTTGGCATAGTAGCGGTAAAATATATATTCCCAACATTCATCACATTTTGCTTTGCATCAAAAGAAAATGAGCCAAACGGAATAACTTGGGAAGCCATGGGCTTATCACATTATATCCAAACTCCACAGATAGAGTAATCAGGTATAAATAACAACCTATTCTGCTATTTGTTCTCTGGTTTCTACAGACAAAGGCAACTTATGTTTCAAAACCATCCTCCAACAAGTGGTTGTCATATGTGTGGTAGGGGTGAAACCAGATCGAATACACACAGGTATCAGTGATCCTACATTCTATCCCATATCCTGGATAGGAATTCATGACGAATATTGATATCTAATATCCGTCCCGTTTTCACCCCTATTGGTCAGCACCAAGACTTTTGTGATGCTTCTGCACCAAAATAGTTGCCTTGTCTAGGTCTCAGTGTGCAAAAGAAAAAGATAGTGAAGCAATTAGAAACACAACAGCGTTTTCAAAGGTAGGCAAAACTGCAAAAGGGCCCAGAAAAGAGGAAAAAATCATTTTCCATCCAAATCATCATTCATAACTTCGAAATGATATGGTGAGATATATGTTGAGACCGATCTTTTAATTTTTACAATGGAAATCATTCAAAAATCCATTATATATCTCACAGCATTTGCAAAATATAAATAGTAGACATATTTTGCTGGCACTAAGACTGTTTTATGATGCAATTGTTTTAGTTCTTTAATAATGCTAAAAACAGGAGCAGGCACATTGTCTCCAAGGGAAGCAAGCCAGCAATAAGGATTCAAAGTAGACCAGCAATAAGGATTGAAAGTAGAAACAGCGGATCAAACATACCCTCTTCAAAAAATGAGTCTATCGCTTGATAGTAATATGGAATATGGTAGATCTTTAAATATCAATGACATTTAGTTCAAACAACTAAAACACTAGTGACATTTAGCTTTGGTGAGTGAGCCAGCTTAATTTTGCCAATAGTTTAAACATGCAAATTTTTTTAAAAAAATACTGCACTCCAAGTCCAATGCCATTCCAAATATTGAGTACTAAGAGAACATATCATTATCTCATAACAGAAAAAAATAATTCACCACATGCAGCTCTCATGTTTCTGGAGAAAATACTCACCATGCCAACAAACACCATTAGTTTATTCCATTTGCGATTCCCTATTAGTGTGCCAATTGTACTATTCATGAAAAAATAAATATTATGTAATGCACAGAAGAAATGAAGTTGCAAACTTGTTTTCTGCAGGGTGAATTATCAAATGACTAACAATGAGTGATTCTTTATGCCCAATTTCAAAAGATAAGTGATTCAATAAAAAATAGTGGAGCTTCTTCACTCCGACCAATCCGCCTAGTCGACTTCTTGTATTTTTGTGAGTTGTGTATCGAATCCAATAATACTATTGTCAATACCTTTAGGGATGAGGATCTAGACAAGATATGCGGTGCTTCAAGAATGAAAAAAAAACGCTACTTCTTTTTGCTATTTTAGACTACATTCTTTTGCCCTCTTTTTTTAAGATAGAATCTTCCTCGTGCGTTTTTCTCAATATTTTTGTGTGCGAAGAACAATTATGTTGATCTAGTATATCCTCAAACTCAGCAGATATTCCAGAGTATACACATTTTACTCATCACAAAAAGGTACCAAATGGTAAAGGTTATTAGGGTAAATGGGTAAAGCAATGACTTTGCATTTTACAGGAATCAATGAAAGGCTTAATAAAGGGCATACCGAGTGCAGAGAGCTCCCGCTCTTTGCGGGGTCTGGGGAAGGGTGTTAGTGGCAAGCCTTACCCTCGCTTGTGCAATGCGAGGAGACAGCGCCTCGAACCCAGGACCTTCCGGTCACAAGCAGCAAGACTCTACCGCTTGCACCAGGCCCACCCTTCAGTGAAAGGCTTAATGACATTACAAAAGAAACAGCAGACAACGGTAATTTCATGGCAGTCAAAAACCAAATTAGAAAAGCAAAGCAACCTGTTTCACTGAAAATTAGAGAAAACTAGTAATGAAGTTTTAACCATTTGGTAATCCTAAGTCTGACATTTGGCATTTCTGTGAGTGAGAAAAGCTTGCAAGTGTACAGTGATGTATTGCATCAGTCTCGCCTTAGTTGATTATTCTATCTACTATTTCCACAGGACAGCTTGCAACTGGAGCGAAATGCATCCTAAGGTTTGTTCTAAGCAATCCTAAGTACAGTATTATGATATGCAGGGAATTACTTTTATAACCTCCGATGTATTCTTATACCGCAGAGCTGTATGAAACCTACGACACACCGCATGGACTCCCATCGACAGTGGTATATGATACTCAAATCCTTTTCTATTTTAGTACAAAACTAAAAGCAAGGACTCTTACACTGATAGTAGTCTACATGTTCTGAACATTCCATCACAATTACACACACTTATGCACAGAATTGAAACGCACACCAGGCCAAAACCTTGATTGCTTCCACTGAAACCAATCACGGCCACATCGTGACCACCGAGACAACATGGCGATCTTTTCCATCGTCAAAGGGCAGGAAGACATACATGTTGGCGAACTCATTGTAGATCTCCCCTGCGAGCTCTCCGTGCATCGCGCGGCAGTGCATGTAGAGCACAACATTGGCCACCATACCGTACAGCATCATCACGGCCAGCAGCGCCGTGCCAGCCACCGCCTTGACCACCACGGGCGCCATCCCAGCCCAGCCAGCCCCGGCGTCGTACGTCTCGGCCGCCACACCGCCGAAGCCCCAGAGCGTGACCCCAATCCCGGCGGCGAAGACGAGGAACGAGGAGAGGGCCGCGAGGCGGGCGCCAGAGAGGAGCCGGCAGCTCCGGCGGAGCGGCGCGAGGCCCGCGGCCGATTCGACCACGGCAGCGGCGCCAGCGAGGGACCAGAACGGGGACAAAAGGACGAAGCCAAGAACGGGCAGCGCGGCGCCGAGCGCGGCGGGGAGCGGGAGGAGCGGGAGGAGCGCGAGCGGGGAGGCCGGGACGGCGGTGAGGACGAGGCGGAGGAGGGAGGCCGGCACGGCGCGCAGCGAGGCGAGGAGCCGGACGGGCCCGCCGAAGAAGAGCTATTTGGCCAGAGACCATCGTCGGAAGTGGGCTTCGGCGATATGCCATTATACAAATAGGCTTCCCATTTGAGGTGCGTTATGAAGTGTGACTCAACCGTGAGAATGCCATTTGGGCTCTTTTATTCCCCTTCTACCCCTGCGGTTTTTTTTTCTTTTCCTTCTCTCACCCGCGGACGGAACGGAGCTGGCCAAAACGGATCGAGGCCAGAGCGGACTCGATCGCAGGCGCTCGCCCGCCGCTCGCCGCCCAGGCGTTGCCCCGCCGCCCACCGCCAGCTAGCCGCCCGCCAGCCCCCAGACCGGCAGCCGCTCGCCAGCCCCCAGCTCGCCGCCCAGGTTCGAGCTCGCCCGCTGCTCGGTGCCCGCTGCTCGGTGCCCCAGCCGAGCGACGACGCCGCCCGCTGCTCGGGAGCCTGCTCGGTGCCCGGTGGAGAGCGCCCCCACGACGAGCCCCTCCCCCAGCCGAGCGCCTCCCCATGGACTGCAACTGGAGTGCTCTCATTCAGTAAGTTTCCTCTTTCTTCTTGTATTTCTCTAACTCATTTAGGGTAGCTAATGAAGTCCCTCACACAATAGGTCTTCTAACACGGTATAATTTTTGCTATTTGTCTAGGCTCGATCCGGAGCCTGAGGCTAGTGTAGAGCCAGTAGATGAAATTCCAGATATTGGTAGCAATGCAAATCCGCACGAAGCATGTGATACTCTTGCTATATCAGGGGCTGCAGAGCACTCTGGATATGTTAACTGGGACGATCTGCAGATTGAAAACACATATGATAAGGAGGGTGAGGGTATGATTGATGCAATCGATGAGGATCAGTTGTTTCGTCTTTTGGGTTTGAGAGCTGATGGTGCTCAGCATGATAACCCTTCTGAGACTGATGCTCAGGCTGCAGCTGAGAGGGACAGTGCTCAGGCTGCTGCTATAGTCCCATTTGTTCAGGAAAATTCTGTAGTAGTAACCAGCCCCATCAGACCAACCATGGAAACAATCTTGCAAGAGAGCCCAAATAGGCTAACAAGAGGGTAAACAAAGTGACAGCCATCTATAGTTCCTTAACATAGTAGTACAGTGTTACTTAATTTCATTCATTTTTTCCCGGCGCTTGGCATTCCCGATGGGAGAAGGCACCGAAGTCCGGCCTGCGATGCGTCGCCCAAGTCCACTGGAGGAACACCAAGAAAGAAGAGAGACGACAGCAAAGAAGATGGTCCCAAGGAAGAAGAAAAATAATTGAGAACTTATGTCATTTGAGAACCTGTGTGTTTGTTGCTCCTGTGTGCTAAAAGACTTGTGTGTTTGAGAACCTGTGTATTTTCAAAACCTGTGTGGTTGTGGTTGTGACACTGTATGAACCTGTACCGTTTGTGAACCTTTTTCATTTGCAAACATGTATGCTACTGATTTGTGTGTTTGTGAAATTTAGTTGTGTTTGAACCATACATGTGTGCCATTTCAGAAGAAAAAATTTGTCACTTGATGAGAACATAACATGTCATTGATTCAATGGGACACCTGATACATTTTGATAGCAAAGTACACAAGATTCACTCAGTTCCTCATGATTGCTGCCAAATTGCAAACTAACACAAGTACACAAACAAGAAGCACACATTTCAGCAGCTTCACTATCTCCCTAAGCTGTTCAACTTGTCCATCTTGGCTTCTTTCTCCATAGTTCAGCTTGTTTTCAACATTTGGGACTTGCTGCGGCAACTTGGTAGACTCAAAAACAGGTTGATAATCGGGGGGCACCAATTTTTTGTCAACCAAGTATTGCTCATATCCTTCTTCCCACTCCCAGAATGGACAGCCACCTCCTTCTCTCTGTTGCCAACAAAAGGGAAACCGTCACTTATAATCACACAGCATCCTTAACACAAAATTCGCATGTAATTATTCTCACCGTTCGAGTTGGACAAATGTAGAATTGCCGATCGTAGTTCTTCGGTGTCTTGGATGTCATGACCTGGAGAAAACGGCACTTACAGTGCTCGCAATGAACAAGAGGGAGCTCGTTGCTCGAGATCCTTCGGCTTCGCGGAATGAAGTACTTGTTGTCCATGGACGACCTTGAGGGCGTCGTGGGGGAGGCCGGCGAGGACGCGCTGAAGCCTTGCTGCCAAGAGCTAGGGCTGGCGGCCATGGAGGGCGGGCGGCGCGTATGTGCAGGGCAGGCGGCGCGGATGTGCAGCGGCGGGCGCTGGGCGGCAGGCGGCGACTGGTAGGCGTGGGGAGCTCCTCGCGGATGTGCAGCCGTGGCCTAGGGGGAGGGGCTCGCCGTGGGGGGCGCTCGGCGGTGGTCCGCTCGGCCTGGGGGCGCTCGGGCGCTCGGCACAGCGGAGCGGGCGGCGGCGGGCAGCGAACCCGGGCGCGGCGGCGGGCGGGCGGGCGGGCGGCGGCGCGGCTGGCGGCGGCGGGCGGCGAGCGAAGCAGCAAGCAGCGCGAGGAAGGCCAGCGCTCTGGCCTCGATCCGTTTTGGCCAGCTCCGTTCCGTCCGCGGGTGAGAGAAGAAGGAAAAGAAAAAAAAACGCAGGGGTAGAAGGGGAATAAAAGAGCCCAAATGGCATTCTCACGGTTGAGTCACACTTCATAATGGCACCTCAGCGAAGCCCATTTGTATAATGGCATATCGCCGAAGCCCACTTCCGACGATGGTCTCTGGCCAAATAGCTCGCCGAAGAACCCCGCGTGCGCGCGGCCGCGAGCGGCGGCGAACGCGAGGTAGAGGAGGCGCGGCGGCGAGGGCGAAGGAGCGCGCGGGTTCCTCGGCGGGTCCGGCGAGGCCGGAGAGACACGGAGGGCGCGGCGGGGAAGGGAGGCGGCGGAAGCGGGGAGGAAGAGGGGAGGGGAGCGCGGCGGGGAGGAGCGCGAGCGGGAGCGGGAGGAGAGAGGATAGGGCGAGGAAGTGGCGGGAGTGCGCGGCGACGAGGCGGCGCGTGGAGGACGCCGCGCCGCGAAGGAGGTCCGCCGGAGGAGGGTCGGCAGCGGGGAGAGACGGCGGCGCGCGTCCATGAGGTGGGACTGGGGCGGCGGCGCGCGCGCGGGGAGTGCCGTGTCTGGAACGGACGAGTGGGGACCACGGGAGTGGGCCGTGGAATGTTTTGTCGTTCCCAGCTGGATTCACTTATATTGTGATGATCCGCGCTTCCGCGGACTCTCTTACCCTTCCGGATAATCAATTTTGATTAAAAAATATCCTTTCACAACTTCAGTTTGGTTATCCAAACAAAGTCATCTTTTATTTTGAATCTTTGGGTAGCCTAATATAGAAAGCAAGAATGACTCTTTAAAATGCACACTAGATGTAAAAAACTGCTGAGAAACATAAAAATATAAAAAGCGATTTTAATTCGTATGACTCTTCGAATGATGATTTAAGGTTTTCGCAAAAAAAAAAAAAGAAAAGAATGATGATTTAAGGAATAGGCTTTAGAAAGTACTACTAGACAAGCTCAACACCACAAAGATCGTGTGCTTGCGACCATCACACCAGTGTTACCACATCTATCGGAGACAGACATGTTAAGGTCCGACCGTCTCTCATGTTAAGGTCCGACCGTCTCTCCTAGCTCTACAGCTATATGGCAAGTTGGCCCGACGATGTATAGCGGTAGGTGGTGTTGGGTGGGGCGGGACGGCAAGGCGGTGCAACACGGGTGATGGAGACGGGTTTGGATGGAGGAGGAAGGGGGAGTTTTGTCAGTTGTTGGTCAACAGAGTTGATGGATTAGCGGGTTGTTGGTCAATGGAGTTGATGGATTAGCGGGATGCGAGTCAACGGACAGGGGTAGAGGACGGGGCAAGGTCGGCGGCCGCGGGCAATGGTCGGAGTAGCAGACGTGGCGCGACTCTCGTGTGAGAACTCTATCCATTGTAATTGGAAAGTGTGCAATCCAAATATATGATCTAATGTCGTTATTAGCTATTCCACATGATTCATTATTATTCAATATTCATAGTTAGCTAGCTAGTACTCCCTCCGTTATAAATTGTAATTCTCTTTGACTTTTTTTTACATCTATTCATCTAGATCTTACGTATGTCTAGATAAATAGCAAAATGAATATATTAAAAAATCAAAGTGACTTACAATCTAAAACGGAGAGAGTAGGTTACAACTAAAACTAGTTGTTCTTAGCTACTCTTTTCCTCCTAAAATAAGTGTCATATGATATTTTTACCGGTCAGATAAGTTTATTATGAAAATAGATTCAATTAGTGAAGATTAATTTTTGTATATAGTATTTCATTAAAGTTAAATGTGTTTGACTCTTGGGGATGTGAAAACGACTCATTTTTGGATAGAGGGAGTAGTGTCATTCAACTAGTGAAATAGTTATTAGTTATATATTCAGCTAACAATTAAATAAACTTTTAGCTAGACCTATTTTAGATCTAAATTATTAGCAACTATTAGCTCCATAGATCGATATTATTACATCATACTTGTGAGTTGTGACCAGATTAGTGGAAAGTTTGTTTTATAATTTTGTTATTTATCAACTTATTTGTATATCCGACCAATTATATGATACTAATTATTTGTTGCACATAATTATATTGCACGGGTTTTTGAAGTATTTAAGTGTGGTTCAAATCATCCGGTCCAAAACTATCAAACCAATGGTTCAACTGATTCTTAACAATTGCCAACAAACCGATGGCCTTGTCAGTTTATTATCCTGTCCGATCCTAGTAACTATGGTTCGGACTGAACAAATTTCTATAAAATGTTCTTATAAGACATCTCTAAATTCACACCAGAAAATATGCAAATGCCATATTTTGAAGCATTTACATGCCACGTGTACGTATTTAACTAATGCTGAATCACCTCAAGGAGAGTACCAATAAGAACAATTTTTTTTTTGGGAAGTTCACAAGTATATTATTATTCTATATATATATACTAGGGAAACGAGAGCAGAAAAAGCAAAACCAAAACGTCACATATTTGATGCTTACCAGTTACCACACTACAGGATCCTGAAGTTGTAAACTAGCAGTGTGATGTCGCAGTGGTACAAATCCACGACGTACAAAACTTGTTCTTGCATTGAAAAATTGTGAAAAAAAAAATAGATTTCTGTTAGCCCTTTGTTGCTGGACTACCAACCTGCCGCGTACAAGTTCGGATATATGTCCAGCTTTCTGATTACAACGGAACACATCAAGAGCTAGATCACATACTGCACATGCATACTGAAGCAGCACATTTGAACAAAAACCAAATACATGATTCCAATAAGCACAGTTGGAAGTGCTCTCAAGTCCTCTTCCTCCTCTTCTTACTTCGCCTCCTGTCACTCTCATCAGAGCTTGACTCTGATTCGGACTCAGAACTGGACCCTGAGCTAGGGCTTTCCGAACCAGATTCGGACCCACTTGATTCTGACTCCGAGGATTCCGGCTTCTGCTGCTGCATTATTAGTCGTGGCATGTTCTTCAAGTACTCCCTCAGGCTTTCTGTTATACCACCAAGACCAATGGACGTGAAGAAATTGATCGAAAACCTTGTATTCTTCGGATGATCCTTTGGGAAGATGGACTCGAAGGAACCTTGCATGTTAGGATCATTCAGCCTCTCATTGAGTAGGCGTATGCCCAGGTGCTCTGATAATTCCTGCATCAGAAAAAAGAAACAAGGAATATCAGTATTCTGATAAAATACAACAATAATGATAAATAGCTATGACTTGAAAGCAGAATTTTTGCAAACATACTTGGAATAGAATTTTTATGAATATCCGAGAAGATGATGTTGTGTCTTCCTCTGTCAACCTGATGTAAGCCAAAACATGCCAAGGGAGCGCATCAGTCCCCAACAAATGTGCAAAGAACTTGGCAACATTCCTCAACTTGTTTGTTTCAAGGCGATGAATCATCGAATATTGCTGCACAAAGCATTTTTCGAAGTTCTCTTGGTACACTTTATTGATCATGCAAAACCGCTGTCCTAGCAGACCATAATAACGAAGGTATGTTCTCTCCTGACTACAACATTCAAGAAGCATTATGCACAGCTCCATCTGCCACAACACAAACAATTTTCGTCAGGGAACAATACTTGCAGATTTCTCCTCAAAAAATAAAAATTGCAGATTCCGCATCAAGCCATTGCAGATTTCTCCTCATAAAAGTCTACTGCGGATTTTTTTTGCATAACAAGACAACAACAAAAGACAAAGCAATTAAAAGCATTAAAAGATACCGCAAACGGAATTATAATTCAGAACAAATGATTCATTACATTTACTATAAAGTTACTTAACCTAAAGCATTATTTGTTTCTGTGCATATTATCTGTTTCAAGCCTAATGACGATAATAAAAACAATGGATGTTTGCTTCATTTAATATTTTCTTGAAGGTCAAGGTTGAAATATTTTGACAGGTGAAGCAACAAAAACCAGACCAAAACCAGAAAGATAGCCTTGCACTGCTGCACACAACATTAGTACTTGTTACATTTTGTCTGCTAACTAGCAATGCATCAACTTACAAGTAATGTCAAGTCATGAATACATTTCTCATAGATATATCCTCAGAATTTTCAAAACTAGTTTTCTGCTGTTCTGGACAGATCAGTTACTACAATTACTCTTCTCTTGAGATTACAGAGTGCATAGCATGTACTGAAATCCTCAGAAATAAAGACTGCGGACCAATCCTAAACCCCACTAGTGATTTCTCTCAACATGCAAGCTATCCACATCCACTAAAACTAGTAATTATAGCCAATCCACTAAAACTTGTAATTATAGCCAACTAGCACACAAGTAATTATAATAGTTATCCCTTCATCCACTAATATGCATTTAGTTATCCATGTCAATGTGTCGATCCATTCACCAAAATTAATTTAAGATAGTTTCATTGGTATAACAATAAATATAAGTAGTCCAATTTCTTTTAAATTATCTGGAATCCCCAGCAACGCCCGGGTTGTTCTCCTAATCACTAAAACTAGCTCTGCATTCTGCAATTGATTATATATGTTAATTTAATGTGCCGAACCATTCACCAAAATTAATTTAAGGTAGTTTCATTCATATAACTATAAATACAAGCAGTCCAATTTCTTTTAAAATTTTCTGGAATCCCTGCAGCAACGCGTGGGGTGTTCTCCTAGTTTATCAGAAAAAGGTATCTTGTGAAATCACTAAAACTAGCTCTGCAATTGATTATATATGTTAATTTAAGGACTAACCACCCAATGATAACGTGTACTCCTGTGTTAGCATCTTTGACACAAATATAAAGCAATAAATTCAGCGTAGATCCTAGAGGCAATCGCAACAGAATTCCTCTATCATGCTCAACCATTCAAGAGCACTTTTCATGTAATGAATAGTTATCTTTCTAATTACCAGTGAATCAGCCATTGAGGCTGTACCTTAGGTGGTGACCAAACATAACCTCTGTAAAATGGTGAGTACTGGAGTATTAGGTTTAATCTAAAGCAAGCTTTACTCAAACATACCTATGGGGAAAATTTGTCAAGATAAATTAGTCTAATAAAAAGATACTTGCAAAACTTAAAATGTTTATGAAAGTTTAAATCAGTGTAAAAAAGAATAGTGGTCCTAGAAACACATACAGGATGTAAGTTTTTAAACTTTGGCAGCTCACTATGAAAAAGGAAAAGGGAACAAAGACAAACAAGCGATGAAGAAACACCTCAACAAACAAAACATAAATCAATATTAGATATCAGAATCAATATCAGAAATCAAGAAACGCTTCTGATGCTTACCTCTTGACCAGGCTCGAGCTTAATTTTCATAAGCTTGTGTCCAGCTTCTTCAAAATCAACACTGGACATAATAGTCAAATATATTGTTCTTCTAAGATTCACAAGATTTGTCTCTGTTCTATCCCTTATCTCCATTTGTTCCTCATCCTCTTCATCAGTTTCTTCTTCTTCTTCTTCATCATCATCATCAGAAGCAGCATCTGATCCTTCTTCATCTTCAGAAGACTCTGCTCCCAGGATGCTTCTCTTTAGATTCTCATATGCCTTCTCATCTTCAACAAAATTGGGGTTTGCTCGGAAAACATCTGCAATTAAAGAGAAGGTCAGCATTGCATTACACAAAACTGGATCTCCACTCAGAAAGTTCATATTATAAATGTAGTGTAGAGGAATATACATGCAACAACAAAACCTTACTTAGATTGGTCTCAGGGTCTAGGTCATCTTCAAGGGATATCTCATGTGTAAACTGGTCCTCTTGCTCCACTAGATCCAATTCTGGACGGATGGCTGGGAAACCCTACATAAATGGAACAAAAATCATGTGTCAAAACATTCAGTGAACATGCAAAGGAAAAAAAACACCAGGCTTCTCAACTTTGAGCCTTTCCTAAATCAGGAGCACGGTTCTTGAGGCATCGCCTAGACATTGAGACATACCCCAGATGCCACAGGACACCACAAGCCTAGGTGACGCCTAGGAGCCTAGGCGTACAGCCGTATCCCAGCGCATCAGGACACTACAGCATCTCAAAAACCATGATCACAAGTGTAGCTTACCTGGAATTTAGCCTTTCTAATTGCAAAAAGGCCTTCTATTAGAAACTGGACTCTTTTGTCTATTTCTCCTTCATGAAGAATGCCTCGAAATCTTTCAAAAATACCTGCATGAATTGATCAGCAGGTAAATACTTTGTGAATGGAACAAGAAAAAGGAGAGAGAAAAACTGACAGCATGGGATCAATAAATTAAGGCTGAATAAGTGTTTCAGCTTTTATAAACACATTTAATGCAAAATGTAGCATTCACCCTCGAATAAAAACTTTTTGGACATATTACGCAGAAGGGAACAGAATACTTCATCAATATGTCTTATAATGAGTGACAAACATAAAGAAAAATAACAACCTTCAAGTACAACCCAAACAAGACCACTACATCACCTTTTATATGTCTCATCCAGTTTTTAATGGAGAATATATTAGCCAGAACATAAATAGTTGACTGTACAAACTCTAAAATAATATATTATAATATGCATCTTATTGGAAAGATTATATGCATCGGTTCGAAGGAATAATCCCTGAGGTCTAGTTCATAAGGCACACATGCATTGCAAGATTCGAACTGCGCAATCTTTGACCAATAATTTTTAATTTAACTATTGTAATGCAGACTTGGTACAGTTAGATTTATAATACTGCCAATGATTGTAAGTTAATAACCATAAAAAAATAAATAGGATAAATGAATGGTCAAATTATTTGGGAAACCACATCATGTCTAATTGTGCCTTATAAACTAGACCCGAGAGGGAGTATTGCACAAGCAAGAAGTAAAGAAACGATTCAGAAACATTTTGACTGTTTACTTATAGTGGCTAACAGTAGTTTTTACCTTCAACAGCAACCATTGTATCGCATAGCTAACCTATGTACACAAGTAAATTATGTCGCATAGCTAACCTATCTACACAAGTAATTTTCCATTTTACTTAATTATTAGGCAACTAGTACAGAAGATAATGTTGTCAGATCCACTTCAACTCATATAGTGGCATAAATTAAATAATAATTGTACTTATACACATTAAAAAAATTCTTCTCCATTGCATCCAAAACTAAGGCTGAAGCTGAACATCTAGTCATTCACCATTGGTCCACAATAATGCATCTTATACATAGTTAAAATGAGATTTCTACATTCTGCCAAAACTAATCACATGAAGCTAACAAGTTTATTAAGCCATACTTAGAGCACTGTCTGAAATAGCTTACCATGAAGCCCTTGAGGAGACAAGTCCTGCAGCATTGCCCCACACTCTTTGACAAACCCCACCGCCACCTATCATTGACAAACATATGGACATATTCCAGAAATGAGTAAGCTGTTAACAAGATAAAAAAGTCAAAGTACATAAGGTCCAAGCTACGTACCTCAACACTATCATCAGTTGGATTTTCCAGGAGTACAGTAAGAAGCTCCAGTGCCACGAGCTCATGAGCTACCACCTGATTTACCATGTGCGCAATGAATTTGGTTGCCGCAAGCAATTGAGGCTGCAAGTAAAGGTGAACTTTAGTAAGAAATTTATGTAGAAACTAACAACTAAATGCATATGTAGTTCTTCATACTCAAATATTAGGCATCCTAAATGTAAGTAACAATTAATCCCATGTACATAAACAGCAGACATCAGTGTATACAGGCCTCAGGTATAAACAGAAACTTTTGTTAGTTCTTTTATTTGATTTGAATCCAGAATCCAAGTAGAAGGTCTACCCTATGTAATTTTCCAAACCTGCACCGATCCAGTTCATGCGTTCAAATACAAATGGAAAGCAATGTAAAGTGTCGTGCAAAGAATTTCATGAGCTTAACTACAACCATTTGTAATTACAGAAAGCAGAGTAGCCAATTTTGTTTTCCAGAATAATATAAATATGATAGCCCATTTTTTATATGAGTGAGTTAAAACAATTGCAAAGATCTTGATCAGGATTAGGTAAGCAACCATACATTAAGCTAAATTAGTTCTATGAAACACCTTGGAATGCAACTAGACCCCAGCATTTGCAAATTCTAAATGAGTCATTCTTAAACCAAATAATAAAGTACAACAAAGTATTAATACTTCTGGAGCTAAGGATAATGAAGACAAAGCTCACCTTGTCATTTCGCTTATATGCCCTCTTGAGCTGGAGCACAACACGAACAAGAAGCAACCGCCCAATCTCAGGGAACTTGGTATTCACAACTGCAACTAGCGCAGCAAATACATCGGTGAACCCTGGTGAGGCCATCTGTGACTTGATGCAAGACAGACAGAAGAGCCCCCGCCCACGAACAAGGTTCTCCGCGAAGAGCTCCGGCACTATATTCTTGATATTGGTCGCATTAACCTTATTCACGAGCCCATTGATGCTCTTCTTGAGAGCTTCCCAGGTGAGGCGCTGGTACTCAGGGCTCGACTTGTCCTCCACATCACGCATCATCTGCGCCATGCGGAAAGGCGGGATGTAGATCCCACCCGTCCGCCCAGGGATCATCTCCGGAAGCAGCGGCGGTGGTGGGGGAAGTGGCGGGGTCGGCTCCTTCTTCTCAGGGCTTCTCCGGCGCTCGTCTCTGTCGTCCTCCCTTCGCCTGCGGTCATCCCGCCGCCTTGAGCCCTCATCTCGGCGCCGGTGCCGGCGGCGACGGTCGTCGGGTGAGGACCCCGACTCCGAGCTAGGGCTGCGGCGGCGGTGGCGCCGGCTGTCCCTCTCCCTCTCCCGGTCTCCCTTGCCACGGCGGTCGTCCGGCTTACCATCCGCATCCCTAGCCCGGCTGCGGCGACGGTCTTCCTCCTTCTCCTCGTCGGAAACCCTGTCGCGCCGGGGAGGGCGGTTGTCGCGGTCCTCATCCCTTGCGGGCTTGGCGTGGCCGTTCTCCTTCTCCTCAGAGGGCTTGGCGTCGCGGCGGTGGCCGCGGCGGTCGGAATCGGGCGGCGAAGCCCTAGATCTGCGGCGGCGGTCCGCGTCGGCGCCGGGGGATGGCGAGCGGGGTGGAGATGGGGATGGGGACGGCGACGCGCGGCGCTTGCGGCGGCGCGGGGAGACGTCATCGCGGTGGCTGTGGCGGCGGCGCGACGGGGAGGCGGAGGCGGCCATAGCCGCGACCGAGGGTTTTGCGGTTTGTGTGGGGATATTTCCGGGGAAGTGATGAGAGATTGAAAAGGGAAGACGGTAGTGGGCGGAAATTGGATCTGAAAATTTTCAAACAAAGGCCTTGTTGTTTAGATCCAGGATTCACCCTCAAATTCACTCCGAATTTTCTTATCACGAAAAGAAGATTCTCCAATCATCGAAATCTTGACTTGTCGTAAAGTATTAAATATATATGAAATCAAAACTAATTCTTGCACGGTTTGTTGTCTTTCAAAGAGCGAGCATTTTGAGTCTAATTATTGAAAATTTGGATAATTTTCACAAATCTGAAACGAAATCTTCGGTCTTGCGCATTTATTGCTCACTGTAGCAATTCGGCCATCCTGGAATCGGGAACTAAAAGGCCAAAGAGATCGGTTGGGTCGGTTCTCCATAACCGGCCATAGATTTTGAATTCATATCAGATTCGAATTGACGAGGAACTAAAAAACCGAATCGGAAATTCGTGATAGTCTAATCTACGTACTGTAATCAAAGAACTCTGATTTCCACTCCTAATAAAGATTGAGGGTACATTGCAAAGTTCACTCACGTGCATTGTGATGGCTAAGCCAATCAATCTTGCGAGATCAACTTTTTGTGAAAAAAAAAAACACGTGCAATGTGATGGCTACGCCAAATCAATTTTGTGAAATCAACTTTTTGCGCCCAAAAAAAAATCTTGTGAGATCAACCCTATAGAAATGCATATTCTCTTTGTTACTATGTTATATCTAGTCCATAAAACCCGCCCGCGAGAACACCAGTCCTCTACGTTTCTGATGGTCGTCTCGGCGTTGGAAGTGAAGGGGATTGGTGCTTCTCTGCCATGTGGTGTAGGTTAGGTCCTAGTATATCTAGGTTTGGGTATCCGGCGACGGAGTCGAGGCGGCGGCGACAACGCCGCCGCAGAATAAGGTCCTCTCAAGTTCTTCCCCGTCTCGATGGTGCTCCACCCCGGCGCCGCTGACGAGCTCGTGGAGGTGGAGTCAGATTCCATCGGCTCGTGTACAGGGGTCGGCGTCGACAGGCATCTCATTGTCTTTGTGCGGCGGTGATGTCGGTGGCGTTTTTTGTTTCAGATGCAATGATGTCTGCGGGTGAGGCGGCAAGAAGGAGAGTGCATCAAGCTCGTGCTTCCCTTAGCGTGAGTCAACCGTGATTAAAGTCCGGAGGAGCTTGGGGCGTGTCCTCGGGCGAAGCTTCTTCATCGACGAAATCGGCCCGGCTTTCGCGTTGGGCGACTATTACGGCTCGTTAAAGCTCCTATGCGATGGAGCTTCTCCGGATTTGGGTGGCGGCGGGTTTTCCCGACGCCGGACATGGACGTCGGCGCCAATCATCGATGTGCATGGTGGCCGTGGACCTTCTTTGTGATTTTGTGTTTCTCTAGGGGCTTTTGTGCTTTTTGTTAGGACAGTTAGTATAAAAAAATATTTTGGGATTTTAGTGTTTCTACCCTATTCCAAAGTCTAATGGTGATTTTCCCTCTCTTTTTTTAACTTTGTGATTTTACCCTCGTTTTTTAAACGAAGCTCACCGTTTACCCCTAGTATGTAACATTGTCGAAGCTGATTGATTAAATAGCTAAAAAAGAAAAATAAATGAAAAAACACACAACGCAAAAAAGACAAGGATACTCTTATGTCACTCTCCTTTGGGAGGCGATAGTTCACACATCTAGCGATATTAAATTGAGTTTATGTGGATTGTTAATTAAAGTGTTGCAGATTTTTTTAAAAAATCTGTCCAATAAAAATGAGAGCTTGATGTCTAAAAATAGAGGTAAAACACAACACAAGAAAACAGGGATAAAAACTTATGGACAAAATCATTATTTTGTCCAAAAGTTAATATCGTTAGAACGACTTAACAAACTAGGGGTAAAGTCTTGCTTCGTTTAAAAATTTCAGGGGTAAAATCACAAAGTTAAAAAAACAAGGGTAAAATCACAAACAGACTTCAAAACAGGGGTAGAAATGCTCCCCAAACATTTTTGTAGATCTCGCTCACATTTTCAACATTTATGTCCAGCTTTCTGATTACAACGGAACACATCAAGAGCTAGATCACATACTGCACATGCATACTGAAGCAGCACATTTGAACAAAACCAAATACATGATTCCAATAAGCATACATGATTCCAAAAAGCACAGTTGGAAGTGCTCTCAAGTCCTCTTCCTCCTCTTCTTACTTCGCCTCCTGTCACTCTCATCAGAGCTTGACTCAGGTTCAGACTCAGATCTGGACCCTTCCAAACCAGATTCGGACCCACTTGATTCTGACTACGAGGATTCCGGCTTCTGCTGCTGCATTATTAGGCGTGGCATGTTCTTCAAGTACTCCCTCAGGCTTTCCGTTATACCACCAAGACCAATGGACGTGAAGAAATTGATCGAAAACCTTGTATTCTTCGGGTGATCCTTTGGGAAGATAGACTCGAAGGAACTTTGCATGTTAGGATCATTCAGCCTCTCATTGAGTAGGCGTATGCCCAGGTGCTCTGATAATTCCTGCATCAGGAAAAAGGCATATCAGTATTCTAATAAAATGCATACAACTAACGACAAATAGATATAACTTGAAAGCAGAATCTTTGCAAACATACTTGGAAAAGAATTTTTATAAAAATTCGGGAAGATGATGTCGTGTCTTCCTCTGTCAACCTGATGTAAGCCAAAACATGCCAAGGGAGCACATCAGTCCCCAACAAATGTGCAAAGAACTTGGCAACATTCCTCAACTTGTTTGTTTCAAGACGATGACTCATCGAATATTGTTGCACAAAGCATTTTCAAAGTTCTCTTGGTACACTTTATTGATCATGCAAAATTGCTGTCCCAGCAGCCAATAATAACGAAGGTATTTTCTCTCTTGAGAGCAACACTCGAGAAGCATTATGCACAGCTCCATCTGCCACAAAACAAACATTTTTTGTCAGGGAACAATACTTGCAGATTTCTCCTCAAAAAGTAAAGATTGCAAATTTCGCATCAAGCCATTGCAGATTTCTCCTCAGAAAAGTAAAGATTGCATATTTTTTGCATCAAGACAAAAAGAAAAGACAAAGCAATTAAAAGCATTAAAAATACCGCAAAAGGAATTACAATTCAGAACATATTTGATACCCCCATATGAAAAGACACTAAACCCAACAAATGATTCATTACACTTATAACTATGAAATTACTTGACCTAAAGCTCTGTGCATATTATCTGTTTCAAGATTAATGACAATAACAAAAACAATGGACGTTTGCTTCATTTAAACTTTTCTTTCAGGTCACAGTTGAAATATTTTTGTGACAGGTGGAGCAACAAAAACCAGATCAAAACTAGAAAGATAGCCTCAATGTAGGTTACGCACTGCACTGCTGCACACAACATTAGTATTTATTACAATTCTTCTGCTAACTAGGAATGCATCAACTTACAAGTAATGTCAAGTCATGAATACATTTCTCAGTACATGTATCCTCAGAATTTTTAAAACTAGTTTTCTGCTCTTCTGGACATATCAGTTAACTACAATTAAATCTAATCTCTTGAGGTTACAAAGTGCATATCATGTACTGGAATCCTCAGAAGTAAAGACTGCAGACTAATTTATCAGAAAACTTGTGAAATCGCCAAAACTAGCTCGGCTAAATCACTGATAAAAAGGAGTCCATGAAGGTGAAAAGTTGTAATAATGCAATTTATTATATATGCTAATGGAAGGATTAACCACCCAATGATAACTTGTACTCCTATTAGCATCTTTGACACAAATATACTGCAATAATTCAGTGTAGGTCCTGGAGGCAATCGCAACAGAATTGGGGTGGTGACCAAACAAGTACTTTGTACGAAGGTGAAAAGTTGTAATAATGCAATTTATTATATATGGTAATGGAAGGATTAACCACCCAATGATAACTTGTACTCCTATTAGCATCTTTGACACAAATATACTGCAATAATTCAGTGTAGGTCCTGGAGGCAATCGCAACAGAATTGGGGTGGTGACCAAACGAGTACTTTGTATGTAATTGTAATGAATAATTATCTTTCTAATTACTAGGGAATCAGCCACTGAGGCTGTACCCTAGGTGGTGACCAAACGAGTAGTCACTTTTCACACCATATCTAACCTCTGTAAAATGGTGAGTATTGAAGTATTATGTTTAATCTAATTATCTAAAGCAAGCTTTACTCAAACATAGCTATGGGGAAAATTTGTCAAGATAAATTAGTCCAATATAAAAAGATATTTGGCAAAACTTAAAACATTTACGAAAGTTTGAATCAGTGCAAAAAAGAATAGACAAATACAGAATGTAAGTTTCTAAACTGTGGCAGCTTACTATCAAAAAGGAAAGAAAAAAAAAAGGAAAAAAAGACAAACAAGCGATGAAGAAACACCTCAACGAACAAACATAAATCAATATTAGATATCAGAATCAATATCAGAAATCAAGAAACGCTTCTGATGCTTACCTCTTGACCAGGCTCGAGCTTAATTTTCATAAGCTTGTGTCCAGCTTCTTCAAAATCAACACTGGACATAATAGTCAAATATATTGTTCTTCGAAGATTTACAAGATTCGTCTCTGTTCTATCCCTTATCTCCATTTGTTCCTCATCCTCTTCATCAGTTTCTTCTTCTTCTTCTTCATCATCATCATCGAAGCAGCATCTGGTCCTTCTTCATCTTCGAAGACTCTGCTCCCAGGATGCTTCTCTTTAGATTCTCATATGCCTTCTCATCTTCAACAAAATTGGGGTTTGCTCGGAAAACATCTGCAATTAAAGAGAAGGTCAGCATTGCATTACACAAAACTGGATCTCCACTCGAAAGTTCATATTATAAATGTAGTGTAGAGGAATATACATGCAACAACAAAACCTTACTTAGATTGGTCTCGGGGTCTAGGTCATCTTCAAGGGATATCTCATGTGTAAACTGGTCCTCTTGCTCCACTAGATCCAATTCTGGACGGATGGCTGGGAAACCCTACATAAATGGAACAAAAATCATGTGTCAAAACATTCAGTGAACATGCAAAGGAAAAAAAACACCAGGCTTCTCAACTTTGAGCCTTTCCTAAATCAGGAGCACGGTTCTTGAGGCATCGCCTAGACATTGAGACATACCCCAGATGCCACAGGACACCACAAGCCTAGGTGACGCCTAGGAGCCTAGGCGTACAGCCGTATCCCAGCGCATCAGGACACTACAGCATCTCAAAAACCATGATCACAAGTGTAGCTTACCTGGAATTTAGCCTTTCTAATTGCAAAAAGGCCTTCTATTAGAAACTGGACTCTCTTGTCTATTTCTCCTTCATGAAGAATGCCTCGAAATCTTTCAAAAATACCTGCATGAATTGATCAATAAATAAGTACTTTGTGAATGGAACAAGAAAAAGGAGAGAGAAAAACTGACAGCATGGGATCAATAAAGGCTTATCAACAATGGTCAAATTAAGGCTGAATAAGTGTTTCTTAGTGCCAAACATAGCATTCACCCTCGAATAAAAAATAAATATTTTTGGACACACTAGACATCAATCTGTCTTATAATGAGTGACAAACATAATAAAAAAATAACAACCTTCAAGTACAACCCAAACAAGTCCACTATATCATCTTTTGTATGTCCCATCCAGTTTTTAATGGAGAAATATATTAGCCAGAACATAAATAGTTGACTGTGACTCTAAAAAAGTATATGTATATGTATCTTAATGGAAAGATTATATCCATCAGCTCGAAGGAATACTCCCTCTGGTCCAGTTCGTAAGGCACACATGCATATCAAGATTCAAACTTCGCAATCTTTGATGACCAATAATTTTTATTTTTAACTATTGTATACAAACTTGATACAGTTAGATATATATAATCAAATACTGTCAATGATCATAACTTAATAACCATAAAAAAATAAATAGACTAAATGAATGGTCATTGTAATTTGAGAGACCATGTCATGTCTAACTGTGCCTTATAAACTAGACCAGAGGGAGTATTACACAAGCAAGATGTGATTCAGAAACAATTTGACCGTTTACTTATAGTGGCTAAGAGTAGTTTGCACCTTTAACAGCAATCATTATGTTGCATAGCTAACCTACATACACAAGTAAATTATGTCGTGTAGCTAACCTATGCAAACAAGTAAATTTTCCATTTTACTTAATTAGGCAAAGGATAATGATGCCAGATTCAATTCAACTCATATAGTGCCATAAATTAAATAATTGTACTTTTGCAATAAAAAAATTCTTCTCCAAAGCATTTAAAAGTTAAAACTATGGATGAACATCTAGTCGTTCACCATTGGTCCACAATAATGCATCTTATACAAAGTTAAAACGAGATTTCTACATTCTGCCAAAACTAATCACATGATTGACCTAACCATCATCATGGTATCCAAGTATTTTAGAATTAACCACGATACCATACTACACTAGATACTACAATTTCAAGATCCATAAATAAATGTAAATGGTATAAAATGTGTGTTGACAAACTATTCTGCATCATCAAAAGCTAACAAGTTTATTAAGCCATACTTAGAGCACTGTCTGAAATAGCTTACCATGAAGCAAGTCCTGCAGCATTGCCCCACACTCTTTGACAAACCCCACCGCCACCTATCATTGACAAACACATGCACATATTCCAGAAATGAGTAAGCTGTTAAGAAGATAAAAAAAAGTCAAAGTACATAAGGTCCAAGCTACGTACCTCAACACTATCATCAGTTGGATTTTCCAGGAGTACAGTAAGAAGCTCCAGCGCCATGATCTCATGTGCTACCACCTGATTTACCAAGTGCGCAATGAATTTGGTTGCCGCAAGCAATTGAGGCTGCAAGTAAAGGAGAACTTTAGTAAGAAATTTATGCAGAAACTAACAAGTAACAACTAAGCGCATATGTAGTTGTTCATACTCAAATATTAAGCATCCTCAATGTAAGTAACAATTAATCCCATGTACATAAACAGCAGATGTCAGTGTATACAGGCCTCAGGTATAAACAGAAACTTTTGTTAGTTCTTTTATTTGAAATATGAATCCAGAATCCAAGTAGAAGGTCTACCCTATGTAACTTTCCAAACCTGCACCAATCCAGTTTGTGCGTTCAAATACAAATGGAAAGCAATGTAAAGTGTCGTGCAAAGAATTTCACGAGCTTAACTACAACCATTTGTAATTACAGAAAGCAGAGTAGCCAATTTTGTTTTCCAGACTAATATAAATATGATAGCCCATTTTTTATATCAGTGAGTTAAAACAATTGCAAAGATCTTGATCAGGATTAGATAAGCTCACCTTGTCATTTCTCTTATATGCCCTCTTGAGCTGGAGCACAACACGAACAAGAAGCAACCGTCCAATCTCAGGGAACTTGGTATTCACAACCGCAACTAGCGCAGCAAATACATCGGTGAACCCAGGTGAGGCCATCTGTGACTTGATGCAAGACAGACAGAAGAGCCCCCGCCCACGAACAAGGTTCTCTGTGAAGAGCTCCGGCACTATATTCTTGATATTGGTCGCATTCACCTTATTCACCAGCCCATTGATGCTCTTCTTGAGAGCTTCCCAGGTGAGGCGCTGGTACTCAGGGCTTGACTTGTCCTCCACATCACGCATCATCTGCGCCATGCGGAAAGGCGGGATGTAGATCCCACCCGTCCGCCCAGGGATCATCTCCGGAAGCAGCGGCGGTGGTGGGGGAAGTGGCGGGGTCGGCTCCCTCTTCACAGGGCTTCTCCGGCGCTCGTCTCGGTCGTCCTCCCTTCGCCTGCGGTCATCCCGCCGCCTTGAGCCCTCATCTCGGCGCCGGTGCCGGCGGCGACGGTCGTCGGGTGAGGACCCTGACTCCGAGCTAGGGCTGCGGCGGCGGTGGCGCCGACTGTCCCTCTCCCTCTCCCGGTCTCCCTTGCCACGGCGGTCGTCCGGCTTCTCATCCGCATCCCTAGCCCGCCTGCCCCGACGGGCTTCCTCCTTCTCATCGTCGGAAACCCTATCGCGCCGGGGAGGGCGGTTGTCGCGGTCCTCGTCCCTTGCGGGCTTGGCGTGGCCGTTCTCCTTCTCCTTCTCCTCAGAGGGCTTGGCGTCGCGGCGGTGGCCGCGGCGGTCGGAGTCGGGCGGCGAAGCCCTAGATCTGCGACGGCGGTCCGCGTCGGCGCCGGGGGATGGCGAGCGGGGTGGAGATGGGGATGGGGACGGGGACGCGCGGCGCTTGCGGCGGCGCGGGGAGACGTCATCGCGGTGGCTGTGGCGGCGGCGCGACGGGGAGGCGGAGGCGGCCATAGCCGCGACCGAGGGTTTTGCGGTTTGTGTGGGGATATTTCCGGGGAAGTGATGATTGAGAGATTGAAAAGGGAAGACGGTGGAGGGCGGAAATTGGATCTGAAAATTTTCAAACAAAACAGAGATCGGTTGGGTCGGTTCTGCATAATTGACGAGGCCATAGATTTTGAATTCATATCAGATTCGAATTGACGAGGAACTAAAAAACCGAATCGGAAATTCGTGATAGTCTAATCTACGTACTATAATCAAAGAACTCTGAATTCACTCCTAATAAAGATTGAGGGCTTTTTATTTATTTGCCACTCTTATGATGGCCACTCCTTGCGAAGCCAGGCTTATACGCGCCACAACATTTTTGCCATGGAACAGTGAAGCCACCATATTTTCTTGCCATTTTTGCTCACGTGGCTTGCCAGCTCGACGTGCTAGCCCAAGCTGCCTGCGCAAAATGACTCTTTGAAAGTCCCTAGTTTGGTTTTGGCTATTTGATGAAACCTAGGACTAACCTTGTTTATCTAAAGTGGTTGATTTAGAGAAAGGTTGTCCACATGATGAGCTTATTGCATATGAAGCATGACACATGTCATGTGATCAAAGATGAAGATCAAGACAATGCTTGGCTCCATGGACCGGTGTTGAAGGTGAAGAGGCTATCGAGGCCGGAGCGAAGGACCATGCGATGGTGAAGCTTCGGGCAAGACTAGGCGCCGATGGACCGATGCACGGTGAAGGGCAAGTGAAGTCGAGGTCGATGGATCGAGACGGTCACATGATGGTGTGAAGTGTTCATATCATTTGGAGGAACAAAATGGGCTCAAGGCAAAGGTATAACCGATAGGGCCATTTTGTTTTGCACTCAAGACACCATAGAGGGTGTGAGTGGTTTAGGATCGATAGCCGCACTATTAAGAGGGGAAGTCTTATCGGCTATTCGACGCATGGGTGCCACTAGGTGAATTCATGAAGTGCATTGCATGTAGGACCTAGTGAGCTAACCTAACCTTTGGGAAATGGTTGTGAAAAGCTAACACACAAGCACATGGAGATGTACACTTGGTGGTGTTGGCACATTTACAAAGGTGGCGTTTGGGCGCGCGTGGTTTGCGGGGTAGAGATGGGTTTGGGTCCCTCTCTTCCTCCCGCCGAGCTGTGAGGCGGGATTAACGGCGCTTTCGGGAAAAATGGATGCATATTTTCTATTGCGCTGGATGCAAAATTTGGTTGAAATCATGCTATCTCCGTTGATCAAGTTGGTATACTTGTTGGATAGCATGTTGGAGAACTTGGATCGACGGCACGGCGAAAGCGGCCCTCTGCGAGGCGCCGGACGCGCCTTGGGCGGCGCCGGACGTCCGGCGCATTGTGGCATGGCGCGAGTGGGGGCTGGCGCGAGACCGTCGGACGCGCGGCGGACGCGTCCGGCGGCGGCGGACGCGACCGAAAGTTTACGTCTCGGGCGTTACGCAGGTGCTCGATCGGACGCGCGGGACGCGGCCGCCCGAGACGCGTCCGGCGTGGTCTCGCGAGGGCTCGAGGTTGAGCCGCTGACGCGCGGACGCACGCGTCCGGACTCGGGCGGTTCAACATTCATCGTCCGGCGCTCGGTGGATTCGAACGGAGAAGTTCCAACGGTCGGGTGACGTGGCGCGCGAAGAGCGCCGGACGCGTCCGGCGGCGACCGGACGCGTCCGGCGCGTGTTGCGGAGTCAGCCCGAGGGGCAACGGCTAGTTTGAAGAGTTTGGGCTATAAATAGATGGGAGGCCGGGCTTGGCTCCCTCTCTTGGCTCTCCCAACTCATTCATTCATCCTTTGAGCTGAAGAAACACTCTCCCTCTCATCTCTCTTGCTTGATTGTGAATCCAAAGTGAGATTGAGAGATCACCTAGTGCATTGCATTGCTTGAGGGCATCTAGTGGCACTTGTGGGTGGTTTCGCCGGTGGATTTCTTGTTACTCTTGGAGAGTACCGCTCCTAGCCGGCTTGGAGATTGTTGGAGGCGTTGGCAAGAGAAGGTGATTGTTCTTGGCCACCTCCGGTTGATTGTGAGAGGTTTGAGCTCACCTCGTGGGGATCACGAAGAGCATCCTAGTGGATTGCGCGTGTCGTTGAGTACCTCGCTTGAGAGTGGTGTCTTGCGGTGCCTTGCGGGGCGAGCCTTGAGGGGCTAGTGACTTGAGGGTCACACCGAGGAACCATCTAGGTGTTGGTCGACACAACGGGTGACGTAGCTTGGCGGTGCCCAAGTGAACATCCGGGGATAAATCATTGTGTTCATCTCGTCTCCCGGTGATTGGTCATCATCCTTTGTGTGTTGCCGATTGTGATTGATTGTTCATCTCCTTGGTGATTGGCAACCTCGACTCGACACGTCGGTATAACAAGCTCCTACCCTCTCTTGTATTACTTTGATTACATTCTTGCAAAGTAGAATTGCTTGCGTGGTCGGTCGGGAACCACATCTTGTGTAGACTAAATCCCGTGGGTAGAATTGCTTGTGTGGTCGGTCGGGAACCACTTCTTGTGTAGACTAAATCCCGTGGGTAGAACTCTTGATCACTAGTGGTAGCTTTTGTGTGTACTAGTGATCACCTACTAGAATTGCTTGGATAGGAGGCTTGCAACTTCTAGTAGGCTAAGCATAACTTGCTTTCCGCCGTTTGTGTATCTAACGAAGTTTGCTTAGTGAGTTTGTAGAAATTTTTATAGGCTATTCACCCCCCCTCTAGCCATCTAGGACCTTACACTCTTCTCGCCTCCCTTCATTTCTTTTCCTCCACCTCCGGCCCGGGCCCGGCCCGAGACCACTCCCACGGCCCGGCCCATCGCTCTCCCTCCCTCCCAACACCGTCTCCCTCCCTCGATATACGAACTTAACCGCATCACCAATAATCATTTTGGTCACAATCATAACATAACACATAACATATGCTAGCGAAATAAGCATAACCGAACCATCGGTTTTAGACATAACGGGGTTGTTTCTTACACGACCATTCATCCACCAGTTCCCTACACAAACGTAAAGTTCAACGGTCACACACCACCATCACTGGAATCATCCATCGGCTCCATCGGTTCCATTCACGGGCGTACATAAATAGTCCCTACATTACTAGTGCATACAAGCTTTGGTCCATGCAAATTATAGCCATCAAGGCCACATACAAGTTCATTTTTCCAAAAGAAAGACATCCCGGGAAGCAAGTTGCCTTAGTTTTCACCCTTGGTTGGTGTCTTTTTTTCACCCTCGCTTGCAAGCTGCTTGTACTTCCTTGGGGTCATTTTTTTAGCCGGAACTATGTCCAAGGCCTCTCGGCACCTCCAACTCCACCTCCTACATAGTAAAAATGCATAAGTGCCAATTTGGTTTAAGTCAAATAGGGGATTGAGAGCAACAACAAACCTCTTCTTTGCGGGTTCCTGCTTTGCTCCTTCTCGAAGTGTTGCTTCTTCTTTGTCTTTGCGACTTCTTCTTTGTCTTCTTGCTTCTTGTTGTCTTCTGCACCTCCTTTCTTACAACCGACCTAGTCCTTGGAGTCCTTGCACTTATTATCTCCATTGGTCTTTGCGCAGGTGTTCTTGGAGTAGTTGGACTTGCTTGCTCCATTGGTTCATCCTCGATGTTTTCTTCTTCTTCCTAGCGAGTTCTGTTCCTCATGTTCCTCGTTACAACCTTCTTAGGTCTCAACTTTCTTTGTTCTTGGCACATGTAAAGGAGTTGTTAGTGACACAAATTGAGTAGTGTAACATGAAATTAAGAAAATGCATATGGAACATACCTCTTTTTATCCCACGAGAGGACACTTCCAAGTTCCTTTTACGTAGCCGGCCTCACCACATTTCTTACATATGCATTGCCTTGTTGGTTTTCTGTCCTCTCCAAGGCACCAAGAATCCTATTCTTCCTCTCGCCTACCGGGAGGTCTCTTTTTCTTGGCCAAGTGGTGGAAACAATTTGAAGCCCTTTTCAACAACAGGCCATTGTTGTTTGTCTGTGATATTGGGTATCATCCCGCATATCTTTGCTTGCAACTTCTTCACGAGAATAGTACTCATGCACATACTTCCCCATGTCATTTGTCTTTCGGTGGTAATGACAAAGGCAAGGGCATGTGAGCATGGCTTGCCACTAACCCGCCACTCCCTACATGTACACTCTTGTTCCTCTAGGTACACTACATGCCTTTTCACCTCCTCACCCTTGAACTGACATAACCTCGGCGGTGGTGTTCCCTTTTGTTACTGCGGATGGTCCAGTCCCTTACTTGCAAGCATTTAGTCAAGAATGATAGCGGGAAGAATGGTCCCGAGAAAATGCTTGGGAAATCTTCCTTCTTTTCTCCCACAAGACTAATGTTTTGATCCTAATTGCATCCGCAAGTGAGTCTAGAGGCGGGTCTTTCAGCTCTTTGATCCAAGAATTCCGGCTCTCGGCCGGATTGTTGTTGATGTAATCACACTTTATTTAAATGCGAGAACTTGCTTCTTTGCCGGAAGCGAGTTGTGATGCTCATTTAGCCAAGGAACAATGTCGGAACCTCTACCACCTTAGCCATGAGCCTCTCGGTACTTCTCCTCTGTGTATGCTCTAGCAGCTGCCAGGCCACATGTACTTGCCCCAATAAGCTACCACTTGCTTTTTCCTTGGTTAAACCTTTTCTTCAAGTTGTCCATCAAATGCCTAAAGCATTCTCTCTCGCTTCCGCCATTGGGAAAACTTGTTTGATTTGCTTTCTAAACCCTTACGGGCATCCGTGCATACCGCAAGTTTATCTAAAGGACCAAGTGCCTTGCCTAATTGCTCCATAAACCATATCCAATTGTCTTTGGTCTCGAAATCAAAGAAACCAAATGCTATTGGGAACAACCAATTATGCCCATCTATGGCATTGGCCGAGTATATGTCCATTCCATTGCCCATTGAGAGCAAGTGGAATCTATACTAATATATGGCCTGCTGACCTTGTAAAAAACCATCAATGCTACCCTTGAATGCACAAAAAAATCTCTTTGAAATGGACCTTGTTTCCTACTTTGACAGTATCTATCTCTACCACGAGCCGGGTGATCTAAGCTCTACCTCGGCTTTGAATCTCGAACAACCAATCAAAACAATCATCATATTTACCAAACGGCTTCTCTCGCAGCCCTCTCCTTTCCATACCAAAGATTTACGGTAGTTTATCTTCATGTTGTACTTCTTCTCAAGAGCATTTCGATGTCCTTTGCATTCCACTCGAGGATTATCTTTCGAAGTGGTATTGCCCTCTCTCGCAATCCAAGCTTGAGACGCCATCGTGTTACCGGGCACTCTCTTTCTTGAGGCACAACGATGGATATATGAGTTCTTCTCAGTATCCGCACAAAAAAACGGACAACCAACAAGCATTAGACTCCATTTATTTGAAAAGTTTCATAAGCAATGACAATTCACTTAGCTTCCATAAAAGTATCAAAAACAATGATAGAGACATATAACACAAGAAAATGGTTAGTAAGATACCCCGACACTTTCATCCATTTGAGTTTTAGCTCTAATAATCCATGGGCATCCTTTTGATTTGCGAAACCCCTAAATCTACTCTTGTCGGACTTCTCGATTACTTGACTCAAAGTCTTTCACAATAGCATGTTGCTTAACGCCAATCTGAATTCGAGCATTGATGGATAGAGTGTGCCCACTTGTCATTTCAGGATTATCTCTATCATAGAAAAACAATGGCTCATTAGCTTCATCGTCATGAACTGCGATAGCCGCGCTTCCATTTGTGCTTGCAATTCAAGAGGAATCTCTGGACAGTATCTCCTTTGCACCATCGCTTGATCTTTTAGGCCCATGGCATCATAGACTAGTTCCTCATCTAGAAGTACGGTAGCATCACCATCTAGTTCCTCATCTCGGTATAATTGTGTATGCTTTGACCGGTCAATGACAACATCATCTCGCTTCTGAGAATGTTCGGGGCTCGCTACTAGCATCATCTCGTGCACTCAAGATTGGGACTGGAACATGTGCATGTGAATGTTCTGTCACACCCGAGGTGGCATGGACAATTTGCCCATTTGGCACATTTTCCTTTCCCGAATCCCATCTAGGCATTCTAGTAGACTCCTTGTCCCTTGTCAACCACCTCACAAGTGACATCCATTTCCATCACCTCCCATCTAGCACGTATCATGTCCCGAACCGCTCATCGGTAGTAACCTTCCATTCGCACCACTCTCTTTATCAAGACCCCGAGATAATTACCCTGCTTGCTCCCTACCCCAAATGATTTTGCCAGTCAATTGTTCAAGAAACTTAGACAGAGAGCGGCTCTTGGTGAGATCTAACCAAACATCATGCTCTGAGCAGCCATTTCGACAGATTCCTCATAATCGAGATTTAGGCTTGTATACTTATCAACGCAAACATGGACTCTAAAAGCATTGCCAGGGATCAATCGACATAATCATATGAACAAACATGGGGAGTTAGGGAAATCCAACTCCAAATCACCAAGATCTTGACCAAACGACAACAAAACTTACCAACGAGGGCACTCGATCGACTTCATCTCGCACACGTGAGCATCAACAACTACAACCAAACCGGCGAAACCCTAGAAATTAGGCAACTCCGATCTAGGCGCAAAGAAGCTACTTGCTGGGTTTACTGGAGTGCGGGCGTTACCTTCGTGGAGAGGAGCAGCCGCCGTCACCCGCTGCAGCTAGGTCGGCCTTGGAGAGGAGCTGCCGCCGTCGCCCGCCGTCGCCTGGGAGAGGAGCAGGGAGAGGAGCAGCCGCCCGCCGTCGCCTGGAGAGGAGCAGCCGCCCGCCGTCGCCCGAGGAGCAGCCGCCGTCGCCCGAATCGCCGTCGCCGTCGCCCAGGGCGGTGCGCTGCAGACCCCTGGAAGAGGGGTTCGGTTTAGTGGTCCGGGCCGGGCCGGACTGGGCGGAGCAGGAGGAAAAGAAAAGAAGGAAGGGCAGAAGTGTCATTTCGTGCAAGCAGCTAGGGCTGGCAAGCCACGTCAGCAAAAATGGCAAGAAAATATGGTGGCTTCACTGTTCCGTGGCAAAAACGTTGTGGCGCGTATAAGCCTGGCTTCTCAAGGAGTGGCCATCATAAGAGTGGCAAATAAATAAAAAGCCCAAAGATTGATGGTACATTGCAAAGTTCACTCACGTGCATTGTGATTGGCTAGGCCAAATCAATCTTGAGATATCAACTTTTCGCGAAAAAAGATTCACGTGCATTGTGATGGCTACGACAAATCAATCTTGTGAGATCAACTTTTACTGCAAAAAAAAAATCTTGTGAGATCAACCCTATACAAACGCATATTATCTTTGTTACCGTGTTATATCTAGTCTAGAAAACCCGCCGGCGAGAACGAGAGGTCCTCTATGTTTCCGATGGCTATCTCGGGCGTTGGAAGTGAAGGGGATTGGTGTTTCTCTGCCATGTGGTGTAGGTTAGGTCCTAGTATATCTAGGTTTGGGTGTCCGGCGACGGTGTCGAGGCGGCGGCGACGATGATGCCATGGAATAAGGTCCTCTCAAGTTCTTCCCCGTCTCGGTGGTGCTCCACCCCAGCGTCACTGACGAGCTCGTGGAGGTGGAGTCAGATTCCATCGGCTCGTGTATAGGGGTCGGTGTCGACAGGCATCTCATTGTCTTTGTGCGGCGGTGATGTCGGTGGAGTTTTTTTGTTCTAGATGCAGTGATGGCTGCGGGTGAGGTGGCAAGGAGAGTGGATCAAGCTTGCGCTTCTCTTGGCGTGAGTCAACGGCGAGCTTCGATTCAAGTCCGGATGAGCTTGGGGTGCGTCCTCGGGCGAAGCTTCTTCATCGACAAAATCAACCCGACTTTCGCGTTGGGCGACTACTACGGCTCGTTAAAGCTCCTATGCGATGGAGCTTCTCCGGATTTGGGTAGCGGCGGGTTTTCCCGGAGCTCGAGATGGACATCAGCGCCAATCATCGATGTGCATGGTGGCCATGGATTGTCATATGATTTTGTTGTCTCTAGGGGCTTATGTGCTTTTTTGTTAGGGCAGTTGTGTCTGCTGTACTTTTGTATTTGTATGCCTATGTTTTCCTTCTCTAAGTAGTGCTAATACGGTTTATAAAAAAAAATCTAGTCTAAAAACATTTCTGTAGATCTCGCTCACATTTTCAACATTTCCGTTGATCACACTCACAATTTTATAGGATATGTTTAATCTTTTTTGCTACATTTAGTGTGTGATTAGTTCTCATTTCACAGCAGCATCTCCCATATCATGCAGTGGCGGATCCAGAAACGGACTAAGGGAGGGGCTAAAACAATACTATAAGATCAAAAATTATACTAACTATATACTAATAATAGAAAAATATAAAAATTACACTAATTATGTACTAATAATAGACAAAAAACATAAAAATGCACATACTAAAAAAAACATAAAAATGCACTAATTTTGTACTAAAAATAGTAAAATAAGAAGAGCTGTTGCACGAGTTTGTGGCTCACGGGAGAGGCTGCAGCCCACCCAGCCCCTCTCGTGGATCCGCCACTGTCAGGATGAGGCCCTAATGTGCATGCAAGTGCATAATGTTTGGTGGATTGTTTCTAATGCAACATGGCTCACCAAATATTTTTGTTTGGTTGGCCCTATCCCTCTCCAGACTACCTTTCTTACGTGAAAGGCAAAGAAATTGTGTTAGCGAGGCGACTCTGTTTCTAGGGAGCCACGCTATGTGGGCCTATTACTCTATAAGATGGGCCAGGTCAGGTCATACTTGTGTAACCAATCACTCCCAGAAGATTTCATATACCAAGCAAATCACCCAACAACAAAGTGCGAACGTTAGTTGCTAGTTATATGAATGCGAGATCGACCATTACAGTTTACATGATGATTATTGGTGATGATGGAGATAGTAATAGGTGAAAGGAGGCAAGAGAAAGACTTAATGTGAATATATAGTGTGTTACTATATTGTGGCATTATACCATATCTCAACAAAATCATTGAGAATGTTATTTAGATTGTTTGGAATAGTTCAGTCAGATTAAGAATTGTTTTTCTAATCCAGCGGGTCAAGTAGACAAATATTAGATCTAATTGGTCTGTGTCAAAAATTTATCGTGCTAAAGACAGGATCGTACTTTTTGACCTTACTTCTGAGCGAAATGAACAAGAGGTTCAAATATAGGACCATTGCAAGTGATATCGCCTTAATAGCATACTTTAGTCATATCTTAAACTGAGGTGGAAAATATTTCAAGATACTAGTTAGTGGAAGAAACCCGGTAGAAAGAAACTTTTTTATACACGGTAGAAGAAACTTGGATCTATACGTAGCCATATCACCATCCTCGAACCCTTCAAAGGTGATAGCTCAAGACAAATGTCATTGTCACCGGTGAGTCAAGTGACGGACAATAAAAAAACCTAAATGTTGATGGAGAGAAGGTCCCACCGTCAGTACAAGGATGATCACCGAACACCTGCATCAATCATGCTATCCTGGTTTTTGCCAAGGAAACTTTTAAAGAACACTTTTAAATACTCCATCTGTCTCAAATTATAAGTCGTTTTAAAAATCTTAGAAAGTCAAAGCTTCTAAAGTTTGATCAAACTTAAAGAATAAAATAATAACATTTAGGATGCTAACTAAGATCATTAGATTCTTTATTAGCTATATTTTCATAGTATATCTATTTGATGTCATAAATCTCTGTAATTTTCCTGCATGCATTCAATTGGAAACGGTCTCCCACTCAATCACCCTCTTCCTTCCAATATTTCTTTCTCAGAAACGCAGGAACGAGAGGAGGGGGCAGTACTCGCGCTCGCGTGTCGCGTCTGCCTGGCCGCTGCCGGCGGCGGTAGAGGCAAAGGGCCTGGGTGTCGCGCGCGCCTGCAGGGCGGCCGCGGCGGCCTGGGTGCCCGCGTTCGCCTGCAGGGCGGCGGCGGTAGGACTGGAGCTCCCGGCCTGCAGGGCCGGTGTGGCCTCATGCGACCCCGCGCTATGGCCGCGCGCCGGCGGTCGGGAGGCCGTGAGCCGCGGCGGCCGAGGCCGTGCGCGCCGGCGGCCGTGCGCTGAGGCTGGCCTACAGGGCCGCACCTGCGCCGGGCCGCGACGACGGCGCCTGCGCGTGGTAAGGCCGCATCCGCGCCAAGCGCTTCCCGACGGGGACCGTGCGCCCATCAGGCAAGCAACGGCAGCGGGGCCCAAGGCACCCGCGTGCTCGCGCAGCGGCATCGCTTCTGCGTCAAGGGTGCGTGCCTCGGTGGCCTTCGGGGCCGTGCGCCGAGGTGGCGCCCTCGCCGGGGGTCGTGCCCGTGCTCCGCCTGCAGGGCGGCGGCGTCGGGGCGCCCGCATGCCCGCGTGCCTGCTTCTGGCAGGTTAGGATAGCTTATCGGGATAACATCGTCCCCATGTGTTCTTGGGCAAAAGTGGCCCGATTCGTCCGCCTTCAGGACGGTGGTGGCCGATCTGCGCGCCTTCAGGGCGGTCATGGCCGATTCTTGGCGAGCAGAGGCATAGCCTTCCTTGCATCATCCTGTAAGTACTAGTGTTGGCGTTTCTTAGCGTGTGCAGCCAAATCCGCAAGCGCACGGAAATCACCGTTATAGCACTTCACCCGGTGAGTAATCGGGTATCGTATTTCTTTCACGAAGAACGGCTTGTGAGTTAATTCTAAACGAGGTTTGCCCGGAGATGGAGTAGGATAGCTTAGGTAATGAGGTTTTCTAGGGTAATGGGCCTAGGAGATGGCTAAACTCGTTGCTATACTTCTTACTTCGGCACCGGATCGCACCCGTCCGCAAGTGATGCCGGCTGTAGCTCTACGCCGTAGCCGGACGTGGGGATTACAAGGGACGGACAGGCTGTCACCACCCGCCGCCTACCACCTCAACCGTGGACTACGAGGCCAACGAAGGTAGGTCCTAGCCTAGACACCACGTCTATGCCGTTGCTACAACTCTAGCGGTGGCCGGAGCTCCGTCTCTATCGGGGTCCTCTTACTAGAGCTTCCGTCACGGGGACGAACGACGAACCCGCAAGAAGATAACAAGCAAGAATAACTTACTCAAAGGTATTACCGAAAGATAAACACGATGTCTTACTTCAAGTAGCAAGACGCCGTAGAGGTACAAGCGAGGAGGGAGCCGACAAGTCCGGCACTCCGCCCCGTGGAAGACTAGCTTCCCGAGAGCTCTCTTGAAGAGATGCTCTACTCTTGCTCCTCTCTCACTCCTTACTTCTATTCTAGCTAGGCTAGGTAGAGTGGCTCTACTCTCTCTATTGTACACTTGTGGAATGGAGGTATGGTGAAGAGTGAGAACTAAAATGAATAATGAATTGTTGTCGAAGGGGGGAGGTTTGCCCATGCTTATATAGGAGTGGGATGGTCAGTTTCTGCAGGGCAAATGTCGAAAACACCCCCGAACCGACCATCAGAGGCGGCAAACAAACCGACCAACCAAAGCTGGGCCCGGGCCACGCTCAGACGGGCACGCGCGCGCCTCAGGCGCGCTCGCGCGAGCCGGGCCCCCGCCGGCCTTCGGCTTTGGTCGGTTGCCTCCTTGTTGGGCCCCCGTCGGCCCATGCTTTGTTATTCTGGTTGGGCCGGCCTCGAAGTTGGATTTCCCTTCTTTTTCTCTTGTTTTGCTTGGACCAAAATAAAAGGTGTTTTCACCCATGTATTTTTCTTCATGTCTTGGTCCATTTTAGGTGTAAATCAAGTGTGTCCCGCAAAACAAAGGATCTCGCACCATACTGTGGAAATAGTTAGAGTAGAGGCCTATTCTAGGTGAATTTTTAGTGTTGCCTAGACTAAAGTTGGCGGGGTTAGAAATGAGTTTAAGTACCGCCAACAACTCCCCCACACTTAGCTCTTTGCTCGTCCTCGAGTAAAGGATGAAGAACTAGGTGGTTGCATTCTCCCAAGAGTTGACTCGCATACGAGATTATTCCAAGCTTTTCCGCATTTGTGAACATTCATGGTGGCTACCAAGTTATCTTACTTGCTATTGAAGGAGGAATAGCTTGAAATCAAGTCAACTCACACTACCCATGCTTTGAGACTCGGGGTTTTTAGAATTTTCGCAAAAGTTAGCTTTGGATCCTCATGTGATACTCTCAAGTCGCTCTTTTTCGGTGGCTAGTCCTATCCAGTGTTCTTGATCATCCTACCGCTATAGGTGATATGTGGAGTTTTGGGTATGGATGATAAACGAGTTTCAATATCAAGCCAATTTGGATGTCATGAAGAGAAGGCCATATCCCTAGATGATGCAAGTGCAAGTGCAAGTGTAGAAAATATTTGTGGACTCCCCGATCATGTTTCTCTTTCTCTATGAGAGAATGTGCAAGAAGGTATGGACTCGAAGAACAACTCTAAAACTTGCTTTATTTCTCTTTTTTTTTATCTCAAGACCTTGGAGAAAAAGAACTCTTCCTTATTCACGAACCATGCTTCTCTTTGTAGGATTTTCTAATAACAGTCCATACCTTTCTTGAATGAATGATGGGGAGAGAGAGATGCATGACTTGTTGACAGGAGTATTTTGGTGGAAGAGGGAGAAAATGTGGAAAATATGTGCTCAATTCTCGGTGTAAGAATTTGAGCGTTTTTGGTGGAATGGTGGATGAAATGAGTGCGCGACTTTCACTGTGAGAGTCGGCATATTTATTTGGCGGGCGAATGCTGTGCGCGGCTCTTAATGTGAGAGTCGGCATATTTATTTGGTGGGTGAATGCAATGATCTTGGGGATAAGGCCATCTCTAGCAAGAATCCCAAGACTTGACATCGCTATAAGTAGCTAAACAGGTTTTGTAAGCGTAAGCGTAGATGTTTGGCTTTGGTAGGACATAACACTTATCACATGAGGATCATTTGCTAAAAAGTTTTTGAATTTTTGCATAAAAATACCCAAGTCCATTGCACGAGTTGGTAAGTATCATATCATTCTACTATATCTCTCCTGCCAATAACTTAGATAAAACATGGGGTCCCTATTGCACAGGTTGTTCACACAATCAAGATAGCAAGGAATAAAAAGTATGCGAGTCGTTCTCAATTGGTGAAAATAGGAGATGGAGTTCGCAACATTTTTAGTTTTATTTATTTTATTTTCAGCAATAAAGGGAGTTAGCGGGGAGAGAGAGGACGCGCAAACTTTTGTTTTTTCTTTGTGTCGAAAAATCTTTGCGCGTCAAGGAGCGAGTGCCCCCCCACTTGTTTTTGTACTGTCTTTTTTTTCTTAAAATGCACACAAAAACAAGTGGAGACAAGACATAATATATATATAATAAAAATTTTATTGATAATCAAATTTGATACAAGAGGCACACTTAGGGAATTGAAAACTTTGGAAAGGGAAATGATTGAAAGGGAAAGAGCGTGTGTGCCTAGTTGCAAGTGGGAACTCTATCATGGGTTGCGCGCATATTTGTTCCGAGGTGCGCGAACTACCCCCGTCGAGCTTAGTGGAGAAACTATGGCGCAAGTCCTCACTTCTTTGACTAAGTCAAGGTGCCCGAGGTCCCTAGTTCCTATTTCGATTGCATCTCGGCCGCAATGTCATAGAGCCCGTTTAGGTGACTATTGAGGAAAGCTATAGTGGGAACTCTTGGCTGAGGTTCGCCACTCTTGTCCTCAGTAGGAGCTTTTCCAAGGTTTTTCCTAGGGATTCGCGGAGAGGGACCTAAGGATGCTCCTACTGGCCTAGGTGTGGTCCTTTTTGCGGGGTTTGGAATGACCCCTTTCCCATGGCCACCGTTAGGCAGGTCTATTCCTACAAAAATTTTGAAGGGCGCTAGCGGCCGTACGGTAGGATGAAGTGCCATTGGAGAGTGGTCCGATGAAGGCTTGCTTGATGCTCCCATTTTGGAGAGGTTGGACTTGAGGCGGATTGCCCCCATGGTCGGCCTTCTTGTTGGTGCGGCCTTCACCTTGGCACCGGGCGGAGGTCTTGATCTTGCTGTTGACCTCATGCTGTCCCTGTCGACGAAATATCGGCGATAGTCCGACCAGGGGTATGCCCTGACCGGTGATGGATTGGCGGAAGGCGCACCGAGATTGCGAGCAAGATGTAAACAGGGAGCAATCACACAAGGTTTACCCAGGTTCGGGCCGCTATGAAGCGTAATACCCTACGTCCCGCTCGTTTCGATTATAATGTGGATGTAAGAGTCGTGCGTTATGCCGGATTCCGTCCTGCAGCACGGGGTCCTTGCTCTCCTTATATATCACGGGGAGCAAGGTTACAAGTCGGAACTAGCCTATCTGGTACTAAGTTTACATACTTTACAAGTCTAAACTTTCCTATCTCAGCTAGGTCTTGTCCTCCTTGTCGGTCTTCGATATATTGCCCGTTTTAGGGTCAGTCCAGGCCAGCCGGCTGAGCCGATCGGTCTTGGAGCTTGATGGGCCGGCTGGTGATAGCGTGTCGGCCCAAACTAGGCCGTGAGGGTATATGGAGTTTATACCTCCACAACTAGTCCCCGAGCATCATGGATCTTGAGGGAAAAACACCGTCTTGCTTGGTTGAGTGAGAAAGGGTGGTCGGACACACGTTCGACATGTGGTCCGAGCAGGGGCTAGAGGACCGTCTAGTGTTTCCGACCACACTTTGCTTACACTTGGTTGACGTTTTCGGTTTTGACCGAAAGATTTATGATGCTCCCGAAAAGAAAAAGAATTTTGAAAGGGTCCCAAATGCGGAGACGTGGGCCCTCGTTAGCGTGTGATGCCCGCCATCACATGGTATCTCGTCGTGATTGGTCGTTGCCTTAGCTTAGTTTTGAAACTAAACTCTTTGTGAAGAGAGAGGATCGGGCGAGTCATGCAAATGATGTGGGCCCACGTAGTCCCCGAGGTTCTTTGTAAGATAGTATATGTTGCGGCAAGCTCTAAAAAGGGTCTAGCCCATGTCACCTCTCAGGTGACGTGGGCCCACGTAGTCCCCGAGCCTGAGATGAGGTGGAACACGTTATGTCAGGGTCTTAAAAAAGAAGACAACTGATCATTGTGTCGTGCTTTATGTGTTTCCGACCACTCTTTGAGTGAGACCGAAGCGAGCCAAATTTCATTTGGGCTGGTCGGTTTGAACCATGCCATGACTTTGTCATGATTAAGCTAAGGTAGCTTTGCTACTTAACTCGATCCCCCAACATGGCGTGGGTCAGTGAGACCATGGTTTTGAATCTAAACCCATGAAAATAGCTTAGCTATTTGTGCGCGAAATAACCGGTATCATTGGCCAAAAAATCCCGGCTCAATTTGTCGGATTGTGTGGGTTGAAATTTTGATGATGATATCTGCTTTGCTATATCTTGTAACTTTGTTACAGCGGGTTGGAACAGCTTTGCTGTGAACCCAGTCTTTTTAGCGAGGCTGTTTTTAAGACTATAGCTAGAAGGCAGACTTAAATGGCCGTCAGTAGCTTTGCTTACTGGGCCAGCTTTCAGGTTGTCTGGTAAGCTGTGCGTCTGCGGGAAAAAAAATGAATTTTAAATGGGAAAAAGGAAACGAACCAAAAAAGCCTTTTTCCGCTGGGGGCGGCCCAGTTTTTCTGGCCCATCAGAAGTAAAAAACCCTAGCGTGGTTAAAAACTCTTGGTGCCGCCGTCATTTGGACTGCTTGCTTTCATTTTGCCTGTGTTGACGGTCGTTAAGTGCCAATTTTTACCGTCAACTAAACATGAGAAAGGACTAAAATATGTTCACCAACTAGATATAGGGGTTACACTAATAGAATTCCACGAGTTTTGGTGAATGTCGTTTAACGGGTGTCGGTGAAAATACCCAAGGAAGGCCCACATGTCGGGTTTACATAGAGATAATCGGGAACCGGTGAAAATTCTGTATGTCTGGAAGGTTCGAGAAGGCTCGGACCAAACGGGAGCCCGAACGGGCTCGGGGGTGAGTCGGCCGACTCCCCCTTGAGTCGGCCGACCGGCTACCTTCACCAATCGGTGGAGGCTCGCGGATCTGCCTCCACCGACCTTGAGGAGCAATAATTATCGTCCGTTTAGGTCGGTTTGATCCAAGGGCTGCGGTGCATCCTAGGGGGCTATATAAGCGGGGCCCCCGGCCCCCGGAGGAGGCATCCCATGAAACCCTAATTCATTATTTCCGAGAGAGGATCGGGTGAGAGGGGTCCCTTGAATGGATCTCCTCCCTAGAGCCTAGCATTCAAGATAGATAGAGAGAGTATAGGGTGGAGGTAGAGTTGGAGGAAGCCCGGCATGTCGGTGTCTCCTCTCCGGTTGTACCTGCGGGATCAAGTCTCCTAACCCGAGGCTTGGTTCTAGGATCATTCGCAATTCAACTTCGATACTAGTAAGTTCTTGTTATTATTGCTCTTTGGTCTATGAGTTTACTTTATTCGCTTCCGGTTGGGAATAGAGTAATCGTTCATAGCGTAGGCGTGGTGCTTGGGCTAGGTTCACTCGTAGATGCTCCCTATCTGGCCGGAACCGTGGTAGTATCGGGGGAGATGACAGTCCCTTTGTTACCTTTGTAATCCACTTCCCGTCAGTAGGTAAGGTAGGTCCAAAAGTGCTAGGTTAAGCATCCTCTGTGGTGTCTTTTCTTAGGTGCTCCCATAGAGTAGTAGTTGCAAAGCTTGCCATAGGTTGGAAGAAGACCGTGGTAGTAATCCTCTCTATATCGCTCATTACCTTGTACGTAGCTCGGGGTTAAGTATAGATTTGGGTTAGTCAGATGCACGTTTTCTCCTAGCGGATAAATAAATAACGATACTCTGGAATATCTCCCGGGTGAAGTGCTCACCGATATCCGTGCGCTTGCGGATTATTTCTCTTTGATTCTTTCGTGTGCGTATCTAGTATCAACAAGCATTTCGGCGCCGTTGCGGGGAGAAAGATGGTCTCACCGAGATAACCTAAGTCGCTTAACCATGTATTGTTCTTTTTTCTTGTTTTTGTTGCATTTTATTTTCTATTGTTATAGATAACCCAAATTCCACGCCTATCCACCAATATCTTGCACCCATGAGCACATGCTTAGAGCCTCTAGAACCCATGATTTTCACATCTAGCTATGAGCTACACCAATGCGTGGTTGCAATAGGTCAAAGCCAACCCTTTTCGACTGCTAGAGTCCTATCTTCTAATCAAGAGGGTAATGAACCCAAAGTCCTATCCTCTGATCAAGTAGGTAATGAACTTCTTGCTACACTTAGGGAATCTTTTAATCTTCCTATAAATTTAGGTCTAGACCTAGCCTTACAAGACCATGTTCTTCTTCATCATTTTTATACGGGTCTTGATAATATCACCTTTGGAGGAGTTCTCCTTTCTTTACCCTTTAGTGAAGTGAGGTTTGTCCTTCCTATTAATGGACATACTCCTTGCACTAGACTTCATGATAACATCCTAGAGGTAGAGAAGGAATCATCCCCCAAACAAGAAGAGGAAGTTTCCGTAGCCACTTTGCAAACATTCCAATCCCATAATTTGGCTATCCATCCCAAACCCGTAGTACTCCAAAAACCTCTAAGGGAAGAAGTAATTCTATCCTTAGAAATTCTTTTTGATAGCGATTTTGGGAGGAGCATAAACTTCCCGCTTCATAAGAGATCTATTAGTGCATGCATTATAAATCTTCTCAGGAAGAGATCTCTTAGAAAGCGTCTCACATCCAATCCCTTTGAAGGACATTTAGAAAGACTCAAGGATGGCATGTCAAGTGATGCCATAGAAGGAGAGCGAAGCCATCTAGAAGCCACTCTTATCTTCTCCCCTTCTATGCCCACATCAGATATAGAATACGAACCCATCCTTAAACCCATCCTTGATCCCTATAACTCATTCTATGCCCTTTCTCCTAAACCTCCGGATGATCCTAGAAGTCATCTAGATATCCCATGCATAGGAATCATCAAGACCATATAGAGGATTGCAAAGAGCAACATCCATGGCTAGAGAGCATTAAAGACCTATGTGCTATGGCCACTGAATGGATGGATAAGGCCTTAGATGAGATCATTTCGATAGACGATCCAGGGGAATTTTGGACATTTATTTCGAGTCACCCTTGGAAGTAGAAGATGATGGAGGCTTCAATGAGCAAAGTAGTTACTTCTTAAACACCCCATCAAGACCTTGCTCATATGAAAAATCTCCCGATTCACTTAGTCTCCCCAACGTTACCCCACACGAGATTTTCAACCCCCTCATACTCCTTATTCCTACGATATCGAAAGGGTGGTTGTAGATGCATATGTTTATCATAAATGTTGTAGATCTCGTTGTGTTGAATTTTGAGTTAGTGAACTTAGATTGGTGTTGGAGGGGAACCACTTCACCAATTCACATCTTGAAGGTTTCCCAAGGACAAGCTTAGTGTCCTAAAACAAGCACTTTGTTCGAGACCATGACATGAGTGTACACCTTTTCACTGTCTTTGTCCTTGTTAAATAAGCATAGAGTTATAATTATGAAAATATTCCTTTGGGTATTCTTGCCACTAACCTTTCCGGGTTCGATACAAAAAGATCGAAGGAATAACAAATGCAAGGTATGTCCAACCAATCATTATGCAACATTGAATTGCATTCATCCAATCTTGATTTCGCCGAATTCAAGCTTGGGGGATATACTTCCATAAATACATCTTTTGCCATGTTGCTACATTATTTTGGTTGTCCCTACCTTTAAGGCATGCTCAATTTTTCTAAACAACAATCATGCTCTGCCATCACTTGTTTGAGTAAATCTCTATCTTGCTTTCATACCACCTTTGTTTGCTATAGTATATGTAGGTTTTGAGGTATTTTCATACACCTTTTAAATTAGGCATGGTGCTTAGTTTAAACTGTTTTCCGAATTGAGTTAGATAAGGTATCTAGTTTAATTCTTGAACCAAAAGGTGTGCTTGATCCTACTTCAAAAGGCTTTTAAATTAAGCGTGGTGCTTAGGTTAAAATGCCTTCCTAAATCAAATTAGACGTGGTGTCTAGGTTGATCTTTGAGCCGATAGTATGCTATAGTAGATGTTGGAATATTTTGTTGGACTAACCCCTGCAGACAAACTTCCAAATCCAAGTTGGGAAAGTCCTGAGATGAACTCACATCAGAGATGAAGCAAGGCATATGATGGACTCCAACAACTTCGCATAGAAGATAATAGCTCATTCATCATCCAAGAAAGAATTGAAAGAATCCACGGCATGCCTATTCATGGTGAACCTGCCAAATCACCACTTCTGTGATGGAACAAAGAAGGAGACAAGAGTCCCACAAGAAGGATCTACATCAATAGCACTCACCCAAAGAAAGTGGATGAACAAGGCGACAAGCTACGTGCAACCTTGAAGACATCATAGCATTGAGCTCAAAACTCGAGTAAGGTCACCAATGAGAAGTTGGGTGCAACTCACCTCATTTTGGCCAACCAAAGACCTGCTCTCGTTATTCTTGAAAACACCATCTTGCATGTCGGCAACAAGGACAAGCATGGCATGAGCATGCATCCTTGTGTCAACCAATCACCACCAAGGGTTGACTACCGACCAAGCTCAAGAAGACCATGAACAACTACATTTGCAAGATGATGTCCCTATGCCATTGGAGATGAAGCGTGCATACAATTAATGATGTCCCTTCCTTGATCATCAAGACGGATGGCGTATCATTAAGCGCAACTCTTCGCCATGCTACTAGAAGACAAAGACCATCAAGGAAGAACTCGAGTCTACATCTCCAATGAACATCAATTAGTCGACCAAGGCTCAGCAAAAATCAAGAATGGTTGACAAAAGAAGATCATGCAACTGTCCGTCCTAGATTGGATAGTCCAAAGAAAACAAGAATGCAAAGGAGAGATCTTTGCTCACCGGACTTAGAATCAAGAGCCCTTTCCGACAAACTTAAAAATAGAGGATGGACAGTGTTAAAGAACATGGAGTTACAACACACTTCGAGGGATGATTCAACACACACACATTTGGCTTCCAGTGATGAGCAACAACAAGCTTGGGGGAGGAAGGCCGCCGACTCCTCTAATAATGATCCAGCAACACTCTTCCTCTTCTCAAGCCCTCGTCGCTCTAGCACGCTGGTTTGCAATCCCTCCACTCGCAATTACTTCTTCTCTATGTCTTAAGTTTGATTGGTGTATGAAATCTATAGAAAATAGTCAAACTTAAGATAAACTAAAATCAATCCTTAAGAGAAGAAGTAATGTTGAGCAAATGTTCTATGCTAATTAAAATTTTCAACTCAATCTTTTTCTCGTAGCATAGAATATGACCTTTAGCTTTAAGACAACTCTACCCTTGTTATTATTATTATATTCCTTCGGGTATGTGTTGTCCACTAATCCTCTGCAGTGAAGAAACAATAAGTGGAGCACAAGGTCTAGGTAAAGGACCACTAGAAGCATCAACTCTTCATCATAGGGTGCTCCAGTGATAAAGTTCTGAACCTGCAACATACTCACTGAAAACAAGATGCTCTCAGCATCACAATTAAAAGATTCACTTCAGACCATTGGACAAGGAAAGAACATGGGTGACACTTTCCTCAAGAAATACCAACTCAAGAGGTGCAGTTCTCAAGGTCTCTACCTTTGAGATAAAATGATGCACCGAAGGAGTGAACATGACAAGAAGTCCTGTTCGGGGGACTTAAAACTCCGAACCCTTGCCAAGGAGGTAACTTGGTAGTTATCCATATTTCCCACTTCAGCATTGCATAAGTTTTTCCTTTAGCATATTTACTTTCTCATAATCGGTTCTTGTTGCATATTTACTTTGTTGCATCTCGCATTAGAAAAGAAAATAATTTTTGTCTTGCATTGCATCTAGAAAATGCTTAGCCCCATGTGAATAATTTTGTGGTGCGACAGCCCACAATGATATCCACTGTGGTGGCATAAAAATAAGCTTTCATCTTAGTTACATTTTTCTGTCTACATACCATAAAATATAAAATTGCAAAAATATTAAGATCCTGCTAAAAAGATTTATGTGTTAAGAAGGTTCTAGACATTCAAGGCTTAGAGGTTTATCACTAACACTTAATCGGTTCCACAAGCTTTGTTGTCTATTTGAGCCCGACGAACTTAAAGGAACAAGAAGAGCTAACAGAGCGAAGGACGTCCCGTCCCTTGTCGAGTCTTTGTCTTCAACGGCCGTGATCTTGTCTCTGACCATTATCCCCGACACTCCGGGAGGAGCAATACGCCTTCACCGCGGTCCAAGCAACACCAACGAGACTACGTGAATATCTAGCTTGGGGAAAGCACCCCCTTGTATCCAGCTAAGTATCACTAGCTTATCTATCTATCTATTTGTTAAGTTTGCTAAATAAAATATAGGAGAGTATGTGAAAATTACTGTCTCGCTAAAATGAACCCTACTGAGAATAAGCTCTTATATGGAAATGATGAATAGTTGCTCTGCGTAATTCCTTTCAAGTACCTAGTTTTCAACCTTGCACTCTCCCGAGTTTTGGACACAACTCGTTTAGATTTGAGATTTACTCAACTCCGAAACTTGTGGGTAGCAAATGCTTGATCTAAGTCTAGGTAGTTGACGGATATGATATGGGAAAGTTTTGAGCTGCTTTGTCCATCTTGTTCCTAGAGATGCTAGAGTTACGGAGAGTTTATCTTTTAAAATCTTAAAATTTCTCGCATGATGAGTTCCCGTATGACGAGAGTTCAAAATTCCTACCACCATACATTCATGCTTGCTAGATTAGGAAAACCCATCTATTTATATAGATCATATTGTAGGCTTGAGTGTAGTCTTATAGGCATTGAGTGTGGTTATCTTTTGTGGACCCATAAGGAATCAACATGCGGTTAAAGTCAATACTATGTGCTCTCCATCCATTGATCTATGCTACTTCGCCCTCGAAGCATGCACCCATTTTATAAATACTACATTCATTCTGCTACTTCGTCCCTAGAAGTACCACCCACATATAGATCCACATCCACCACATATTGTGCTATCTCTACCACGGAGATACGCACCTATGCTTTGCTCCTACCTTGGGAGTACGCATTCCCCCACATATTGTGCTGTCTCTACCCTGGAGATACGCGCTTATGCTGCTCCTACCCTGGGAGTACGCATCCATCCATCCATCCATCCATCCATCCATCCACAAAAATACATACGCCACTCATTTCACTTCATCCGTAAAACGTTCTACTCCTATCCCGGGAGTGAACATCTAGAAATAATCATCGCCGTTCCATTTGCCTACATAAAAGCTCCGGTCATTATCATTTCAAGTTATACACTCCCGTTGCTAAAGTTTTGTTTTCGAGGATTGGTTGCTCTAAAAAAAAAAAAGAGAGAGAAAAAAAAAAAAAAAAAAAAAAAAAAAAAGAAAGGAAAAAAAAGAGAAAGAAAAAAAGGAAAGAAAGAGTAGCCAAGTCCTTCCAAGAAGTTTCAAGGTTTCCGAATAAAGGGAGTCATGTTATCCCCAAAGGAGCAAGTGTAGAAGTAGATGTTCACCAGTTGAGTACCCCTCATAATCATTTTCTTATCATCATCATCCCATCGTCATCTTATCATCCATTCCATTTTCTCATTCACATGCACATATGACTTTATTATTATTTTAGTTCCTACTGGATCCATGGTTTAACTGCAATATATGCAAGTGAGTTTTGAGTGTCTCCCCACCTATAAGCTCCACATAAGCCTATTAGAAAGTAGGGTGAGAGAGAGAAGGCTCTTTTCACTATGCCTTAGTTCCACAAATACCACATATTCTCGAGAGAAGAGAGAAGGCATACGCTACACGCATGCCTTGGAGAGGATCCCGAAAATACCACAAATGAGAGACTTGAAAGGGTCATACAAGGAAACTCTGAGTTTTATTTGAAAATCTTGCAAAAACTCTGGAATAATAGTTGATCAAAGAGCGAGAAACATAGCGCTCGACTTGACCGTTCTGTCTTTCAACTACTCAAGACCCAAGTGACGGCTACACGCCCCATGGTGAAAGGTAATATGAGTAAGTTTTGAGTCAGAATAGTTCATTCTAATCCGGAGGAGAGTTCTTGTTTGAACGCATGTGTACTTTTGAGGCGTGAAAGTATTGTAGCAACTCCTGATCCACACTGAGTTTATCTTCGCTCAGGGACGAGCAAAAGGTAAGCTTGGGGGAGTTGTTGACGGTCGTTAAGTGCCAATTTTTACCGTCAACTAAACATGAGAAAGGACTAAAATATGTTCACCAACTAGATATAGGGGTTACACTAATAGAATTCCACGAGTTTTGGTGAATGTCCTTTTCAAGCGAGGTGTCACCGAAAATACCCAAGGAAGGCCCACATGTCGGGTTTACATAGAGATAATCGGGAACCGGTGAAAATTCTCATGTCTGGAAGGTTCGAGAAGGCTCGGACCAAACAGGAGCCCGAACGGGCTCGGGGGTGAGTCGGCCGACTCCCCCTTGAGTCGGCCGATCGGCTACCTCCACCAATCGGGTGGAGGCTCGCGGATCTCGCCTCCACCGACCTTGAGGAGCAATAATTATCGTCCGTTTAGGTCGGTTTGATCCAAGGGCGGTGCATCCTAGGGGGCTATATAAGCGGGGCCCCCGGCCCCCGGAGGAGGCATCCCATGAAACCCTAATTCATTATTTCCGAGAGAGGATCGGGTGAGAGGGTCCCTTGAATGGATCTCCTCCCTAGAGCCTAGCATTCAAGATAGATAGAGAGAGTATAGGGTGGAGGTAGAGTTGGAGGAAGCCCGGCATGTCGGTGTCTCCTCTCCGGTTGTACCTGCGGGATCAAGTCTCCTAACCCGAGGCTTGGTTCTAGGATCATTCTCGCAATTCAACTTCGATACTAGTAAGTTCTTGTTATTATTGCTCTTTGGTCTATGAGTTTACTTTATTCGCTCCGGTTGGGAATAGAGTAATCGTTCATAGCGTAGGCGTGGTGCTTGGGCTAGGTTCACTCGTAGATGCTCCTATCCGGCCGAACCGTGGTAGTATCGGGGGAGATGACAGTCCCTTTGTTACCTTTGTAATCCACTTCCCGTCGGTAGGTAAGGTAGGTCCAAAAGTGCTAGGTTAAGCATCCTCTCGTGGTGTCTTTTCTTAGGTGCTCCCATAGAGTAGTAGTTGCAAAGCTTGCCATAGGTTGGAAGAAGACGTGGTAGTAATCCTCTCTATATCGCTCATTACCTTGTCTCGTAGCTCGGGGTTAAGTATAGATTTGGGTTAGTCGGATGCACGTTTTCTCCTAGCGGATAAATAAATAACGATACTCTGGAATATCTCCTGGGTGAAGTGCTCACCGATATCCGTGCGCTTGCGGATTATTTCTCTTTGATTCTTTCGTGTGCGTATCTAGTATCAACGACTGCCGTTCGCACCGGTTCCTTCTGCTCTTGGTGCTCCGTCTCTTAGGGTTAGCTTCGAAATCCTCGCGTTCTTCTTCATGAAGACCATGGGAAAAAAGCGTCAATCTGCATCAGAGAAGACGAAGGAGAAGGAACAAAAGGAATATGAGAAGCAGATGAAGCTTCTTTGGTCGCCGACACAATCGACGGCGGCGTCGTTGAATTCCTTGGCGGATGGAGGCATGGTTCCGCCTGCATCTTTCGAAGTGTGGCGTGCGCCGCCGCGAGGTGAGGCGTTTCCTCGCCCCTATGATGGTGAAGTAGTTGTTTTTGAAGATTATTTCATCAGAGGCTTGGGAATTCCTGTTCATACTTTCCTGGTGGAACTTTGCATTTTTTGGAGGATTTCTATCTGCAATCTGCAACCGAACTCAATTATGACAGTCGCTCTCTTTGTTGCATATTGTGAAATGTATCTTGCAATTCCCCCAAACTTCAATGTGTTTCGTCACTTTTATGAATTGAAAAAGAGGGGAAATCTAGGAGGTAGCCCCGTAGCCGGAGCGTGCTACCTCTCTCTTCGTGATGGAATGCGTTCACGCCGGTCTTTCACTCATACCGACAATGTGAAAGATTGGTTCAAAAAATGGTTCTATGTGAATGATAATCGGCAAGGGAGGCTGTCCCTTGTGATATTACTCGATTCCCCGAACCAAATCATCGCCGGTCGGATAAGCCAAATGCTACCGAGATGATTGAAGTGAACGAGATCCCGGCAATGATGAATTTTAAGGGCCCTCGAACGGTTTTACGGTGGCAAATTTTTTCATCTCTCGTCGTATCCAACCTTTGAAGGAAAGAATTAATTTCTGTGGGAATATCGTCGAAGGATGACCCTTCTCGTGAATCTTCGAGAGGAAATTTCTCTTGATGATATTAACTTGAGGCTTATGAAGATGTTCAAACGGGGGAGGATACTCATATCCCTCGGCCAACTATTAAACCTTATGACTGGAGGATGCCACCTCCACCGGCATCATATGTTCACTTTGTTTGTTTTCTTCATATCTCAATGCTTTTGGTAATTAGACCGACCTTTATATGCTTATAGGGCCGTCATATTTATGTGTCCCGAGTGCCTTTAGGTGATCTCGCCCTGGGAAGCTCTTCGGTACCAACGCACCGGTTTTGATCGGGGCATTGACGGGATGACGGTGCACGATGATGCTTGCTAATCTTGATGTCGATCGGTCAAAGGCAAAATGGTAAGCGGAAAATTGTTTATGAAAAGAAGAAGCGGAGTGGCGTCTTGACCGGTGGAGCTTTATCACTACAAGCTTGTGCTTCTGCGGTCGGAACGTCGTCATAATCAGTTGTAGAATCGTCGGATTCTGACTCTGATTGTGAGGATGGGGTGACCCTTGCTGAATTTGCCCGACGCAAGAAATTGCGCTCTGAGAGTGGTCGGGATAGTGCTCTCTCTTTGGTGCAGGGGGCTAGCCATGTTATGGAGCAGCCCATATTACCGGCCGATCAAACCGGTCATTCAGGAGATCTTGTAGATGCTCATCTTTTAGGTCAGACTGTGAGTAGTCGGGGTGCTCCTGATGTCGTTGTGGGCCAATGTGATGAAACACTTGCTGCCACTGGTCGTTCTCCTCCTCCTGACCTGTTGATGCAAGTTAACCTTGATGTTGGTACCTGTGTGCCTTCTAGGGATGAAGGGGAGGATATGCCGATTGTTTTAATCGCATTTTGAGCGTCTGAACGTAAGTTTTGCGAATCTTGTTAAATTTGCTATGCTCTTCTTCTTCTTCTTGTTTTGATTGGTTGTAAATTTTTCTTTGCAGGGCTCCCATTGTTGATGACTTAGTCAGGGGCCCTTTGAGTCATGCAGCTTTGGAGGACGCCGGGTCACTTTCTTGAGCCAAGAGGTCGTTCCCGATGGCATAACTCCTTCGGCAATGTTGTTATGGATCAAAGGGTTGTGCCTCGGTTGTGCCACCCGCTTGTTGATCTTGTTGGGGATCCAGGGGCAGCTGTTGCCAATGTTGCTGCTGACTCTGTAATGGTTACTGACGGTGCCAATACTGTGGCCTCTTCTGGGGATGCTGAGCCGTTAGCGCTAGGTTCCTCCCTGGTTTCTTCTCTTGGGGATGATCATTATCTTAATATGAGCTTGGGTAGTTTCAGACCCAGTGCCTCAAACGCAGATCATCCCGAGATAATGGAAGAGATCAGAGGAGGAACTTCTTCTGGTACCCATGTTCCTGGCAGCCGCAGCTACGTTGCCCGTCAGGATGAGGATGGAGAGTGGCATATTTTTGAAGATGTTGCTAGGGGTACCATTTCTGATGGCTTTGAGCAAGTGTTTGCTGACTTGCGGGCTCGTGTCAAGGTTAGTACTTGTCTGTGGTGACTTCACTATTTTGCCCATCTTGTAGTGTTTATAAAAGATTCTTTCTGCAGGCTGTTGAAGATGTTGCTGAAAAACGCCGCCTCTGCATAGAGCAGTTCAAGCCGACCATGTATGAAAACGGTCTTCTGCGGAAGCAAAACGAGGATTTGGGTCGGCAAATCCAAGTTTATGAAGGTCGTGAAAAAATTTGGGAACTTGAGAAAGATTCCCTGCTAAAAAAGGTTATAGTCCTTCAGGAGCAACACAAAGGTTTGTTTTACTTTGCTCTTGCTACTTGTTATTTTAATAGAAGTTACAAGTAACTGATTGAGTATTTTGCAGAATTGGAGAGTGACAAAGCCTTAATGGCTGCTGAAATTGCTCGTCTGAACGAGGCAGGCGATAAAGCCCGCGTAGAAATTGAACGCTTGGAGAAGGAGGCACGAGGTGCGTTTTTCTCCTTCGTTATGTTCTGTTTTTGAAGTTTTGATCTGATTGTATCTTATAAGTTGTGTTTGTGTAGAAACGCATGAGCGTCATATGGCGCAATTTAGCGTGCTGAAGGATGATAACCATCAATTGACAGAACGTTATCTATCCATGGCGGCTGGACTGCAGCCTCTGTTTTCTGTGCTTGCACGAGGTGAAGTGAGGCCGGTAAATCCCCTTCTTGTTCCCGAATTTGTTGTGGATCAATGCCGCCGTTCATGGCGCTTATTGAAGGAGTTTGTCGGGAAGGGGAGCCGCTTTGTTGCGTCGAGTGTTCTAGCTCTTGCGCAATCTCACTTTCCTCGAGCGAGATTTTAAGCGCTTGGAGTCCGGACGACTGCGAGACACTTCTCCGGAAAAGCTCAAAGATTTGCGAGAAGGCTTGTTGGGGCACCGCCTGCGCTATTGCCGATAAGATAGATCTTATGCCTGAGCAATAACTTTAAACTTTTTCTGTGGTATTGAATTCTGTGGTGCTTGGCACCGTTATTGTAAAAATATCTGTATTCTTTGGTACAGATGGCGGTACTGTATTTGTATAAATCCATGATAAATTACAATTGCCTTAAGCATAGAATTTAATTAAGTGTTCTATGTGCCAAGAGTTTGGCAAATCTCTAGGTGGATCGTCTAGAGTACACAATTTATAAGTCGTTGGTCTTGTGACTGCTTTTACTAGGAAAGGTCCTTCCCAATGAGATGACAATTTGTGGAGGTCGTCGATTTGAATTCTTTTGAGGACGAAGTCTCCGACCACAAACCGTCTTTCTTTTACATTCCTTTGTTGTAATAGCGCCGTAGAGACGCTAGATATTTAGCCGTTCTTGGGAGTGTTTCCAAGTTGCGCTCTTCTCCCGAATCGATGATAGTTTTTCGACTTCATTTGTGGCTTCCTCGTCATAGTTTTTTGTTCTTGGTGAGCCAAATGCCACTTCATCCGTAAACTGCCGGACCAAATATCATGAAATAAGGCGAGACGCGGTATTTCGCTTGGTTGAGTTTGAAGTCCCCATATTACGGGGGTAATTCGTGATACCATCTTCCCGGATGGGTATCGTTGTCTCGGTATAACCTTTTTCGTAGAGCGTCTATGATCATCCCATTTGCTCTTTCGACTTGACCATTGGCTCGAGGGTGAGCTACTGATACGTATTTTACTTTCGTTCCTAAATCTTCGCAAAAATCCCAAAATTCACCACCTGTGAATGTGGATCCCAAATCTGTTATGATGGTGTTGGGTACGCCGAAACGATGTACGACGTCTGTTAGGAATTCGACAACCTTTTGAGCATTTGCCTTGACTAAGGGCTTATATTCTATCCATTTTGAAAATTTATCTATAAGTACATAGACGAATTGATGTCCGCCTGGGGCTTTTTTGAATGGTCCTATCATGTCTAGTCCCCAGCATGAAAAGGGCCATGCTGCTGGTTATTGTTTGAAGCTCATGTGCGGGGACATGAATTTGTTTAGCGAAAAATTGGCAACCTTTACAATGCTGAACTAATTTCTTAGCATCAGCGAGTGCAGTTGGCCAGTAAAAACCTGCTCGGAACACCTTTCCGACCAGTGTTTTTGATGCTGCGTGGTTTCCACACATCCCTTCATGAATACGTAGTAGTAGTTCTGCTCCTTCTTCGAAGGAAATGCATTTTTGCAATACTTCGGCGCTTGCATTTTTGCGCATAAGTTGCCCATCGACTAGGACATAATGTTTACTTTGCGTCTTATGAGACGCCGTTTTTCTATTTTATCTGTCGGTGTGTCCTCATCAATGAGATACCGAATAAAGGGAATTCTCGGTCGGCTTTGTCTCTTTTGTTTGTTCCAAAGGTTCTACCGATGGTATTTGCTCGTTACATCCCTTTGCGGTTGAGGGGTCTTGTCGCTTTCTTTTCTTTGGATAAATAACTTTGGAGTTATCTATAGATTTTTTGCCCGATCTTGTTACTTGGAGCGTTTATTCGAAAGGTCTTTGGTCGGATTGCGGTGATGATCTTGTTTGCTGCTGGTCGGAGATGGGCCAGGAGTATGCTCTGCTGGATATCATCTGTTTTAGTTTTGTCGTCAGATGAATCTACTTCCTTTTGTGGTGGTTCCTGTGCTACCTCCTGTGTGACAGAAGGTAATAGAAGATCTTGAACAAATACGTCGGGTGGCATTTTTGCTCTATCGATCCCAATTTAGATAATTGGTCGGCAAGTTTGTTCTTTTCTCTTGGTATATAAGTGAATTCCGGGCCATAGAATTTATTTTCCAACTTCCTTATTTCTGCCACGTATGCTTCCATTTTCTCATTAGTACAATCCCATTCTTTGTTGATTTGCGGACGACTAGATTAGAATCTCCAAAGACGAGGAGCCTTTTTATACCCAACTCGATGGCTATTTTGAGGCCATGAAGTGCGGCTTCGTATTCAATAGCATTATTTGAAGCTTTGAAATGGATACACAAAGACATATCTTAGGGTATCACCGCTTGGTGCTTTGAACACCACGCCGCTCCTGCTCCTTTTATTTTGAGGGAGCCATCGAAGAACATTTCCCATCGTTCGGCTTCGTTTTGAAATGGAGCGAGGGATATGTCCGTCCATTCTACAAGAAAATCAGCCAAAGCCTGGGACTTGATGGTTGTTCTGCTTTGGAATTTCAATGTGTATGGGCTAAGTTCTATTGCCCATTTGATGATCCGACCACTGGCGTCTTTATTGCGGAGAATGTCGCCAACAACATGTTCTGTTACTATTGTGATCGGATATGTGTCAAAGTAGTGTAGCAACTTTCGTTTTGTTATTAGGATCCCGTACAAAAGTTTTTGTACGTGTGGGTATCTCTGTTTGGAGTCGTTTAAAACTTCGCTAATGTAGTAGACTGGTCTCTGTACACCATATGTGTGTCCCTCTTCTTGTCGTTCGACGACTATTCTTGTCTTGACCACGCGATCGGTAGCTGCAATGTATAGCAATAATTCTTCGTCATCTTTAGGTGCTTTGTTAGCACCGTGGCGATGTTAAATATGTCTTGAGTTCGAAGAAGGCTTTGTGCCTTCGCTTGTCCATTCAAATTTTTGCTTGGCTTTTAATAATTTGAAAAAGGGGAGGCCTTTTTCGCCAAGTCTTGATATGAAGCGGCTTAAAGCCGCCATGCATCCAATAAGTTTCGGATATCTTTTATGCCTTTCGGTTGCGTCATTTTTAAAACTGCATTAACCTTTTCGGGATTTGGTTTGATGCCGTCTTGGCTAACTACGTTGCCAAGTAGTATCCCGATGGTACTCCGAATATGCATTTTTGTGGGTTTAATTTCCACTTGAAATTTGTTTAAGGCGACAAAGGTTCGCTCTAGGTTTGAAACTAAGGATCCGCTCTCCTTTGTTTTTACGACTACGTCGTCTACGTATGCTTCGACCAACTGGTCGGAAATTTCTTTTTGAAGACACTCTTGGATAGCGCGTTGGTATGTTGCACCAGCATTTTTGAGGCCAAACGACATGGTCGTATAGCGTATGCGCCGAAAGGCGTGATGAATGATGTTTTTATTTGATCGTGAGTTGCTAAGGCTATTTGGTGATACCACGAATAGCAATCTAAAAAGGACAACGGTTCGCGACTGCGGTTGAATCAACTACTTCGTCGATGCGAGGTAGTTTGAAGGGGTCTTTAGGGCGTGTTTGTTGAGGTCGGTATAATCAACACACATTCTCCATTCGCCATTTTTCTTTTGTACAAGAACTGGATTGGATAGCCGGTCGGGATGATACACTTCTTTTATAAAACCAAATTGCTAATAGCTTTAACACTTCTACCCTAATCACCTCCTTCCCGTCGTGAGCAAACCGTCGTAATCTTTGCTTGATTGGTTTGGCGGTTTACGAGACATTAAGGAAGTGCTCGGCCTTTTCCCTTGGGACACCCGGCATATCTGTGGTTTCCAAGCAAATATGCTTATGTTGTCCCTTAGGAATTGGACGACGCGTCTTCCTATTTGCTTGTCTAGATGGGCTCCTATAAGAGCGGTTTTTTCTTTATCGCCGGGGATGAGCTCGATCTTCTTTGTGTCGTTGCTTTTGTTAGCCGATCTTTTAGACCGCTTGACGGGATCTGGAGATCGGCTTACGGTATCTTTTTTGCTTCAAGGCATGCTTGCTCCATGTGAGCTTTGAGGTCGGCTAATTCGGGCAGCTGCGTAGGCGTTTGTTTCGCATGATCATGGGCCATAAGCACATTGCCTCTAAGAGAAAGAATGCCTTTTGATGTTGGCATTTTCAATACTAGATATCCATAGTGAGGGACGGCCATGAACTTCGCAATCCCCAGTCGACCGAGTATGGCATGGTAGACGCCTTCGAAGTCGGCCTACGATGAAGCCGCGTAGTCTTTTTTACAGTCTTTGTCTTGTCCCGAACGGACGGGTAGGGTTATTTTTCCCAAAGGCATTGATGGTTTGCCTGGCATGACTCCCCGAATGGTGAGTCGTAAGGCTCGAGATCTTCGATCTTTAACCCTAGCTCTCGGAACGCTTGTAAGAATAGTATGTTTAAGGCACGCCGCCATCTATGAGTACTCTTTCCATGCGTATGTGGTTGACAACTGGATCGAGTACCAAGGGGAAACGCCCGGCGTCGGTATATTTGCCCACATGTCGGCCCCTGTTGAAGGTGACCGGTTGTTCCGACCAGCCGGAGCTTTGGTATCCGTGTTTGCCCCATCGACTTAGCGATCGCCATGATCCTCCTTTTTAGTAATTTCTTGTCACGCGAGTTTTCGAGGCCAACCTTGCCGCCGAAGATCATGGGCGACAGTGTTTTGGTGGGCTCGTTGAATTGATGTCGAGGGTCTTTATCGCTGTCTTCTTCTTCCTCGGTTTTGTCCTTACATTCGGTCATTTTTCCTTGTTTTGTTTTATCAATCTTTGTTTCTTGGCGGCTGCCCGCTAAAAATTGTTGTGAATCCTCGGCATTCGCCCATAGTATGGCCTTTTCCCGGATGCTTAGGGCAATCCCGGCCTAGGATTTTCTCATATTCGGATCGAAGTCTCGCTTCTTTTCTCTCGTTGGGTGGTACCGAATGGACACGTTGATCTGTGTCTCCGCTATAATTGTTTTGAATGCGATTGTCGCGTCGTCGTTCATTGCGACGGTTATTGTCACGTCATCGTTTTCGCGCATGTCTTTGCGTTGAAAATCTCTTTCTCTCGTCATCGTTTCTTCCAAGTTTCGTATCCTTGTCCTGTTTCGGGCAATTGTTGCATGGCATCGTCAACGCGAGCGAATTCACGTGCTATTCGAACATCTCGTCGGTTGTAGTGGGTTGTCTTCTCAAGAGTTCTTTTCGTAGATCGATATTTCCTTGTTGTCGTAATCCTTGTACGAACAAGGACACAACTTCGGCTAGCTGAAATGTCTCGGAATTGTTGTCCGGACTTCGAGAAGCGCCGTATGTAGTGACGTAGCGGTTCATTTGGGTAGTCGACGATCTTTGCTAGGTCGTATTTAGTGCCCGGCTGCCGGCACGTGGTTCTGTAATTTTCGATGAAGAGGTGTCGCAATTGGGGCCAACCGTGAATCGACCCCTCTCGTTGGCGTAATAACCAATTATTCGGCCCGCCGTCGAGTACAATAGGAAGGTAATTGGCCATGACATGTTCATCCCCTCCCGTGCTCGTACGGCTACTTCGTATAAGAGGATCCAATGCTCGGATCGACCTTGCCATCGTAAGTTTTGATATCCGGTATCCTGAAACTTTTAGGCCGACTACCTCTCGTAGGGCAGCCGAATACGGCTTCGGTCCCGAGGCATCCATACGAGCTCGGTATCGATTGTTGATGACTTGCTCGGAGGTCGTTGTCATCATATTGTTCACCATGATGGTGATTGAAAGGTTGATCATGATCTCGTTATCTCTGTGGTGGATCTGTCTTCTATCATTGTGTCTCTGGTGAAATCTATTGTGAGGAAAATTCCCACAACTTTCTCCATCGTCTACGTAGTTGTTGTCGTTAGCACCTCCCTCTCTAGAGTCTGGGATTTGATTGCTGAAGAAACTACGCGGCCGGTGGCTTCTGAGAGATGCGGCTGGGCGCGCTTGTTCTCTCATATGGTTCACTTGAGCTTTAGCGGCTACTAGAAAATCAATCGCTTCCTCAATTTGGGGAGTTTGAGGAATATTGGCCGTCTTGAGGCGGTCAATAGCAACCGCAGATTAGCACTTGGGGTTGTGTGAACTTGTCTTTCGTTTACAAGGTCAAAATCATCGCGAGATTTCGCCGAAAACCCTGCGTCGTCCGACCATACGATCTTGGTCGGCAAAATTGCCTGGATTGCGGCTTCGTTTTGTCTTCGTTGTTCCCTGGCCGCGTTTCGACCCTCTCGCTGTTGCCTTTGTTCGTCGGTTTCTCCATTGATGGTGACCTCGTTGTCACTAACATGACATACTTGCGTTCCCTAGGGCCGGGAGGGAAAGATGGGAATTGCTGTAATTCTTGAGCGGATTTAGTCGGGTTATGGATCTCTGACTGAATTTCCTCATGTTCCTCCGGGTCGGAACACGGTAAGTTGTAGATCTGGAGTAGTGTCGATACGCTTGGTGCTGTTATTTACAGATTGTATCTCTTCTTCGTTGTCGGAATAGACCATCGTATGGGCAGATCCCGAGAGTTCTAAGATATTGTAGTAATCGTCGAGTCTGGGCGTGTCTGGAGTAACGTCACGTGTTTTTTCTGGAGATTGGTCGTCCATGACTTCTTCGAGGTGCACATGGTTGACGATATGTCCTGCGGGTGCGTCAAAAGCGTAGCTGATCATATCTGAGCGTGGATCTGGGATCCGGTTGTAGCCTTTGAAGTAATCTGCTAAAAGTTGGTGGCTGAATATGTCGGCGGTGTTTGGCAATCCGTATGGGAACGGTGATGTAACCCTTGGATCTAAGATCTTGCGATCTGATGTGTTTTGTTGGCGCTTGGTCTGTTGAAGGATAGTGGGTGATTCTTGCTTTGATTCAATCTGGATAGATCCAAACTGAGCAAAAAACTCCATGAGCCTATCCTGTTGATCATGAGTTGCTTCGAACAGATCGGCCCAATTTTCGTCTGGTGATTGATTGGTACCTAGAAGAAAAGGCTGGAGTTCTGATAACTCGAGCTTTGATGATGATGCCTCGTACCGAGGAGGCGAGGGATTTGTACCTTCATTGCTTTGTGGAGCTAAGATCGAAGGCGGACTCTCGATGTATGAGGTGTCTGGAGCGGTTGTCCAGGTCATCGTCCCAATGGTGAAGGTGAGGCCGGCTTCGAAAGTCATGGAAGCCGGGAAGGAAACCATCTTGATCGACGTAAAATCTCGGTGCGCACCCCCTACCTGGCGCGCCACTGTCGACGAAATATCGGCGATAGTCCGACCCGGTATGCCCCGACCGGTGATGGATTGGCGGAAGGCGCACCGAGATTGCGAGCAAGATGTAAACAGGAGCAATCACACAAGGTTTACCCGTGTTCGGGCCGCTATGAAGCGTAATACCCTACGTCCCCGCTCTCTCGTTTCGATTATAATGTGGATGTAAGAGTCGTGCGTTATGCGATTCCGTCCTCGGCACGGGGTCCTTGCTCTCCTTATATATCACGGGAGCAAGGTTACAAGTCGGAACTAGCCTATCTGGTACTAAGTTTACATACTTTACAAGTCTAAACTTTCCTATCTCAGCTAGGTCTTGTCCTCCTTGTCGGTCTTCGATATATTGCCCGTTTTAGGCTGTCCGACCAGCCTGAGCCGATCGGTCTTGGAGCTTGATGGGCCGGCCTGGTGATAGCGTGTCGGCCCAAACTAGGCCGTGAGGGTATATGGAGTTTATACCTCCACAGTCCCCATGGCTGGACCCGCTGCTCCATGGTGCTAGCGTGGCTATAGGTTCGACAGCCATGGCCTCTCTCTCTAGGTCCCCTTGAGTGAAGGAAGGAGCTTCACTATTGGGAGTGCGAGCGGAGTTGTAGAGGGCTAGAATGTGGCTCGCCATTGGCACCCTTGCTGGTGTGGAGAGGGAGAGAGAGGTAGAAGACAAGGCTTGTCTTGGTGTGAAGAGAATGAGAGGAGGAGGGTGGTATTTATAGGAGAGAATGGGCCATTCCCGCATCTCTTGCGCATCAGGATCAGAATCACCATGATCATCAGCATCAGCACAACACAGGAAGGAGATGGGAGAAAATCGGGCACCAGAGGGCGCCAGTCAGAGCGCGCGCGCTGAGGCGCGAGCGCGCGCCCGGGCGCCGCTCGGCCGGTTTTCTTCCATCTCGAGCTGATGCTTGTTTGATTCTCGAATTTGTTGGTGATTTTGATCCTACGGCGCGAAAATTCGATTGTGAATGGAAATCCGAGGATTTTGGATATTTTGGACATAAATTATTTTTGTGTGGAAAAAATCTAGAAAAATTTTAGAGAGAAACTAGAGGGTTCCCACACAAAACATAAACATAAGAATATATAAACACATTTTTTTTAAGACAAGAAAGATAGAATAAATGAAAGTCATGCCTTGAACTAAATCAAGGAATTATCTCGGCATGACTAAATCTATTCTATCAATTTCTTGATCTAACCTTGCACGATAAGAAGGCTCAAGGAAAGGTTTTAAGCGGTGGCCATTTACCTTTGAGATGTTACCGTTGTCGTCCTGGATCGTGATTGCGCCATGAGATGATGTGTCGACGACGGTATATGGCCCCTTCCATTTGCTTCTAAGCTTTCCTTCACCGAATAATTTCACCTTTGAGTTGAATAGTAGGACCTTGTCGCCCTGTCGAAACTCCTTGGGCTTTATCCGGTTGTCGTGCCACCTCTTTGTTCACTCTTTGTAGAGCTTGGCACTGTGGTATGCCTTCTCTCGCCATTCCTCAAGTTCGGAGATTTGCCTTTGGCGGTTTCTTCCGGCTAGCTTGAGGTCCATGTTCCAGCTCTTAATTGCCCAGTAGGCTCGATGCTCGAGTTCTACTGGCAAATGGCAGCTCTTTCCGTATACGAGCTGGAACGGTGACATGCCAATGGGGGTTTTGTAAGCGATCCCCGTATGCCCGAGTGCATCGGGAAGCTTACTTTTCCATCCCTTCCCCATGTCATCGACCGTCTTACGTAGGATGTTCTTGATCTGCTTGTTTGAGGTCTCAGCTTGGCCACTGGTTTGTGGGTGGTAAGGTGTGGCGATGTTGTGTTTGGCCCCCAGTTCTCTTAAGAATGCTTTGAAGGTTCGATCAACGAAATGTGATCCGCCATCGCTGATGACCATGCGTGGTGTACCAAAGCGAGGGAAGATTATTTCGTGGAACATTTTTCGAGCATGCTTCGCGTCAGCTGCTCGGCACGGCATGGCCTCCACCCATTTGGAGACGTAGTCGACAACAACAAGGATGTACTCGCCGTCTTGGGACTTCGGAAGGGCCCCATGAAGTCAATGCCCCACACATCAAATATTTCTATTTGAAGGTTGAAGTGGAGGGGCATTGCGTTGCGGCCGTGATGCCACCTTGGAATCGGCACTTCCGACACCTCCGAATGAATTCTTTGGTGTCGGCATACATCGTCGGCCGGAAGAATCCGCCCGCGCATTTTTGCTTGAGTGCGAATACTCCATAGTGGCCTCCGTATGGTGCCGAGTGACAGCTTTCAATGATCTCGCATCCCTTCGCGTCGGCACACATCTTCTTAGTATGCCGTCCGAGCACACTCGATACAGTGCGGGTCATCCCACGGATGACGACGGCTCTCAACCTCCGGCTTTTCCTGCTTTCGCCGGGTGGTACATGACCTGCAACCATGTAATTCACAATGTTTGCATACCGGGGTTGGAGTCCGTTACGCCAATAGCATGTCGTCGCGAAGGAAGTCATTGATGGGCGGATCCTGCATGTTAGTGACTTGCAAACGCGACAAATGATCTTACGGTATTCTCTACTCCTTTCTTATCTTTTATTTCTAGATCGAACTCTTGGAGTAAAAGAATCCAAATGGATCAAGCGTGGTTTCGCATCTTTCTTAGTGAGCAAGAATTTTAGGGCAGCGTGATCTGTGTAAATGATCACTTTCGCGCCCACTAAGTAAGATCGAAACTTGTTGATAGCGAATACTACAGCAAGAAGCTCTTTTTACGTCGTGGCATAATTGAGCCGAGCTCTGTTAGAGTCTTGCCGGCATAAGCTATCGCGTGATGCTTTTTATCTTTGGTTTGGCCTAAGACCGCACCAACAAGATAATCGCTTGCATCACACATGATCTCAAAAGGTAGAGACCAATCGGGAGGTTGGATGATAGGTGCGAGAGATGAGTGCTTGCTTGAGAGTGTTAAATGCTTTCAAACACTCATCGGTAAACTCAAAAGGAGCATCTTTAGCTAATAGGTTCGTGAGGGGTCTAGAGATTTGCGAAAATCTTTGATAAATCTTCTATAGAACCCCGCATGACCTAAGAAGCTACGGATTCCTTTACGTTTACCGGGGAGGTAGTTGCTCGATAACCTCTATCTTAGCCTTATCTACCTCAATTCCCCTCTCGGACACTAAGTGCCCCAGACAATGCCCTCTCGGACCATGAAATGGCACTTTTCCCAATTAAGTACCAAATCTTTGTCCCGACACCTTTGCAAGACCCCGTCTAAGTTGTTCGACAATGATCAAAAGTTTTCCCATAGACGGTGAAATCGTCCATGAAAACTTCCATGATTTCTTCGATCATGTCCGAAAAGATAGACATCATGCACCGTTGAAATGACGCGGGTGCATTACACAACCCGAACGACATCCTACGGTATGCGTATGTTCCGTAGGGGCATGTGAAGGTCGTTTTGCTTTGATCATCCGGATGGATGGGAATCTGATGATATCCCGAATACCCATCAAGGAAACAGAAGAAGGAGTGTTTCGCTAACCGTTCCAACATTTCATCAATGAAGGGGAGCGGAAAGAGATCCTTCTTTGTTGCCTTGTTAAGTTTTCGGTAATCAATGCACATTCGCCATCCGGTGACAGTTCATTGAGGTATGAGTTCGTTTTTGGCGTTCTCAATGACTGTCATTCCTCCCTTTTTGGGAACCACTTGGACTGGGCTAACCCAATCACTGTGTGGTACGGGATAGATTATCCCGGCGTGAAAAAGTTTCAGGACTTCCTTTTTCACGACTTCCCGCATCGCATTGTTCAGCCTACGCTGAGGTTCTCGTGAAGGTATGCTAGATGGCTCTATGGGAATGCGATGGGTACAGAGCGTTGGACTTATCCCTTTAAGATCGTCTAAGCAATACCCGAAGACTGACTTATGTTTTTCTAGGACGGCTATGAGTTTGGTTGACTCCTCATCGCTAAGTTGGTCACTTATGATGACAGGAGTTTGGGTATCGCCGTTCAGGAAAACATAACGTAAGCCTTTGGGTAAGGGCTTAAGCTCAACTGGAGGTCTAGGTGGTTTCTCCCCTATAGGGAGGTCAACTATCTCCCCGAACTCGTCTTCTTCTTCTACAAAGAATTCTGCATCCTTATCTAAAGACGATTCGGGTGACTCAAACATGTCAACCGCTAGAACCTCTATGGGCATACTAGGGGGAGGCTCGGTCACTGAGTTCTTGGCTCTAGTGACTTGAATCGGGAATGTTTCTCGCCCTAGTTTCACGTTAATTTCCCCTGTTTTTGACGGATTGTCAAAGAGTGTTTCCAGGGGATGTCCGATAAGTATGTCGAATTCCTGGATGTCAAAGACAATGAAGTCCAGGGCCATTTCAACATCTCCATGGTGGAGTGTCATGTTATGTACAATCCCTAGTCCTTCTTGAACGGAATCTGGTGTTCTTAAGGACCGTGTTGTTGGAGTAAATGACGTTACTCCTAGACATGTAAGTGCATAGGAGTAGGACATTATATTCGCTCCAACGGTAGGATTGTACAAAACATCCACCCATTTCCGCTAGATTTTGCAGCGGCGGGTAGAAGATGGAGCGCGAATCTGAATTATTTCAGACGCGAGCTCACCTTCTGCCAACCATTCCGAGCTCATAACAAGTTAATTCTCTAACGGACTCCTTGAGGAAAAATTCATCGAGGGGTTCGCTAGGAGCAACGGGAATTGGTGGCTTTGCGCGACACTCATATTTCGAGGTATTTCCTAAACTTTCGAAAAGCTCATCCTCGAAAGCCTAAGATCCATGGGTTCTTCCGTCTTGGGTTCTGGTTCGGGAGAGGGTCTCTCTATGGATGGGGAAGGTTCGGCTGATGCCGAAGAGACATCCTCTTTTATTGGCTCGGGTTCTACAAGGATGGGTTCTAAGGGAGGAGCATTCTCTTGGATGCGATCCAAGAGAGCTTGCCCCTCTTCGGTGGTTTTGTGCTGGAACGACCCTCCGGCAGCTACATCGAGCAATAGGGCAGAATTTCTGTCTAATCCTAACCAAAAATGTTGTAAGAGCACATGGTTAGGAATAGACAGGTCTGGGCCTGATCGTGTTAGGATCAAAAAGCGTTCCCGTGCTGCACCTATGGTTTCGTTCTCTTTTTGTTGGAAGTTGAGCACCTCCCCGTCGAGAAGCGACACGAGAAATGGGGTAGAATGTAAAGCAAAAATGCTTACGCAATTCTTCCCAATCTCCGTTTACTTTCCCTACGTTTTGGGTGTACCATTGCTTCGCCTTTTCATGGAGAGAAAAGGGAAACAATTTCCACCACAATGTATCTTGTGACATGCCCGCAATGGTCAGGCATGCACAGAGTTGCTCAAACTCCCGTAGGTGATCATATGGGTTTTCATATTCCAAGCCTGAGAAGGCTTGGTCCCGAACCATGGCTATAAAGCCAGGGCGGAGCTCAAACTCGGAAGCTGTGATGGGCTTCGAGGATTGGGGTGTTTGAATGAGCTCGCCCTTCGGAGCGGATAGGTTGTAAATGGTTGGTTGCTCCATGAATATTTTTGTTTTCTAAAATAAAACAAAAGAAGTGGAGCAAAGGTAGGTCAAGGTACACGGGCAATCTAGGTTCGAGCTAACTGCGACAACCGTTCCGCAACGGCGCCCGAAATGCTTGTTGGCGTTTCTTAGCGTGTGCGGCCAAATCCGCAAGCGCACGGAAATCACCGTTATAGCACTTCACCCGGTGAGTAATCGGGTATCGTATTTCTTTCACGAAGAACGGCTTGTGAGTTAATTCTAAACAGAGGTTTGCCCAGAGATGGAGTAGGATAGCTTAGGTAATGAGGTTTTCTAGGGTAATGGGCCTAGGAGATGGCTAAACTCGTTGCTATACTTCTTACTTCGGGCACCGGATCACACCTGGTCTGCCAAGTGATGCCGGCCTGTAGCTCTACGCCGTAGCTGGACGTGGGGGATTACAAGGACGGACGGGCTGTCACCACCGCCGCCTACCACCTCAACCGTGGACTACGAGGCAAACGAAGGTAGGTCCTAGCCTAGACACCACGTCTATGCCAGTTGCTACAACTCTAGCGATGGCCAGGAGCTCCCATCTCTATCAGGGGTCCTCTTACTAGAGCTTCCGTCACGGGGACGAACGACGAACCCGCAAGAAGATAACAAGCAAGAATAACTTACTCAAAGGTATTACCAAAAGATAAACACGATGTCTTACTTCAAGTAGCAAGACGCCGTAGAGGTACAAGCGAGGAGGGAGCCGACAAGTCCGGCACTCCGCCCCGTGGAAGACTAGCTTCCCGAGAGCTCTCTTGAAGAGATGCTCTACTCTTGCTCCTCTCTCACTCCTTACTTCTATTCTAGCTAGGCTAGGTAGAGTGGCTCTACTCTCTCTATTGTACACTTGTGGAATGGAGGTATGGTGAAGAGTGAGAACTAAAATGAATAATGAATTGTTGTCGAAGGGGGGAGGTTTGCCCATGCTTATATAGGAGTGGGATGGTCGGTTTCCGCAGGGCAAATGTCGAAAACACCCCCGAACCGACCATCAAAGGCGGCAAACAAACCGACCAACCAAAGCTGGGCCCGGGCCACGCTCGACGGGCGCGCGCCTCGGGCGCGCTCGCGCGCCGGGCGGGCCCCGCCGGCCTTCGGCTTTGGTCAGTTGCCTCCTTGTTGGGCCCCTGGTCGGCCCATGCTGGTTATTCTGGTTGGGCTGGCCTCGAAGTTGGATTTCCCTTCTTTTTCTCTTGTTTTGCTTGGACCAAAATAAAAGGTGTTTTCACCCATGTATTTTTCTTCATGTCTTGGTCCATTTTAGGTGTAAATCAAGTGTGTCCTGCAAAACAAAGGATCTGCACCATACTGTGGAAATAGTTAGAGTAGAGGCCTATTCTAGGTGAATTTTTAGTGTTGCCTAGACTAAAGTTGGCGGGGTTAGAAATGAGTTTAAGTACCGCCAACAACTAGCTTATGTACAGAACAGAGAATCAATTTCTACCTTTCTCACCTTTAGCTCGGTTAGGGCTCGTGCTGATAACGTGTTAGAAATCGAGTTCTTTTGGTTTTGCACTCAATCACACAAGAACACAGGCACAATACAAAGACACAGATGGATGAGAGGAGAGCTTTCTTGTATTCACTTTCAGTTTCTCTTACATCACAATGGTGAAAATGACCTCCTATATATAAGGGAGGAACCTGAGATTTACAGTATGTGAAAGCTTGGATTTTCTCTCCTCTTCATTTATTTGGCCACCATTCCAAGTCTTAGGTTCATACACTGTTGCTAGTCTTCTCAAGACTCTGAACAAAGACTTGGATTTCAACACTCCCCCTTGGCCAAATTATGCTACGTGCATGCCTCGTTAAAAACTCCCCCCAAAAACCTGGTGGGAAAAAAGGGTAGGAGAAAAGAGTACATCACATGCATCTTTGCTTATGCCACACCTGTTGCCTCATTAAAAACCTTGCATGAGAAAACCCAGTGGAAAAAAACTCATCAAGGGAAAAAAGAGTACAACAGTTGATGCTTGGGTCAGTCTTCAGGACTGACACGTGATCTTCAGGATCATGATCAGGAGCTATGTTTTCAGGGTTGGTCTCCCCCTGAACCCTGCAACACTCTAAGCCGCCTCATGCCAATTCCATAGACACACTTGTGAAAGGTAGAGGCAAGTAGAGACTTAGTGAATAAATCTGCAAGATTCTCACATGACCTTGCTTGCAGGATATTGATCTCCCCACTCTTCTGGAGTTCATGAGGGTAAAAGAATTTTGGAGCAATATGTTTTGTGAGGTTGCTCATGACATAGCCCATATGCATCTGTGTAACACAAGCTGCATTATCTTCATAGATAATGGTGGGGGTGTCGACGACGGTCATGCCACATGACTTCTGGATGTGGTTGATCATCCGCCGTAGCCAAACACATTCTCGTGCGGCTTCATACAATGCGATTATTTCTGAGTGGTTGGTAGATGTGGCAACCAGGGTCTGCTTCACAGACCGCCAAGAGATGGCTGCACCACCACGAAGAAACACAAAACCAGTCTGTGATCTGGCATTATGAGGGTCAGACATATAGCCAGCATCAGCATATCCCACCATGGTCAAATCTCCCCTTTTGGGAAACCACAACCCAAGGTCCTGAGTGCCTTTCAAATATCTAAGGATGGTCTTTACGCCAACCCAATGCCTTCTGGTGGGTGCGGCACTGAACCTAGCCAACAAGTTCACTGCGAAAGCAATGTCCGGCCGTGTGCAATTTGCAAGGTACATTAGTGCTCCAATTGCGCTGAGGTATGGGACTTCAGGTCCCAAAGTCTCCTCATCCTCTTCCTTGGGTCGGAATGGGTCCTTATCCATTTCCAATGATCTAACGACCATGGGGGTTTTCAGAGGGTGGCACTTGCTCATATTGAATTTTTCAAGTACCCTCTTTGTGTAGGTGGACTGGTGTACCAACACTCCTTCAGGGAGATGTTCGAGCTGCAGGCCCAAACAGAACTTGGTTTTACCCAAGTCTTTCATTTCAAACTCCGTCTTGAGGTAAGCCATCGCTTCCTCAATGTCCTTTGCAGTCCCGATGATATTCAAGTCATCGACATAAACAAAGATGATGCAGAATCCACCTTTGGATTTATTTATAAAGACGCAAGGACAATCATCATTGTTTGTGTAACCTCTCTCCAGGAGAAAATTACTCAATCGGTTGAACCACATTCTTCCAGATTGTTTCAACCCATACAACGATCGCTGCAGGCGAACGCTGAACATGTTGCGGTTTTGATTCGGTCCAGGGATCTTGAGCCCTTCAGGGACTCTCATATAAATCTTCGAATCTAGTGACCCATACAAATATGCGGTCACAACATCCATCAACTGCATTTTTAAATTCAAGTTAACTACCACTCATCACAGGAGAGTTAGTTTCATCATAATCGATGCCGGGTCTCTGCGTGAACCCTTGTGCCACAAGCCTCGCTTTGTATCTTACCACCTGACCATGTTCATCCCTTTTCCGGATGAAGACCCATTTGCATCCTACAGGGATGACCTTTGGAGGCGTTGGAACTACATGTCCAAAAACCTCCCTTTGGTAAAGCGAGCGCAGCTCTGCCTCAATTGCTGCTTTCCATTGAACCCAATCTGAGCGCTTCCGGCACTCTATTAAGGACTTTGGTTCAGGATCCGGATCCATTGAGTCAGCAATTTTAGAGGCGAAATGTATGTCGACAACTGTGGTCTTTCTTTTGAATGACTCTCCTGATTCCACATAATTAGTGGCGATCTCCTCATGATCGTTCTCCCACCCATCGTGATTTCCCGTAACGATTGAGTTGGGGCGTTCCAATCTTCTAATGCGATAGTGTGCGCGCGACGCATTGGGATTTCCATCTTCAGGATGGGGTCCTTCGGGGACCGACTCGACTTCAGGTCGAGTTGCCTCTTCGAGGGCATTCTCAACTTCAGGTTGAGCTTCTTCAACTGGTTCCTTGAGTGATGCAAGTGGCTCAGTTACTCGTCTTTGCGGACGTCTCCACGGGACCTTGTCTTGGGCACCCGGAGGTCTCCCCCTCTTCCTAGGATTAGGAGAGACTGTAGAGTTAGTAACCTTCTGGGGTACTTGTACTCTCTCCGGCGCATTTACTGCAGGTATATGCGACCTTGTCACTCTTTTGTGATCGGTGAAGGCATCTGGCAGTTCATTTGCAAGGCTTTGCAAATGTATAATTCTCCGAACTTCCAGTTCGGTTTCACTGGTGCGTGGATCTAAGGATTGCATTCCAGTTGCATTCCATTCAATTTCCCGGCATTCTTCTGGATGCCTATCTCCCCCTAATGCTGGGAAATTGTCTTCATCGAAGACACAGTCAGCGTACCGAACCGTATGAAGATCCCCAGTCATAGGCTCTAGATATTTGATTATGGACGGAGTTTCATAACCAACATATATCCCCAACTTCCGGTGGGGCCCCATTGAAGTACGCTGAGGTGGTGGTATTGGCACGTACACAACGCTGCCAAATATACGCAGATGGGAAATACTTGGTTCTTTCCCACGCACCATCTGTAAAGGGGATGTATCATGATATGCAGTTGGCCTAAGTTGAATTAGTGTTGCAGCATGCAACACAGCATGGCCCCAACAACTGGTTGGCAGCTTGCAATTTTGCAGCAATGGCCTGGCAATCCACTTGATACTCTTGATCAATGATTCAGCTAGACCATTTTGTGTGTGGACATGTGGTACTGAATGCTCTACCTTAATGCCCATGGCTAAGCAATAATCATCAAAAGCCTTCGACCTGAATTCACATGCATTATCCATCCGGATGGTCTGGATGCGGTTATCAGGGAAACTTGCCTTTAGCCTGATTATTTGGGCAATGAGCTTGGAGAAGGCATGGTTTCTAGTGGACAACAGGTCCACATAGCTCCATCTTATAGAGGCATCAATTAGCACCATAAAATACCTAAACGGGCCCGACAGGGGCTGAATAGGTCCACAAATATCACCCTGTATCCTTTGCAGGAACACTAGTGACTCATCCCTAATCTTCGGGGGGATGGTCTAGTGATTAGCTTTCCCTTTGCACATGCAAAGCAAACAAAATCTTCGGATTAGGGAAGCCTTTTACCTCATGGCCACGAGTTATTGATGATTCTTCTCATCATGCTCAACCCGGGATGACCCAAGCGATCATGCCATGTTCCAAACGATTCCCCTTTTTTTCGAAAAATGGTCGTCATCGCAACATATTCTTCTCGTGGGTTTTATGTACGTAGTACAAACCCAATGGCGATGAAGGGAATTTTTCCACCACTCTCTTCTGGTACCCGTCAAATTTAGTGATGAGCAGATATTTAGTACCTTGCTCGATCTCAGTTTCTACATGGAAACCATTTGCACGGATATCTTTGAAGCTCAAAAGCGTGCGCTTTGAGTCGGGATACAACAATGCATCCTTCACAAAGATTCGAGTACCTATAGGGAGAACTAGCGTGGCACTTCCGGTGCCTAGTATATGAGCATTGCTTCCGGCAATGCTCATAATATTTCTCTTTTTCTTATTGAATGTTTGGAAATATCTAGTTTCCCTTAGTATCGTGTTGGTGGTACCACTTGTCTACGAGATGATTTCTTCTTCACCATGGGATTCCCACGGATCCCGTCGGATATCATAAGGCAAAATAAAATTCACCATAAAGCATATATTATGATAAAATGACATTACATAGTTCCTGGGAAATACAAAGGGGTTTGGTCATGTACTAAATTACAGATGCTTCTTCAGGAGCATGAATGACCAAACTTATTGCTAATACATGTGGACATCGCACTTGGTTTAACATGACAACTTGGAGATTACTGCAGTCTCCATAGGGATCAATGCCATCGAAAATGTCGTCCATCCGGACGTCTGCACCACTTGCGTCGACGGTTGTCTTTGTCGTGCTTCTCAAACTGAGCTTCAGGCTCGGCAATGAAGTGAGACTCATGTTGGCCTTTATCCTTTTTCTTGCTTTGCTAATAAAGGTCAATGAGGTGCTTAGGGGTGCGGCAGTTACGGGACCAATGCCCCTTTATCCCGCATCTAAAGCAAACGCCTTGCTCTTCCCCATCTGGGTCTTCCCTTTCCTTCTTGGGTCCAGATTTACCCTTAGGCTTTCCCTTTCCTTTGCCCTTGAACATGACACCCTTTTTCCCCTTCCACTTCCCCTTTCCTCGGCCCCATTTGCGGTTGCGAGAACTCTCAACAACATTTGCGTGTGCTTCGGATTACGGCTATGGAACCGTGGGTCTCGGGCGAGTGATTGTTCATGAGAACCTCATTCTGTTGTTCAAGAACGAAAAGCACTTCACTCGGATCGAGTACTTAGTGTACTTTGCATTTCTGTACTGCTGCTGGAGTACAATGTTGCCAGGGTGGAAGGTAGACAGGGTTTTCTCGATCATATTAGCGTCAGTGATCTTCTGGCCACAGAGACGCAATTTAGTCACAATCCTGTGCAAAGCAGAGTTATACGCAGCCACAGACTTAAAGTCTTGAAAGCGTATGTTGACCCAGTCTTGTTGTGCTCTGGGGAGCACAATTGTCAGCTGCTGGCTGAAGCGGTCCTTCAGGGACTGCCATAAGACCTGAGGGTCATTCTTCATCATATACTCACACTTCAGGTCTGGGTGGAGATGATGACGTATGTAATACAACGCGTTTGCTTTGTCAGGCTTTGTTCGCACATCATTGCCAGCTTCAGGCTGGACAATGGTATGGTCGAGTTCCTTGTCTTCAAGTCTGTTCAGGACATCGGAAGCCCAAGTGAGGTAGTTGCTGCCGTCAATGGAGAGCTTGTCGAAATCCCTCTTCGCGATGTCTGACGACATGCCTGCACAACCATTTGTACAGGATTAGCATATGTCGCCATGTAATCTTCAGGATTACTATTATGCATAGTCTTCAAGACTATTTAAAAATTTCCCAGGAGTAACCTTCAGGGTTACTTTGCAATTTTTAAATATATAATATTCATTGCAATAGATATAAATAGTAATAAATAAATCTGCGGGATATAAGTACGTGCAAAAAAGTAAGTTACAGAATATAAATATAACATGTAAAATATGATGGACTTCGGGCCACATATTTCCATGGACTTCTGGCCATGTTATCTATATACGAACTTCAGGTCGTATACTATCTAATAATAGCTACGGGCTATCTCAGACGGGAGCTAATACGATACTGGACCGATGCATACAGCAGCGACTTTAGGCCAGCGGCTTCAGGCCATTTAAAACATGGCAGCGCCTAGCCTGCACGGGTGGCACAGCCTAGTGCATGCGCTCACTGCCTCCCTTTGCATGCATGATGAGCAGCCTTTCCTCCACTTTCTCTCTGCTCGAGAGTGGCTCAGTAGTGAGCCGCATGCAAACAAATTTGACTATAGCATTTATTCCTGCATGCATTCAATTGGAAACGGTCTCCCACTCAACCGCCCTCTTCCTTCCATTATTTCTTTCTCAGAAACGCAGGAACGAGAGGAGGGGGCAGTACTCGCGCTCGCGTGTCGCGTCTGCCTGGCCGCTGCCGGCGGCGGTAGAGGCAAAGGGCCTGGGTGTCGCGCGCGCGCAGGGGCGGCCGCGGCGGCCTCGGGTGCCCGCGTTCGCCCGCAGGGCGGCGGCGGTAGGATCGGAGCTCCCGGCCTGCGGGCCGGTGTGGCCTCATGCGACCCCGCTATGGCGGTCGGGAGGCCGTGAGCCGCGGCGGCCGAGGCCGTGCGCGTCGGCGGCCGTGCGCTGAGGCTGGCCTACAGGGCCGCACCTGCGCCGGGCCGCGACGACGGCGCCTGCGCGTGGTAAGGCCGCATCCGCGCCAAGCGCTTCCCGACGGGGACCGTGCGCCCATCAGGCAAGCAACGGCAGCGGGGCCCAAGGCGCCCGCGTGCTCGCGCAGCGGCATCGCTTCTGCGTCACGGGTGCGTGCCTCGGTGGCCTTCGGGACAGTGCGCCGAGGTGGCGCCCTCGCCGGGGGTCGTGCCCGTGCTCCGCCTGCAGGGCGGCGGCGACCTCTACGGGAGGCAAGGCAGCGGCGTCGGGGCGCCCGCATGCCCGCGTGCCTGCTTCTGGCAGGTTAGGATAGCTTATCGGGATAACATCGTCCCCATGTGTTCTTGGGCAAAAGTGTCCCGATTCGTCCGCCTTCAGGACGGTGGTGGCCGATCTGCGCGCCTTCAGGGCGGTCATGGCCAATTCTTGGCGAGCAGAGGCATAGCCTTCCTTGCATCTTCCTGTAAGTACTAGCTTATGTACAGAACAGACAATCGATTTCTACCTTTCTCACCTTTAGCTCGGTTAGGGCTCGTGCTGATAACGTGTTAGAAATCGAGTTCTTTTGGTTTTGCACTCAATCACACAAGAACACAGGCACAATACAAAGACACAAATGGATGAGAGGAGAGCTTTCTTGTATTCACTTTCAGTTTCTCTTACATCACAATGGTGAAAATGACCTCCTATATATAAGGGAGGAACCTGAGATTTACAGTATGTGAAAGCTTGAATTTTCTCTCCTCTTCATTTATTTGGCCACCATTCCAAGTCTTAGGTTCATACACTGTTGCTAGTCTTCTCAAGACTCTGAACAAAGACTTGGATTTCAACACATTCTTCCTCAATCCTGTTCAAGTCCTTGGACGTGGTACTTTTTCGACTCTCGCCTTGGACGATGGTATTGAGCAAACAAATATTCTGTATAACCTTTCAACCATAACCCATAATAAGGTTTAAAATAATGAACATTTAAGCTTTGTGCTTTGGTACACCCAAATACTATCAGCCATCCATTTTGTTAGATTGAATGGTTAGAATTATTTTCTACTTCCTAGGAGGTAATATGTGAAATATGTATGTATGTATTTATTTATTTGTAAGATAGAAAAGAAGGATATTTTAGATATAAATTAGATCTAATTGATGCAAAAAATGATCTACTAGATGTAGTAAATATTTTTTGTAAATTTAGATATGACATAATTTAATTGGACAAATTTTTATAACGATGTAAAAATAGAAGGCACCCGTGAAGTGTTAAAGTGCTCACAAGTACTCTCTTCGTCAAAAACATATAATTCTAGCACCCGGTGCCATATTTTAGGACGTGTTTGGCTGCTGGCCACCACTCGCCACGTCTAAGAGCATCCCAACAGTTTTGTATATTTTGTTTGGCAAATGAGGGAGTTTGCCAAATCCCAACTAAATATGACAAAGGTCAAAAAGACAATCTGTAATGGTTTGACATTATTCACTTGGCAAAAAAAGAAAATTGTGGACATGAATTCTTGTGAAGCACGCGCGGGGGGAGGAATTCTCGCGATCGAGAAATGCCAAGCCCGAGCCGACTGTGCATATATGAGAGTCCTTCCCAGGTTTTTGCTAAGTTAATCAAAATGTCAATCCTATTTGCCAAACCGTTGCATGTGTTTTTTTAGACTTTTTTTTTTGCAAAGACATGAATGCAAAGCCTATTTGCTAAACGGTTGGGGATGCTCAAGTTGATGCTCGCCATGGTTGCAATAGGATGTTGTCGCAAAAAACATCTTTGGCAACGAAGTTCTAGCATGGGAATACAATCTATTGCAACGACGTTGTTCATGGGAAATGCCTTTATGACTACGCTATCGATCGTTGCATGTACCATCTCTTGATACGAAGACAAGTGTGGCAAGTGCTTATATTGCCACGACCGTGAATGTTGCGACAACGTCTTATTGCCATGCTTGACAATAGATGGTTGCAAGAAACCCAACAATTGAAACAAACTAGCAATGGTTGCAATATCTTATTGCAACATGACTTTTTGTAATCATTGGCAACGAATACAATTTAGTTGCAACATCTACTTTTTACAACCAAATAGAGCCTATTGCAATGTTTTTCCATCGTTGCGTAAGGGTTAGAAGTTAGTAGTTTTGTTCGTGATCCATCTACCACTTGCCTCGCTCCTAAGAAACACACGCCACAGTTTGTCTGCATCATAGTGTGGTGGGCCTTTCCTTCGCCTCCGCCACACTTCTCTCCTGCCACAGTGCCACTCCTGCTACTTGTCCATGGCAGCCTTGTTTGTTGGATCAAGTTCAAACTGTGCCGGATGTCACAGCAGCAAGCATCAATCAATCTGAAGCTCACCCTCAAGCCTGAATCAAGGTCATCACCGCGCACTCAACAAGATCTGTGTACCACAAAACCGGGAACTGGATACATGAAATCTTCAAATGGCATTTGACGTGTCAAAACGTGGAATCTCAGATTGCCTATGGACTACACCGCGATCACCATGGGCAGTTTGAATTTGCATGAAACACTCACCCAACAACACTGATCAGCAACAACACTGATCTGTAACTCTGCGTCCTTCTCTCTATGCTATATTACATTGAGCCGATGAACTCTACTTCAACCATAAAAAACGATTACCAAAGCACAGCTGGATGTATGTTGGCCTCCCAAGTTAAAACTTCATTCAGGTGGATCAATATGACAACTCATGGCCACGCAGTGATATGTACTTCTTAACCCAGATTGCAATATCTTCAGCGCAAGCCTGAGCCTGTGGCGTCTTCAGCAGGACGTCTAACGTGGCAAACTCATGGACTGCGTCCTTGTACTCAAGAACAGGGGCGTCCACATTTACCTTGCGGAGCTCCTCCGAGTATGCAATTGCACGATCCTTCATCCAGTCGAGCTCTGCAACAACTGTTAGGGTTGGAGGCATAAGCTTCAACGGAGTGCTTCGTCCAGGTGCAAGAGGGTTCACAGCTGGATGGTCCAAGCTGAATTCGCCTTCAGGCAAGAAGAGTTTCCAGGCCAATAAGCATGATGACTTGTCATAGAAGTAGGAGTTCGCCAACTTCAGTTCTGAATGAGTGGGTGAACTTCCCATGAAGAATGGATACATCAGAACTTGCGCAACAACTCTCACAGGGTCCAGAAGTTTCCCAGACTCAACAGCTTTTCGGGCTACATAGTCAGCAATATTAGCTCCACAACTGACCCCAAGAAGAACACACCTGCTACCATAATAGGAGATAAATGAGTGCTAACAGCATAGTAGCATCAGCTACTGAAGTAGTGAAAAAGAAGACACGTAAGGAAACCTGATTCCCAGCTGAATCTATTAGCGAGGAGTTATCTAACTGCAACAGGAAAGCTATGAATGCGGGTCATTGGATAACGAAGGATCCATTATAGAGACTACATATGAATACATAATGCATAATTCTATTAGTAAACATAATTGATCATATATGCAATGAGGGAAAAGAAAAAGAAAACCGAATCTAATGAATATGACTTGTCTTGTGCAACTAACATGGTTGCTAACTAAATATAGAGAACAATTTCTGGAAGCTTTTTCATATTTCTGGAAGGTGAAAATGAAATTTGATGTTCAGCTTGTGTGAGTAAATTATTTTCCCTTTCTGACAGAGTTATGGTTTATCCTTCATGAAAACCATTTTCGAAGTCATGGGCAGAATAAAACTTACAATAGAATAATGTGATTAAATCATCAATGCTAACAGAGTTTGGTTGGCAACAATAATAATGAACTAGTTCAATTGATATCAACAGCACAATTGGATGAATTAACTGAGAAATTGAACTAACAATGCCTATGTCCCCAAAAGTAAAGGTTGCCATCGATGATCGATCAAACAAAAACTGATTATATATAGGAGCTAGTTGTATATAATTTAACCAACTGAAGTTTTCTAGTCTATTTATGCATGGTTCTAGCTTGAGAGTGAAGACAAAACCATGACACAGAAATAACATGTGTTCAATAGCCTTGTGCTTGCCCCTGGACTGTATATATTTGCCACTTTGTCCTACAATGTAGCACATCAGTTGTTTTCCCTGGATCTAACATTTATGGCATGGTTAATATCAGAAAGAAAAACTTTACACTATGAGTGATGCTTCTAAGTGAAAGAAAGAAAGAAATAAAGTCAAGCATAGAAAGATCAGGAATGCAACATGCCAACACGCCAACATGGTAGACACAGAAGATACATAACACAGTTCAGAAGAAGTCACAAGTTTAGAAAGGGGTCAAATATATTTATGTCACAGTGCACCTCACATTCTAGCTTTCTCATGCTTCTCAACGGTGATATTCCTTGTCCTACATCCCCTTTCTTCTACGTTCTACCTCTGTTTTGTCTAGCTCCAATGTACTACTTTCCTCTGACCAAATGCATCTCCTATATGTCTATATCTGCTTCCTCTCATATCAAATCCCATGTCCACTGGTAAATAGTAAGGGCCCATTCCCTTCCTCATTCGTGATCTCTTGAAGAGCAGGATCATTCCGAAACGTGATGGCTCACCAACAACATTATTACATCCATTTTCTTCTGGCGATATTGAATGAGCAGCAACTAGGCTATAATGTCAAGATAAAATCACATTATCCCAAATGCATTTGCAGCCTCCAATGTTCCTGAGACCCAGTAGCATTAATGTGGGAAAAAACATTTGAACATGTGCATCTGAGTGAATGATCTACTGTGTTATAAGCTATAATGATTTCACTTACATAGATCTAGGGCAGCAAAGTTTTCACATTGGAAGAAAATTTTTTAAAATTTAAAATCCAAAGGTTTACAAGACCAACTGCTCCTCTAGTTCTGAACTGGAAATAATTCGTTGCTAGTGTAAATAATAATTTAATTGGATCATGATCATTAATTTTGTATCATTAAATTCAATCATAGATGAGCCAATCATGTTACAGCTGTCAATTGTCTAAACCCTGGAACCTAGCATGAATACTAGAATATCATACAGATGAGTTAGTCATGTTCAACTAATTCAGACAAAATGGGCAAGGCTGGCTGAGAGAATGCTGTATCAACTTCATTGAAGTATCATCATAATAGAAGGAAACATATTCAGAACAAGCAGATTCATGAAGTCATTACTCCACCAAAACACAAGGCATTTCCTGAATTGATGACACCCCGTTGAAGGCTACTAAATACTACACAGTACGGAGTACATAATACAAGGAGGTACGTAGTTGCATACACACAATTATTGGACATAGTCAACATCATCACCAACCAGGCTACCAAACGAAAAGCATCAAACAAAGAACTACCAAAAGTTGCAACGAATGCCCGATTCTCAACCAAAACTCATGGGGAAACTCAAGAAAGACGAAACTGCACCTGGACGGATCAGCGTGCGCGGCGAGCCACGGTTCGACCATGGCGGCACCGAACGAGTCAGCGCCGGTCCCCTTGCCCATCATCGTCCGCCCGCACGCGGCGAGGTTGGCCTGCTTGGCGATCCACCGCAGCACGGCGACCCCATCCTCGAACGCCGCGGGGTACCTGCTCTCGGGCGCGAGGCGGTACCCGACGGCCACGACGATGGCGTCGCAGAGGCGCGCGACGCGGCGGCAGAAGGCGTCGTTGGCGGCGCTGTCCGCCGCGCCGGCCACGAAGGCGCCGCCGTGGAACTGCACGATCACCGGCAGCTTCCTCCTCGAGGCGGACCGCGCGGCGGCGGCCGCGGCGGTCGGGAGGTACCCGCCGTAGTCGCGGGCGGTCGGCGCGGGCGAGACGCCGGCGCCGGCGCCGTGGAAGCTGGCGCTGGCGCGGCGGGAGCGGGCGAGGGGCTCCTGGCCCGGGGCGGCGGCGTCGCGGTGCTGGGGCTGGGGGAATGAGTTGCGCCGGAGGGGTGAGGAGCAGTGCCGGTGGTTGCGGCGGCGTGGTGGTTGGGGTTGGGGAGGAAGAGGCGGAGGTGGAGGGAGGAGAGCGGGTCCGGGTGGAGGTCCTTGGTGGCGACGCCGTCGGGGGAGGCGGGGGAGAAGGACGGGTTGGAGGGCGGCGAGGGCCGCTGGTCGGCGGGGCGGGAGGAGACGCCGAACGGCGCCGCGGCAGGGGCGGAGGAGGCGGAGAGTGAGGAGAGGCGGCGGCGGAGGAGCAGCTTGAAGAGGAGGCTGTGGAGCTGGACGGCGACGGGGGGCATGGCCGGCCGTTGCCGACTCGTCGGGGAAGGCAGGGATGGATGGTGGGGTGGTGTGGTGGGCCAGATCAGCGACGAGTGTCAGGGGTCGGGGAAGGAGGGGGGTGGTGCCAATGCCATGCTGCCATGGAGGAGAAGAGGTGGCATTTGAAACTATTTGATTCGGATGGCAGGTAGCTTGGCTTTCTTTTCTCTTTATTGCTTTTTCTTTTTGTTGTTCTTTGGGAGTTGGTGTGTGTGCTTAGGTGTGTTGTTGACACATGATAGTGATGATTAGCTAGGCATGGCAAGTGTTGCTTGGTGTACTAGTAATCATAATACGTGGCTTTTTTAAAATGATGATTACTTGTTGTATAGTGCTATATACTTAGGCATTGTCACGATCATATAGTCTAAAGTTTAATCAGCTATTATAGTACTAAATTTAGACCATGTTGTACTTGTGTGATCTAAGAACAACTCCAAAGACTTTTTATATGCTTTCATTATTGATAGAAATAAATATTTTGGTTAAAGAAAAGATCCCTAGCACTAGTAGTTGTTTTACTAAAATGAGCACTCTGTTTGGACCGAACCGACAGATATAGAGATTTCCAAAGTCACCACTGCCGCTTTGTTGTCAACGAGATCATCAAACAAGGATATATAAAGCGAGTTTATTGAAGATTCGTAGACATGCTTTAATAATTCTTGGCCCTTTTTTATGTTGTCGACTAAAACCAGGGCGCAAGTAACATACGGCTAGGTTAGCTCCACTAAATAATAGTGTTATGCTAAAGATACAAACCATTTCGTAGTAATTATAGGACTTTTATTGAAAACCAATTCTGTTTCCACATATTATTAACAAAAGAAAAGAGTAGATCGGATCCATTCGCCCTAAATGCTACAGATTATTTGCCACCAAACATGACATCAAATTAAGAAAGGAGTTGGATCATAGTTTAGGTTACAGAAAATGCATTAGTGCTGTTCTCAACAATAAACAGCTGTAAAAATAAACATTCATGTGTGGTTGGTTCTTTAAAATTTGTATTAAAAAAACAATTCACGTGTGGTTGGTTCAGTAAAAAAACGTTCATGTGCCCCTCAAAAAAAAAAAAAAAAAAAAAAAAAAAGCGTTCATGTGTGGTTGGTTGTTTGAGATTTACGTCTTGTACTTTTAATTGCTAGGATTAAAGCTATCTACTCCTTGAAGAATATTTCAACAACCCGTTTTCCTTGATTTGTCTTTCAACACCGTAACTAATAATAAGGTTGCAATCCTGCGAAGAAAACCTGAATCCCAGGACTCGCTCTTCTGTCTTCAGCACTCAAGAAAGGACCTTGCACAGGCACCCGACATTGACACCTCTGGGGTAGCTTTCAACTGTGTGCTTTGCGGTGGTTTCTTGTTCATGAGATATCACGTTAGTTCTACCCCTCTGTCCCTTTTTATCTTTATTTTGTGAAGGTAAAGGGATTACATTAATACTCAATTACACATGAATAGAGCATTATCGCATGCCGAAGCCAAAGAACAATTTTCATGCCGAACCTAAATCGATGAAAGAATATCGGTGGTTACATCGACGGGTACTCCAATCCTTGATTTTCTCTTCATAACCATCAACAACGAGATCAATGATCTAAAGTAACTGTCCTCTATATGAGTGACTAGGAGCACCCCTCCTATTGAAGATAACGACCACAAATTGGCCGCTTGCCGATGAAATTGATGCCTGCAATAACGGTCTTATTATGGCAATAACTGAAGTCAATGCAGAAAACAAGACCCCGACCAAAAATCATCTGATTTCGGCAATAAATTTATTTGAGCTAAACCTTAAGCAACTAGATATAAAAAACTGCATAAAAGAGAGATAGGCCCACTCTCCTTGTCAAAACTGCATAAAAGAGATAGGTCCACTCTCCTTATCACCGGCATATATGCATCGGAAATTTTCCTGTGTTTCCTTGGTGCATCGGCTATGTATCTCATAGATGCTCTGTTCCTTTTTTATCATGGTATTTATGTTGGTCGATCATTTTTAAGTTTGACTAGGTTTGTAGAAAATATTACCAACTTAAATATTTTTTATATATAAAAATGGATTTAATGACATATCTAATCATACTAACAATTATGCACCATCAATCCATCATGAAAGGTAATGAGAAAACCTTGTTTAAAGGAAACCAAAATATTGGAACCCGACAGTCTCTAGGGTCAACATGGGTATTTGAGATCCTTGCCCAAAGGTTGACAACATACAAGATTTAGTTAACTATTAATTTTATTTTGATTTTATTAACAATAAATAAAATCAAATAAGAACCAAATCAAACTTGGAGTTTAAATTGCAATGCTCCAACTTGCTACTTTTTTTGACAAGACTCCAACTTGCTACTAGGTGCTACTTGTGCAATAACTAGGGTTTTTCCTACATGTCACTCACCAACTATGGGTTATTTTGGACAACATTTTGTTGGTTGTGATTTTTGGTGTTTTGGAGTTTTTAGGTTATTCAGCGGCTTAGTGATCTAATTTGGCCTCGGGCACCTACGATGGTTGTCTTATGAATCTTGTCTGCTCGATGTCTAGGAGGTGGGAGTTGAAGTGGACGAGCCGCC
>JAENPR010000800.1:0-295733 GCA_018135685.1 Themeda triandra | reverse complement strand
AGCCGAGCAGCCAAGGGTACATGAGAGGTGGTCGGTTACATCAAGTCGTGCCCTAGGAGGACTCTATCTAATCTAACCGACTAAGTATACTTGCAGAACAAGCATCCTTGTACGCGATCCACCTCCTGGTCGGTTGCGGACCACGTCATCGTCTTGAAGTCCAGCCCACCAGCCTGGTCGGTAATGGGCCGGGTCTTTGTCTGGTCTGGGCCGTCTTGCCGAGCAGCCCTGGAACTGTCCATGGTGGTATATCGGATTTATACCCCCCACAATGAGCAAGACAGAAAGTGCTATGATAACATCTCGTGTTAGATGCTCAACTGAGTGACATTCCATTGAACAAATCTAGAACATCTGCAAACACAAACCCCAAACATGATGCTCAAGTTACAAGATATGATTGCAGCATTTGACCAGATGCTCATAAGAATATTGAATATTTATGCACGGCGTTGCGGCAAGTCGGAGATGTGCTTTCTATTTTGACAGCTGATTGCACGATCGCCTCCTTTCAACGGTCAACCTGCAGGCACGGCGGACGCACACACACCGTGTGGTGTGCGAAGCTGTGCCTGTGCGCCGGGCGCCGGGGTGGGGCCATCGGTCACCATCACCAACACGCCAAGATGCCAGGCCTCGCACTGCGCGGGTCTAGAGGACCCTTTACGGGTCGACGTTGGCTTCGCCGTCGCGACGGTCGTCCCCTTTGAATTTGCCTGTGCCACAGCAACAAACGGAGAGACGACCGGGATACCGGTCTACGGATTAGATGGCGTGCCCAACCCAGGTATTGCGCGAGCCCGCGAGTTGGAGGAATTCGGAGGCGATCGAGGCCGAGAGCAGCAACATGGTGTGGTGTCCTGGCCGTGTCCGGGTGTGCCAACCGTGGCTGCCTGCACGCACGGCCCGGGCCGGGCACACGACAATCGACACGCCCACAAGCCACAACCACAACGACTCAACTAGTAGTAGTGTCTCCGGCCGTCGATCGAGCCAGGCCTGGTCGCGTCGGATCGGAGGCTCCGAGCCCACCAACTGACCAGCACCCACGCCACCGTACTGATCCGCCACTTCTTTCACGACTGCCGGCATGCCGCCGCCGTGGTCGCACGTAGCACAAAGCCACAAGACAACAAGGATGGATGCTCCAGGTCGCCGCATGTGAGAGTGAGACGGTGGCGTCGTGGCGAGTCAAACGAAGCAGAAAACATTGGTGGGTTGAACAAATTGGACAAGAATATACGCTCAGACCCGCTACTCCAAACATTGGCGGTTGAACAAATTGGACAAGAGAGGCGTACGTGTGCACGCCACACTCGGCGCAGTGACGATTGCCCTGTTGGGCTGCTCCATTCCGTTCTCGCGACGGGACCCGACCTCTACCGAGTCGTCTGACGGGGACTTGGCGCTTACGACCACCGCAAACGGCCGCATCCCTGCCTAGCCGTGCGGTAGGGTGGCCTGGTGCCCTGGATTACGATTTAGGACGAGCAACTGATCGAGCAAGTGGCGGAAAAGAGGAGACGTGACCGACCTGACCGTGCCGGCGCTGGCGGCTGGCAACTCGCTACGCCCACCGGCCGGCTGCAGCTGCGGCGCTGCTTGCATGGCACACGTGCTCGAGAGTGAGACGCTCTGCTGCGCACGGACGGGCACTGGCCACACGACCAGTTGATCGAACGAGACGAGAACGGGACGGGGATTATTTGGCGAGCGTGATGCGGTTGAAGTGCGACGTGTGCCCATGTGGTCCCACTATATACGCACCATTTTTTTTTTGAAACATTTTCTTTGTTCGTGTTTGGCTGGCCTCACCGGTTCCGCCGTTCCGTTGGCGTGCGACGCCGACCGGCAAAAGGAGTCTGCGAGACCGGACAGTCGGACAGGCTGCTTCTGCATCGGGATCGGACCCATACGAACATGTTGGGCCATCATCAGCTTGCGGGAGACACGGTACGGTCGAGACTACAAAGCAGATTAATAAATTCAGGGAGATACACTACTAGTACTGTAAATGAACGCAGCGACACGGTGCGCGCGCTGCTGCGGGTGCCGGCGATACATTCTCGACCGCGTCGAGTCCGCGTCCTCGCGTACGGCGTACCACACATCATACCTATGCGTCTGCCTTGCAGGCAGGAATGAAATGGAAGCGCCAAGTATCGAAGCACATTAGCTTCTGGTTTCTTTCGTGAAAAGCAAGCCACTCCTCTCTCTCTCGTCAGGAGGCACCAGCTCGGCGTCCGGCGTAACGCAACCAAACATGCGCGGCGTCCATCGCTGTGAAAGGTTTAGGAGTTCATTAAATTTGAAGACGACGGCGTAAACAACCACGAAATTCACTACAGAGACCAGCGCCCCGGCCGGACCTGACCTGACCTCACCCATCCCGATCCGGCGCCATGCTCTCGTCGCCCCCACCTGGTTTCGCTATAAAAGTACGCCAAGCGGAGGCCAAGCAAGCAATCCATCCACTCAAGAGCAACTAGAGCTTCAAGCAACCGAAACCAGCAACTCGATCGGGAGTTCGCGCATTGCCGGAGCCGGAGATGGAGCTGGGGAGCATGGACTACGGAGGCGAGGCGGCGGGGCCGACGACGGCGGCGGCCTCCACCGAGATGGGCATGCCTGGCGCAGTCCGTCGAAGCGCGGCTAACATCGGCAGCAGCGGCGCGGCCGTCGCGCCACCCGGCGGCTTCAGCCACTTCGACTTCAGCGCAGCCGCTGGACGCGGCGTAATCGTGCCTGTCGCCACCGAGTTCCCCATCCACCATGAACCTGGACACGGCGGCGTGGCGTACCCCACCGACATCGGCGCACCATCCTGGCGGCAACTGTGCCCGGTCCATGTGGGGCTCGTCGGCCCGCAGCTCCCCGGCGAGTATGGTTCCTCACTTCCTCCCTTCGTGCCTGTGCGTGGCAACTACGGCTACTACTCTGCGCTGCAGACCCGTCCGGGTGCCGGACACGGCGAGGTGCTTGTCGACCAGCTCCCCGACGGCACCGGACATGGCGAGGCGTTTGTCGGCTTGCTCCCGGGCAGCGTCGTCGACGCGGCGTACGACAACTATGGCTACTACGACCTGCAGTCCCGTCCGGGTGCCGGACACCGCGAGGTGCTCGTCGGCCTGCTCCCGGACGGCGCTGGACATGGCGAGGAGTTCGTCGGCCTGGTGCCGGGCGGCGGCGTGGTGCACAACGACTACGGCTACTACGCGTGGCAGCCCCGCCTGGGCGCCGGACGCGGCGAGGTGCTTCTCGGCCCGCTCCCAGAGGGCGTCGACGCTGTGTTCGACAACTCAGGCAACTTCGGGAGCGCCGACGAAATCGGTGGCGCGCTCCGCGACCCCAACCTCGGCGCAGGGCACGACGGCTCCGGTGCCCTGGCTGACAACCTCGGCGCAGGGTACAACAACCACGGCATGGTGAACGACCACCTGCGCCGTCTCCTTCCGTTCGTCGGAATTGGCGCCTCCTCCGTGGCTATCAACGGGCTCGCCGCCAGCCCGGGCTCGCCGGCCGCCGCCTTTGAGCTCTTGGTGCTGCTTTTGGGCGGCCTGTTCCTGGTTATGCTGTCCGTGCTCCGTGTGTAGGCTTCGTCCCGTGAAGAGTGCACATAAGCAGCCAAATGATTTGATGGTCTGATTAAGAGCTGCGCTAGATTTGGTTGGGAATAATCCAGCACGTGTGCCCTGTAGGGGTTGTGGATCTGGAGTTTGTTGCTTTCCTTGTTCAGTGTAAAAATATGGTCTCATTTGTATTACCATTCTGTTAAACTTAGCTGAATTGTATACTTTTTTGATACAAGATCGAGTATTACCGGCATTATTGTTCGTTGAAGTCTTGTTCCTCTAATAAACATCATTAAACATAGCCATTGTTGGACTCATTCTGTGGTTCCTGTCAGTAACAGACTAGAAAAACTAAAAGGAGAATGCCTCTCTCCCCCAAAGTTGTAGAATCAAATGAGACTGCCATTGCAGTTGCAGGCCAGGCAGGCCTCTTGGCGACATGAGATCTGAACTTCAGTACCAAAGTGGGATAAGTGAAGTAAAGCCATTAGCAGGAAAGCTTTTATACAAGACCAGTACGACAGACTAGTCATTGGCAAGATTTGCTTTGCTAGGTTGACATTCTAGCCGTGTTTTGAGTTCCTGCTTGCAACAGTATGTTCCACGATGCACGTGCTCTCGCGACCTGTGGCTCCCTCTATTCATGGCTTCCTCCTGTGCCTTGATCACGGCGGTCATCGGCGAAGTCGACCCAATGCTATGCTTTTTTTTTTTTTTTTTGACAACAACCCAATGCTATGCTTTGGCATGTTCATTACAATGCTCGTAGCGTGCAGTTCCTCTGCTCTGCTCCTGTTTAGCGTAACTGCTGATGTGGTTGTTCACCATGCCGCTGGCACCAGCTATGTCTCTGTGACTGAGTAGTACATTGAACTATATGTTCGCCTCTGCCCCTGCCTTTTAGCCAATGTGAAAGTGTGGGAATGGTTAATTGTATTCCATGAATATACACAAGTACATATAGGGACCGGGGTGGTGTATGAGCCATCCACACGGTCGTCGTGCATGCCACTAATCAAGGGCAGCCTACCATCTATAATTACAATAGTCTAACACTCCCCCCGTAGCCTAATCGGAGCATCGCTAACGGTCGGGCTAGACCGAAACTCCTGGAACAAAGAGGTGGGAAGGCCCTTGGTGAAGATGTCGGCGTACTGTGATGTAGTAGGGACATGAAGAACTCGAACGTGACCGAGGGCGACCTTCTCTCGAACAAAATGGAGATCGATCTCAACATGCTTCGTCCGCTGATGCTGGACAGGATTACTGGAGAGATAGACAGCACTGACGTTGTCGCAATAGACCAAAGTAGCACGGCAAGGGGGGCGCTGGAACTCAAGGAGTAGCTGTCGTAACCAAGTAGCTTCAGCGACGCCGTTCGCCACGGCACGGTACTCGGCCTCGGCGCTGGACCGAGAGACGGTGTGCTATCGCTTGGAGGACCAAGACACCAAGTTGTCTCCAAGGAAGACCGCATAACCGGAAGTCGACCGTCGAGTGTCGGACATCCGGCCCAATGTGCATCCGTGTAGACAACAAGCTCGCAGGAGGGGAGCGGCACAAGGTCATCCAAGTGTCGTAGTGCCCTGTAAGTAGCGCAAGATGCGCTTCAGAGCAGCAAGGTGAGGCTCTCGAGGATCATGCATATAAAGGCAGATCTGCTGGAAGGCAAAAGAAATATCTGGCCGCGTGAAGGTCGTACATCAAGAGCCCCGCTAGGCCGGCATCGGGTGGCATCACTAACGGAGTTCCATCTTCGGATAATTTGGAGTGAAGATCCACAGACGTGCTGCACGGCTTGCACGCACTCATCCCGGCGCGCTCCAAAATCTCCAAAGTGTACTGCCGTTGGGAGAGAAATAGACCCTTAGCAGAACGAGTCACAGAAATGCCCAAAAAATGATGAAGCTGGCCCATGTCTGTCATAGCGAACTCACGCTGAAGTGCCACGCTGAAGTGCCTCAATCACCTGGCGAAGGAACTGGGCAGAGGAGGCAGTGAGAACAATGTCATCCACGTACAGCGGCAAGTAGCGGTGTCGATTCCCACGATAGATGAACAAGTGAGCTGTCGGACTTGGTTTCAACAAAGCCAATGGAAGACAAGTATGAAGCGAACCCGTGATGCCATGCACGAGGCGCCCGCTTCAATCCATAGAGGGATTTGTTGAGACGACATACCAATCCAGGACGAGAGGAATCCACAAAACCAGAGGGTCGTACGCAGTACACTTGTCTCCTCGAGGGTGCCATGTAAGAAGGCATTCTTGACGTCCAACCGATGAATGGGCCAATCCTGAGAGAGAGCCAAGGAGAGAATAACCCGAACTGTCGCTGGCTTGACAACCGGGCTGAAGGTCTCATCATAGTCCAGACCAGGACGCTGTGTGAATCCCCGAAGAACCCAACGGGCCTTGTAGCGATCAAGAGACCCGTCGGCGTGCAGTTTGCGCCGAAAAATCCACTTGCCGTTAACCACATTGACGCCAGGGGGGCGAGGAACCAAGCTCCAGGTGTCATTACCAATCAGGGCATCACCCGCCCGCATAGCCGAGCGCCAATGGGATCTCGACATGGCGTCACGAACGGAGCGCGGTAGCGGCGACATAGGCACGGCGTGGAGATTGAGACGGTCCACGGGCTGTGCAATGCCGGCTTTGCCTCAGGTGCGCATGGAATGCGCGTTCTCAACTGGAGCGACGGAGACTGGCCTCGTAGCCAGTGTGCGTCCCGTGGCCGCGGCGCTACTGGCAGCGACCTGTGCGTGGCGCACAGGGGCAGCAGCGCCGGCCGGGGACGAGGGGGCCGCCATCGGCCCACCAGGCGAGCTGGGCGCTCGAGGCCCAGCAGTGGACGAGTCGTCGAGGCCGTGCGCCAGCGGCCCAGCACCAGGTGAGCCAGGCGCCTGTTGCGCCAATGGCCCAGCAGCGGGCGAGCCGTGTGGCGGCGACCCAGCACCAGCGGGCGAGCCGTGCGCACGCGGCCCAGCACCAGCGGGTGAGCCGTGCGCCTGCGGCCCAGCACCGGGCTCGGTGCCGGCGTGTCGTGCTGGGGACGAAGGGCCAGCAGCCGGCGACGAAGCTGCGGGGGCAGCTGAAGGAGGACCTGCAGCCACAGCTCTCGGCCCAACGGGCAAAGAGGAATCATCATCATCGCTCAAAAACTCTAGTGCAGTGGGATCCTGAGGGGTGGTCGACATCTCGTAAAAGGAAAAAGAGTCTCGTCGAACACGACATGTCGAGAGACGATGATCCGATTGGAATGAAGATCAAGACACCGGTATGCTTTGTGATCTCGAGGAATACCCAAGAAAAACACATAAGGAGGAGCGAGGTGGCAATTTATGTGGAGCTGTAGACGACAAGTTCGGATAGCGAAAAGTGCACAACCAAATACTCTAAGATGATCATAAGAGGGTTGGGTGCCGTAGAGTGCAAGAAAAGGTGTGCGGCCGTGTAGAGTTTTAGTTGGGTGACGATTTAGGAGGTAGGTGGCGGTGTGAAGAGTGTCACCCAATAAACCGGAGGAAGACTCGCCTGAAAAGAAGGGATCGCACAATGTTGTTAACTGTGCGAAGAGTGCGCTCAGCACGTCCGTTCTGTTGTGAGGTGTATGGGCACGACAGACGAAGAACTACACCGTGGATGAGGAAGAACGTGCGGGTCGAGGAGTTATCAAACTCTCGGCCATTGTCGCACTGGACTGCCTTGATAGGAGAGTCAAACTGCGTGCGCACAAAGGAGAAAAAGTTTGACAAAAAGCCAAAGGTGTCGGACTTGAGGCGTAGAGGAAAAGTCCAGGTGTAGTGGGTGCAATCATCAAGAACGACAAGATAATATTTATAGCCGTGACACACTAACAACCGAGATGTCCAAAAATCACAATGTATTAAATCAAAGGGGTGAAGCGCTCGAGAATTTGACATGCTAAAAGGAAGACGCACATGGCGACCTAATTGGCAAGCATGGCAAATGTGATCGTTGACGCTACTACAAGAAATAGCATTGGTACTTATGAGCTTGGACAATGCCTCGTGACCGATGTGACCAAGGCGGCGATGCCAGAGGGTAGTGGAGGATGAGACGGCAGTGAGGGCGGTGGTGCTGGCTGATGCTAGTGGAAAGAAAGGGTAGAGATCACCTGTGCTATTGCACCTGGCGATCACTCTCCGTGTCTGCAGGTTCTTCACATATAGGCCATAGGGATCAAACTCTATGGAACAATTATTATCAGTGGTGAAACGACGAACAGAAATCAAATTCTTAATAATGCCGGGTGAGACTAAAACATTAGAAAGAAAAAGAGGACGTCGTGAAGTGGAAAATGAGTGTGTCCCAACAAAGAGGTAACGGGAAGCAAAGCTCCATTACCGACAATGATAGATGAAGGACTTGATGACGAAGGAGGATGAGAGTGGGATAATATACCAGCGTTGTTGACCATGTGAGAGCCGGCGCCGGAATCAGCATACCACTCGGACGATGGTGGGTTCAGCGTCATGGTGCTGAAGTTGTGGACGAGCGACGGTGGTTGGAGATGTTGTCGCTGCTGGACACCTCCGTAGCCGAATGCGCCAAACGCAGGAGGATACATGCCGGCGCCGTACAGTGAGTAGGGCGCCGAGTACTGATGCAACTGTGGGATGACGGCGGAGACAGCCGGTGGTGGAGACCACAGCACCTGTTGTCCAGAGGAACCACCGTAGTGCGGCGGCCACAGATGAGGTCTAGTGGTCATAGCCACCCGATGGCGTGTATTTTTTTTTCCTCTCCTTTTTTTTTTTACCGGAACCAGTCACGTGAGCTCACCAGAACGTGGGAGTCTCGCGATCACGAAATCGATCGCACACCACCGCTCAGAGGGCTACGCGACAGCCGTTTTTTTCTTTTTCTTTTTCTTTTTTTTTCACTAGAACCGGGGGCCTGTAGTTCCCGAACCACACGGCCGTGCGGACAAACAGCGGACGGGAACGGGCTTTGGTCCCAAACCGCGCGTACGTCCGTTGCGGACGGGATGTGCCGCGACGAGAGGCGCTGGATCGTCCCTCGCGCCCGAGTCAGGACGCGACGAGGCGCTGGAGCAGGACCTCGCGATCACGCCCGAGACGAGACGAGGCGCTGGATCGGCGCTCGCGCCCGAGTTGGGACGCGACGAGGCGCTGGAGCGGCGATCACGCCCGCGCCGTGACCTCGCGGTGCGGAGTAGTCGACCGAGTCGGAGTAGCGGGATCGCGACCTCTTCGACGCGACGAGCTCGCGATCACGCCGGAGCGCCGCCGAGTCGCGACCTCGCGGTCACGCCAGGCGGAGTAGTCAGACCGAGTCGATCGGGATCGGGAGGTGGTGACCGGCGACCGCGCTCGTCAGAGCGACGACGCGGGCGATCGGTGGTGATCAGGGCCGGCGACCGCGCTCGATGGAATGACGAGGCGGGCGATCGAGATTGGGAGGGGTGGTGATCAGCGGCCGCGCGTGCGAGAGTCTCGGCAGGGCGGGCGATCAGGCGCGGCGATCGGCTCGGCGGCGCTCCGGGCGAAGGATCAGCGGCAGAAGCGGCGAGAGTGGACCAGCGGCGCGCGAGTTAAGGTTGCGGAAGAGTAGCGGATCATAACCGCAGTGATACGCGCGTGCGAGAGTCTCGGCAGGGCGGGCGATCAGGCACGGCGATCGGCTCGGCGGCGCTCCGGGCGAAGGATCAGCGGCAGGAGCGGCGAGAGTGGACCAGCGGCGCGCGAGTTAAGGTTGCGGAAGAGTAGCGGATCGTAACCGCAGTGATACCATGAAAGTGTGGGAATGGTTAATTGTATTCCATGAATATACACAAGTACATATAGGGACCGGGGTGGTGTATGAGCCATCCACACGGTCGTCGTGCATGCCACTAATCAAGGGCAGCCTACCATCTATAATTACAATAGTCTAACACAATGTGATGAGTGGGCGGTAGCCAGCGGACCAGGACATGAAGTGGTGTGACGAGGCGTGCCGAGTTTGAATTTACCAACGGGACGTACCGGACCTCAGTGCGCGGCTCCGCTGGCAGGTTGGTGTGCCGGACCTGCTGGTCGACGTCGACGTCGATCGCCGCATCTGGAAAACTAGAGACGAAGCGAACGTGACCGACTCGGTGGGGCTCGGAACGTGGCGTGCGCACGCGTCTATCTGCATTCGAACCCTCAGAGCCGCACGGACGTACGGATGGGTGCCCTTTCCTTACCAAGTTGCGCTTTGCTTTGCAAATCTTCGCAGTCTGGATCATCATCGGTTAGTCAACACAGCACTCGAGCTTTGTGTCAACGTCACGTACTCGCGCAATAAACTTTGTGGACGCGAGGTGCGTGCGCGGTCGGGATCGACTCGGCGACCCACCATCGCGCCCCGGTCGGAACGAGCCACGGGCCACGGGCCGTGATTTTCCTGGATGTTTTCGCGCCGCGGATATCGTCCCATTTATTTGCTCCGGCTACACTAATTTGATCTATCACTGCGACGTGACCTGTTGCAACCGTAGTACGTGCAAAACCTGTAGTAGTGCATGCCTGCAGCAGATGCCGCACAACACGTCCCGAGCAAAGCTGCCGTTCCACGATCCCGATGCGGATCCTATCCTATCTGGAACCCAAGAATTTCCAGAATTTCCTCTGCGCTCGTCGGCCCGCCGCCGTTCGGGTTCGGCAGGAGACCGTGAAGCACCCACGAAGCCACGTGCCCACAGACACATACGGCAGGACCCTGCAATTTTGTCCCCACTCTCGGTACCCAAACTACCAAAATCACCACTCGCCACTTGTCGATCTAGGTCATGTGCTCTCTGTTCTGTTCCTCCCGGCTCGTCTCATCTCTCGCCGATGGTCCCCGATCAACATGGGAGTTCGTGGTGAAAATTTTGTTTTTCAGTTCTTTAGTGCGATGATCCTCTCGATTGAATCCTGAAACCACACGTTCTCACTCTGATCGGAAATTTGCTGCCGCGGCCTCCGCCCTCCGCGGCCTTCGCCACTGCTGCACCTGCTGCCGAGCCTACTTCAGAACCGAGCTGTGTGTTCCAGGTAAAAAGATCACCGATATTGAAAAGCCACCACGCCGCGTATCGAGACTGTCTTAATGACTGCTCGAGAACGAGAATCTTTACCATGTTATGTGCTTCTCATGAGTAAAAAATTTGAGCTACTGCAGTCTAAGGGCTCGTTTGGATCTCTGAAATTGTTAGAATTGAATTCGTAGTATAAAAAACTATAGTTGAGGACAAAGAATTTAAGACTTCATCACTTTCCAAACTTCACATATGAACCTATCTCAAATTTGTAGGGTGAAAGATGTGAAATAGATTTCATAGATTCTTTCGCATCAACTTGAGTAAATTTTTAGACTTTATTCACTACCGGATCCACAGTGTTTGCCGATGGCTTGATGTCATCGGCAAACACCTGTAAGCCATCGGAAAAGAGGTTGCCGATGGCAAAGTGACGTGGCCATCGGCAACCTCCCACCGGCAATATCGTCATCGGAAAACAATTTTTTGCCGATGGCAAAAGTGGATGCCATCGGAAAACTATTTGCCGATGGCCGTGGCCCCCATCGGCGAACACTCCACGTCGGCCTCCCCCCCGTCGGGCCGACGGCGTTTTGCCGATGGCTGACGCCACGTGGCCATCGACAAACAGTCTTGTTTTCCGATGGCCACGGCCGCCGGCTTTTTTTTTTGTTTTGAAAAAAGAATTCCCTGATTTTTTTTTTCCGATGGCCGTGGCCATCGGCAAACTTATGGTCGGTTGCCGATGGCTGCGGCCATCGGCAAACTGGGTACGTCGGGCCAAATTCCCCGGGTTTGCCGACGGCCGGCCATCGGCAAACTGGGAAAATTTTTTTTCCTTTTTTTCCTTTGTTTTCTTCCATTTCCAAGACATTTAATCACAAACAATGATATCACAAGCAAGATATACAACATTCATCACATATATTCGCAATAATATGCCATTTCAACCATAATATAGCATCAAATCCATATAAAATGTCCGAAATCATCCATACAAGTCGAAATGGCTCCATACAAGTCCCAATTCATGCATACAACTCCAAATGCATCCATATAAGGCCAACATCGGCCAAACATGTCCGACGTGGCACAACAAGGTCCAAAATCAGAAATAGAAGGTACCTAGCTCGTGGCGCCGTCCCCTTGGGTCCCCGAGCCCCCGAAGCATCCTCCCACGCAGCCAACTCCCCTGCGGGCCGCCGCCGCCGCTGCCACGAGTACCGCGCGGGCCGAGCCGGCGCACTCGAGGGAACCGAGACGGCCCGGCTGCCCGCGGCGGCCACGAGTACCCCGCGTCGGTGGAGGACCCGGGACGAACGGCTGCGTGAGGAGGCTCGGAAAGGACCCCAACCGGGCCGTGGAGCAGAACTCCGTGGAGAAGCACCCGCCGGGAGGGCTAGCACACAGAGTTGGGTTCGAACCCTCCGACCGTGTACCGCACAAAGACCAAGTGATGGAATTAGTACTCGTAGACGGGCATCACAAGCTAAAGCGATAGGCAATGTAGGGACTCACCGGACGAGGTGCAAGAAAAGGCGGCAAAGGGAGGCTACCGTGGTGGAGCGAAGAAAGAGGCCGGGGGCTCACTCATTCCCATGGCACGCATGTGCTGGGACATCCGCGACCACGCCTGCCGGTAGTGCAGCGCAAGCTGCGCCGCGTGCTCCCCGATAGGCAAGCGCCATCTCGCTTCGTTGGCTAGCACCTCTTGGACCGTGGCCCGCAATATTACACGAGCATGGTTGATTGTATTTGAAGGCAAGGTACATTATTTGTGAAACGGTCGAACGACGAATGAAACTCCACTTACCCGAAGACCCGCGATCTGGGCCGCGCCCGCTCGGCTGCCGAGGCGCTATGGGGACCGCGGTGCGCCCTACGCTGGTCTTCCTTGCGGATCTCGGTCGCGTCGGGACGAGGACGGGTCAATGGCGCTGTGGGCCATATAGAACCGACCGTGCTGCTTCCCTCCTCCCAACCTCATCATGAGCTGAGGGTCTATGGGCTCGGTGGTGACGTCGTAGGTGTCGCCATGGGCCTCTCGAGCTGCGGCGGCGTACTTGGTGAGCTTGTCGTACACGACCGGGCTGGTGTACTTCTCGGGCCCGTCCGAAGAGCTGTACGTGGTGGAGGGCGCTTTTCGCTGGGCCCTTGTGAGCAAGGGCCCACCCCATGTACTCGTTGATGGGCTGCCCGGGTGGTGCTCCTCTGCGAGGAAAACGAATGAAAACATGGTTACAAGTAGAGATATATGAAATCCGGCGCTATAAGAAATGGTTGAACACAAGCATACCCATGTTTCCATGAACTCGCCGAGGTTCCGCTCCCCGGTGGTGTGAGACCCCGGACCTCGCCATCTCTTCCAAGCGCTTCGCCCGACGTGCTCGTGCTCCACGTACGCCGCCGGCGTTTGCCACCCTCGACAATCGTACGCCGGCGCCGGCGTAATTGCTGCACCAGCCCGGAGGTGTCTCGCATGACATTCAAGTATTAGATCTTCCGGATAATGAGTTGAATGTGTCACATAAGGAATCACAGCGGTTGTTTTCCTACTTATTTACCTCCGCATGTACCGCTCCTCGGAGGTCGGTCTCCGGCTCACATATCATCTCCCGGCCTGGGTCTTATCCACCTTCACCCCCGAAGTTGGCGTAGTAGGAGATGACGGCCCGGGTGTGCGCCTCGTAGAACATGTCCTTGATCCGCAACTCGCACACCTTGTCCCGATGCCGGTCCGCCACATCGGGGTCCCGCCCTCCGCCAACCTATAGTACAACCGCACACGCATCAAACATCATTCCATTGTTTGAGAAAAGTCCAACAAATGCGTAGTATTGAGATATGCGTTGCAATTGAAAGACTCACCCGAACCGCTTCTTGATCTTCTCGCGAGGACTTCCCCATGTGCGTCCTTGATTAGGAAGTAGTATGGCCATTTGTCGGGCACGATCGTCCTCCCTCGATGGTGACCAAGCCAGAAAGTTTGCCTTAATCACTCGCCCCTGGATGCTAGTGACATGGGGCGAACACTTCCCGGCCGACACCTTTCTCCAGCCACGCACAAGCACAACAATTGTTAGTATGCGCTTTTAATTCGAAAATGAAATAAGAACAAGTATAGAAATCAACAATGGATACTTACGTCCCGTAGATCACGATCTGCGGCGGTCCTCGTGGCGCGGCAAGTGCTCGGGAGCCTAGCGGGCCCGTGCCGGAAGGGCTTCTTCGCGGTGCCCGTGGAAGCCGAGGTGCCCGCGCAGCCTCCTCCTCCTCCTCGTCGTCATCGCCACCGCCGCCGCCGCCGTCCTCCTTGTCGTCGTCGTCGCCACCGCCACCACCGCCGCCGTCCTCCTCCTCATCGTCGTCGTCGTCACCACCGCCGCCGGCACAAACAGCCTCGTCCTCAAACAGCCTCATCCTGGCAGTCCTCCGCCTACTCCCACCCCGCGGTCGACGGCTCCACCTCAAGCTCCTCGTCGTCCTCCTCCTCGTGGTTGCCGGCCTCCACGTGCTCCTCGTGGTGGCCGGCCTCCACGTGGTCCCGCCGGGGCCCGAGGTGCATGTACTTGGACCCGACGTTCGTCGGCGCGATCGTCCTCCGCCCGGCATTTTGTCGAGTGCCCGCAATGACAAAGATTAAAACAGTTAGTATTAGTAGATTGCAAGTACTTGTAAAGAAAACATAAATGTAAGGTAATATAAATAACAAAGTATCAATATTACATGGATTAGAAGCTATCTCCGCAAACGGCAATATTGCCGGCGAGCGCTCATCCTCGTCATCGCATCGTCGTCATCACTATCAATATTGTCGAGCTCTCTTAAGTCCTCATCATTAGGCGCCACATGTTCCCCAACTTCTACATCGCGTCTCGTCTCGCTGCATCTAGGATTCTTAAGTCCTCGGATCGTGCACCTCATCACCCTCGTCCTCATCGATGTCGTTGTTTACTTCCATACTCATCAACGAATCAATGTCTATCTCCAACTTACCTTCTAGCCCCTCGGGTTGATAGAACTCATCTCGCCTTGGGTCAAAGTTGTAATCATCATCGTTCGGGACCGCCGCTTTACCACGTGGCGATACGAACCGCACAAGGCTCCAACCCGCAAGGCGCTTGTCATTCGGTTTGCCCATGGGAGGTAATAAACTTGCTTGGCGTCTCGGTTAGCCACAATATAGACATCGTCTCCTCCATATTTGGAATCCCGTCGGATTTCGACTTGCCCAATCTTAAGGTCCTTTTTTGTGACCTGGGGATCGAACCAATGGCATTTGAACATCACAAAGGCTTACAACCTAGGAACTTGCCAAAGTCAAGCTCCAATATCTCGTTCGACTATGCCATAATAGTCCTTCCCATCCGTGCCGGGAGTCCGAACTCCGGTGCACGTGGTTTTTAGATTGCCCCGTTTCTCTTCGTAGCTTCTCGTGCGAAACCGATAGCCATTCACATCATAAACGTCGAATGACTTGACATGTCGATTGAAGGTTTGGCCCACACATCTCAATGCAGGGCTCATTTCCGCATCACAATTAGCCCGCACGGTTAGGACAAAATGGGATAGTTAAGTTAATCGCTCATAGGAGCAAAGTGGAATCGAGGTTAGGTAGATAGTTACCTTTTTGCTGAACCAATTGACGAAATCGGGCGTATTATGTCCGAGAAGATGGTCTTTCTCATCCTCGGTAGGAGCCCTACCGCAGCTCCAAAGTGTTCATTAATAAAGTCCCCGGAGAAACAATAGACAAGAGGGGTCGGATCAATAGGTGGAGGATAGTGGCGACGTATGGAACAAGCTCATCGAGAACTTACTCTTGATAATCAATCGTTTCATCAAGGTTCAACAACAAGTACATCATGATAGTGTGCCACTCATCATGCCGCAAGTAACGAGGGTCCTCGCTCCGCTCTTCCGAGATCCCTCCGAAAAGGCCGAGAGTGCATGAATTCTCGTCGATGTTGTAACGAGGGATTGGATCTCGTGGTCTCGTAAGTTTCTCGGTATAGTACGCCTGTGTGCATGTGGACACCTCCTCCAGAATGAATGCCTCTACCACAGAAGTCTCAATTTTGGCTTTATTTTTATACTTTTTCCGAAGAAGCTTTAGACACTTCTCGATTGGATAGCACCAACGGTGCTGCACGGGCCCCCCAACCGTGCCTCCCTTGGTAGGTGCAAAATCATATGCTGCATGGACAGGGAAGAAGCCCGGTGGAAATATCATCTCCAACTTGCGAGCAACTTAGGTGCAGCCTCCTCCAGCTTCAAGAGAAACGTCCCGAGACAACTCCTTGGAACAAAGCTGGCGGAAGAAAAAGCTCAACTCTGCCAGGACGCGCCACACCGGCTCGGGTAGGTATCCCCGGGTCATCGCAGGAAGGAGTCGCTCAATCCAGATGTGGAAGTCATGACTCTTCATCCCTAAGACTTTGCCGCCGCAGTTCACTCCCCGGCTCAGATTCGCCGCATACCCATCAGGGAACCTTAGCTTCGACAACCACTCCAAGTGCTTCCTCCTATGCGGCCATTTCGGATGTAATCGGCCGGGCCCTTCTTCCATCTCTTGCCCGGCGCAGGGTCTTCATCACTAGATTTGGTCTATCGCAAATCGTTTCAATGTCCAAGCTAGCCTTAACATTGTCCTTTGACTTCTTGCCAATGTCCAGGAGTGTTGCCCAAAGTGCCTCGGCGATATTCTTTTACGTGTGCATTACATCGATGTTGTGTGGAAGAAGAAGGTGCTTGTAGTAGGGGAGCCTAGTCAAGCCCGATATATGAGTCCACATGTGGTCGGTACCATATCCTTTGAAACCACCATTGTCATCAATTTCGAGAGCCTCTATCTCGTGCAAGGATGTCACCGGGCTCTTTTCCTTAGGGATGGGGCCGGTGACTTGAACACCTTTCGTGAAGTGCTTTTTATCAAGTCTCGATGAGATCGTCCTCCTTTAGGAATTGACGATGTTTGTCGAAAGAAGAATACTTGCCACCCTTGGCCGCCTAGGTGAACATCACATCCGCCTTGCATGTTGGGCAAGAGAACTTCCCGTGAACACACCACGCGCCGAACAAGCCATACGCCGGAAGTCATGCATTGAGTACCGGTACCACACATGCATCGTGAAGTTCGTCTTCGTAGCTCGGTCATACGTCGCACCCCCTCATCCCAAGCTTTCGCAATTCATCCCACACCGGCCGCATGAACACACCCATTTTGTTGCCCGGGTGTCCGTATTATCGGCAAGAACACGTTCTTGGGGTCGAACATGACGCCGGGAAGATTGAGGGGATCACAAACACGGGCCAACAAGTGTACGGGGCCGCCATCATTCCAAACGGGTTGAACCCATCTCGCCGGCAGCTACGCGTACATTTCGAGCCTCCTCGGCCATGCGAGGATTCATGGCATCGAAGTGCTTCCATGCATCACCATCCGCCGGTGCCGCATCTTGTCACCGTATCTTTTGCCATTCTTGTGCCAAGTCATTTGTTTCGCGGACTCCTCCGTCATGTACCGCCGTTGCAGCCTCGGTAGTACTTGGAAGGTGTCGTATGACCATCTCGTGGATCTTAGATCAAGTTTCTTAGTGCCATCACCGCCTTCTACCTCCACGTACCTAGAGGCTTTGCACTCCGGACAAGTGTTGCCGCCTCGTGGTCTCCCCGAACAGACACACCCGTTCTTACAAGCTTGGATCGGGCGATAAGGCATCTTGAGTGCACGAAGGAGCTTCGTACTCGGCGTGTTTTTCGGCGTGCAAGTGCTCCTCCGGAAGCAGCCCGCCAACAGCTTGCCAACACGAGATCAAAACCTTCCCGACCGATGCCCAAGGACGACTTCAACCCAATTAGGCGTGAAATGGCATCCGGTTTAGAAATGCGGGTCTTCTCGTGAAGGGGCTCCTTTGCCGCCTCCATCATGTTATAGTACGCCTTTGCGGTCGCCTCGGATCTTCTTCCACCACCTCCAATCCTTGAACGGCTTCAACGTCTTCAAGCAAGTCCGCCATTCCGGCGTCTTGATCAAACCCTCGAGGTCCGGTCTCACCACCGCCTCCGTAACCCGTTGGGGTTCCCATGGAGGATCCAAATGGGTATAGTTTAGAACATACCCGTTCGCCTAAATATCATTCCTCATCTGCCGTTGCTCTTTCCTTGTCTGGTTCTTACACTTGCTACAGGGACAAAACACCCGAATCGCCCCTTTAGAAGCTGGGCCAAATGCCTTCTCCAGGAAGTCCCCGGTCCCCTTAACCCATTCATTGGTCTTGTCTTTGAATCCCGTGTACATCCACTCACGATCAGCCATCCTCTGTCATGCGCCAACGTAAGCGAGTAATAAGACCAACATCTGCATCTACAAGGCGTTCCTACCATCTACTAGGTGAAGGATAGGTCCTAATCCCACCCGAGGATGCGTAGATGAGGTTAGCTTCCATGCTCCGCTCCCGTCCGAGACGGAATTTCGGCAGCACCTCCCTGCTGTTCTCCTGATACTCCGTGATCACATGTGGAGATGTCTGGGTTTTGACCATCCGACGTCACAACTTGCTCGAAACTTTTTGAAATTTTTACCACACACTACACATGCCATTCCAACACAACTCGTCAAGTTTCGTCAATTTCGGACTCCGTTTGGATTTAATAGAATTTTAAAACACTTTCCCTAAGACGTCACTACCCATGTTACGAGGCCAACACGGTCGTACTTTCATGCGAGCTCCTGGATATGGCCTCAACTTACTCCGAGAATCATGAATATCATTTTTTGAATCAAAAGTCTGCATTATTTCATGTACCTGCAGTTCAAATTTTGAGGTGCGGGAAAATTCAAAGAAACCAAAAAAATTAACGAAATATAGCTAAAAAGTTCAAAATTGTCCCAAATTCTGAGGTGAGTTGTATTTGGTGTAGCAAGACACCAGGAAAAAAATAGGAAGGAAAAAACAAAAAAAGGATTGTTTGCCGATGGCCTTGGAAAGCCATCGGCAAATATACTATGCCGATGGCCGGCCATCGGCAAATACGGTGGGCCTGGGCGCTCCCCAGGCTGCCACGTGGCTACGATTTGCCGTTGGCCGTGGCCATCGGCAAATATAGCAGTTTGCCGATGGCCTAACGGCGGCAGCCATCGGCAAACCGGACGGCGTCGGCCGCCGTCCGCTCCTGGCGAAGTTTGCCGATGGTGTCACTATGCCGATGGCTCGGCCATCGGCAATCAAATTTTAGGCCGATGGCTTTTGTTCGCCGATGGCCTGGCCATCGGCAAATAGGCTTGTTGCCGATGGCCGTTATTCGCCGATGGCCCGGCCATCGGCAATAATATGTTTGCCGATGGCTTCGCTTTGCCATCGGCAAACCGGCAAACCGGGATGTTTGCCGATGGCAGATTCCTTGGCCATCGGCAAACTCCTGGGCCATCGGCAAACACTCGCTCTCCGGTAGTGATTTAACGGATTCTAGGATTCTTCTTCATCATCTATAGTTTATACTGCGAATTTAATTCTAGGAATTCCAGGAAGTCAAACGGGCCCTAAACGTTTTTGCTTCCTGCGTACTTGGCACGCATATTGCAACTTATAATACTACCCCTCTGAATATAAACTAAAAAGGTAAAGTGACTTATAATTTGGAAAGGAGGAAGAATTTCTTTTGAACGTAATTCAGTTATCAGGGTTTTGGGGCGCAGGCTCTGACGTGGCAGCTGACATAGGTGAGGAGGAAACGGAGGATCTGGGTGGCGGGTGTGGTTCGAGTGAACTGAGCGAGATGGTGGTGAGGAGGGTTTTATGGAGGGAGCGACCCCGTTAGTTTTCGGATGCGGAGATCAGCGGCCGTCGGATCCCGGGGAGTTTGGTGGCGAAGGGAGGCCATGTCAGACAAACACATGAGAGGATCTGCCAGCAGCAGCGAGCGATCGGTCTGCCGACGACTGGATACGGCGCTAGTAGTACTAGTACGCCCAGCGGCGGCTGCACGTTCGCGGCGGTCGCCACTCGCGAATGACACACTGCTCTCGACCACTAGCCCACACGAGAACTAGTAGAGCGAATTCCACGAGAACGGGATGTGGACTATTTGGCGAGCCTGACGCGCCGGATGCCCCGGACACGGCTGATCGTAACTGTACACTGTATCTGCTATTGGCAATCGCCGAGCATATAGCAGCTACTGTAGTGAGGAGTGAGAGACGACTGGGATCCCGGTCTACCGAACTGTGTCGTGGTGCCTGTACGCGGGTGTGGTGTCAACCAGCAGTACCCTGACCGCGTCGAGTCCCCATCGCCGCCGGCGTGCCACACCCGTGGCTGCCTGTCATGCACGGCGTCACGGGCAATTCCGTATTTCTCTTTTTCTTCGTTCTAGCTAGCTTTAATTTCGTTCAGCGTGTGTTAGTATCTCTGCATAGTCGGTGCGCCCCGGTGGTGTCGGATGCAAAAGCAAGTCCGTCGATGACACGAGGAGGACCAACACACGCCCGCGCTGTCCGCAACCCGTTCCTCGTACCTACATACCGACTATGGCTCAGACTGTGAGTCTTGCAGTATCCCTCAAAGACAGTGCGCGAGTGCAGAGCGCAGACGCGTACGCGTGCACGGCACGTGCCAAGTCAGATCGGCCACGAGAGTCGGCACGTCAAAGAGCAGCCGTATCTGGTGGCGCTGGAACGCTGGCGCACAAATAGAATAACGGAACGCCATGTATACTGGTCGTGTGGGCTGGCTGCCTGCAGCCTGCCTGAATGGCTAATCTCGCTCTATGGAGTGCTGGGCTCTGGTTCCCGGCTTGTATGACAGCTAGAAGTTGGGGCTTGGGGGCTGCGGCCGGAGGCGATGGACGTCACGTCATTTTCGCAGCTAGAGAGTAACAATTCCACTCCCACTTGGCTAAGCTTCCTCAGGATATTATATTATGAGTATTATATTATTGTATTGTCTCTGCCCCTGGAAAAGAGCTCACCCTACTAGAATGTTGTGTGGTGATGATGCAATGCGATGCAACACGAGATGCAGCGATCGAGTCAGCTAGTCTTGCTGAAAAGCATCTTAGCTGATGATCAATCATTTGGCATGCGATCCATTTCATCCACTAGGCCAGCAAGCTGAACATTATGATAAAAAATTTGGTATAATAGCACCTGCACACCTAAACCAATGGAGATGTGGGAGATCGTGTCTGCCAGTGCCATGAGTTTACCACTATGTAGTCGCAGTTGTGGATGAGCTTGCCGGAACTGATGGGAATAGTCTCTGTCGCCTGGGGATTGAATTTTGTCATATGAGGCAATAGTGTCCCAACAGAATTTTTGCTTAAACGTTGCCAAGCTCCAAATTTGGCAGAATACCGTGAGAAAATCACAACATGCACTAGTCTAGCCACTAAGTCTAGCTTCCAGGAATATCTTTTTAATGCTTGTTTGACTGTTTGAGTGTAACTGTTTATTCATCATGCAATAGTACCTGGATTGATGATGGAAGATGCCAATTTAGACAGTGAAAGGACAAGTAACGACAAGGAGCAACGACGAGAGGGGATTGAGGAAATTCAGTCCGCCGCGTCTAAAATGATCCAGGTGGGGGCCGCGTCTAGGAAATTCAGTCTGCACCTCCACTCCACCTCCAGTTCCACTCGCTTCGGCTATATAACAACGAGCTCCCCAGCATCCCCAAACCACTCAAGAAGCTCTCGAGCTCCAAGCAACTAAAGCCCGGTCGGTAGCCCACCACTCGCTCTAGTGTTCACGCATTGCTGGAGACGGAGCCGGGAAACATGTACCACGGAGGCGAGGCGGCGAGGCCGACGACGGTGGAGTCCACCGACCTTGGCATGATCGGGGCGGTCCAGGGAGGTGAGGAGAACATGAGATCCGGCACGTTCCACGGCCAGCTCGCCGCTGCTGCCGACGCTCGCCGCGACGGCATCGACGGCCTCCAACGTAGCGCGGCGGTGTACCACGGCTCCACCGAGTTCGCGCGACAGGTCCGCTCAGTGCCTGTCGCCGTGTTCGTGGACCAGCCAAGCCCGGTTGGTGTGGTGCTCGTCGGCCTGCAGCTCCCCGGCGGAATCGTCATGCCTGTGCACAACAACAGCTACGGCTACTCTGAGCTGCAGATTCGCCCGGGCGCCGGACGTGGCGTCGTGCTTGTCGGCATGCTCCCGGGCGGCGGCGGCGCGGTGCACAACGGGGACTACGCGCTGCAGCCCCGTCCTGGTGCCGGACACGGCGAGTTGCTTGTTGTCCAGCTCCCCGACGGCGCCGGACATGTCGAGGCGTTTGTCGGCTTGCTCCCGGTCCCGGGTGGCGTCGGCGCGGCGTACGACGACTACGTCTACTACGCGCTGCAGCCGCGTCCAGGTGCTGGACATGGCCAGGTGCTTGTCGACCTGCTCCCTGACGACGCCGGACATGGCCAGGTGCTTGTCGACCTGCTCCCTGTGGACGCCGGACATGGCCAGGCGTTTGTCGGCCTACTCTCGGGCGGCGTCGACGCGGTGCACGACATCGATAACTATGGCTACTACGCACTGCAGCCGCGTCCACGTGCTGGACACGGCTCGGTGCTTGTTGACCATCTCCACCACGATATAGCCGGACATGGCGAGGCGTTCGTCGGCCTACTCCCGGGCGGCGTCGGCGCGGCGCACGACGACTACGTCTACTACGCGCTGCAGCCGCGTCCAGGTGCCGGACACGGCGAGGTGCTTGTTGGCCAGCTCCCCGATGGTGCCGGACATGGCGAGGTGTTCTTCGGCCTGCTCGAGGGCGGTGGCCCCACGGTGCACGACGACTATGCCTACTACGCGCTGCAGCCCCGTCCGGGTGCCGGACACGGCGAGGTGCTTGTTGGCCAGATCCCCGACGGCGCCGGACATGGTGAGGTGTTTGTCGGCTTGCTCCCGGGCATCGTCGACGCGGCGTACGACAACTATGCCTACTACGCTGTGCAGGCCCGTCCGGATGCCGGACACGACGTGGTGCTTGTCGACCACCTCCCCCACGGAGCTGGCCAGGGCGAGGTGTTCGTCGGCCTGCTCCCCGGCGGCGTCGGCGCGGCGAACGACGACCTCGGTGCAGGGAACGACGGCTCCGGTGCCCTGGCTGGCGACGTCGGCGCTGTGCACAACAACCGCGGCATGGTGTCCGAGCACCTGCGTCGTCTCCTTCCGTTCGTCGGAGTTGGCGCCTCCTCCGTGGCTATCAATGGGCTCGCCGCCGGCCGGGCTCGCCGGCCACCGCCTTTCAGCTCTTCGTGCTACTTTTGGGCGGCCTGTTTGTGGTTATCCTGCACGTGCTCCGTGTGTAGCCTTTGTGTGATGATGAGTGAACCGAAGGAGACAAAGGGATATGATGAAATGATTACGCTGCGCTTAGATTTGGTGGGGAATAATCCGGCATGTCACATGTTGGTGTGTAGGGGTCGGTTCTGGTCTTCTGTATGCAGCTAGAGTCGTTGCTTGCTCTTTGCTCAAAAAAAAAAAAAAAAAAAAAAAAAAAAAAAAAGTCGTTGCTTGCTCTACTATGCTTTTGCGCAATGCCTCGGCGTCAGGTTTGGTCGAATTTGTCGTGTCAAATTGTACCGGTCAGGGAAGAAAAAGGTCTTTGTATTTCATTTTGTATCGTTTTTTGGTTACACCTTTGTTGTATACTTTTTGATTGATACAGGTCGAGTAGAAAAGCCATTATTGGCCACTGAAGTCTTGCTAATGCTAACTAAAGTAGCATCCTGATAAACTTCCATTAAACATAATCATTATTGGACTCATTTTGTTGCTCCTGTCACCTCAAATGTGGAAGACTAGTAGAAAACTAAAATGAGAAAGCCTCTCCTCCCAAAGCTGCAGAATCAAATGACTTTGCCTTTGAAAGCGAGGCAGGCCACCAGGCCTCTTCTCTTGGCGACTTCAGATATTAACTTCAGTTGCAAAGTGGGTCAAGTAAAGCCGCACGAGAGCCTTTCTAAAGGACTACGACAGACTAGTCATTAGTCATGATCAATCGACAAGGTTTGCTTTGCTAGGTTGACATTCTAGCCGTGTTGCAAAATGTTCCACGATGCACGTGCTCTGGCGGCATTTCATTTCATGCGCCGCAGCACCACCGCCGTGGGGCTCCCACCCTTCATGGTTTCCTCCTGTGCCTTCACGGCGGTCCTCAGCTAAGTAGACTCGCTGCTCTGCTTTGGCATGATCAATACGATGCTCATAGCATGCGGTTTCTCTGCACTGCCCCTTTTATCGTAATTGCTGATGTGTTTGTGAATCACTAACTACGTTACTCATAACAACGTGCAACGTGCGGCGTGCAGCTCAATCCCAACACACAGAGGGAAACTATTAGCGGTCGATTTGTTGGAAATGTACCGACGCCACCATTTGATTGAAAGCTATGGGTTGATTGGTGCTACCTTTTGTCTTTTGATTAACTGTACCAGCTGTAAGATTCAACTCAGCAGTATGTCCCTGTCTGCTTCGTCTTTCAGCAGTGCCTAGCACTGTTTCTTTGTTCCTGTTGTTTCTGTTAATTATTTTCTCACTTCTCGGGAAAGATCTCCTTGCCGATTCCGTTACGCACACAACAGTAGCAGGGTCCAGGCCAAGCGGGGAATGCGGGATTCCCTGCCTTCCAGAAGCGGACGATGGCGCCGTCGCTTTTTTTCCCGATCGGAGAAAGCCGCAAGGGTACTGCGGGACCGGGTCGTGGGTGAGTGGAGCATTGGTCGACAATTCTAACTGAACTGGAGTACTATGTGTACAATTTTTGTCAAAACTGGATAAAATATGGGAAAAGACCGCGTTATAGCGTGACCGACGTTGCTCGATCGGATTCGGACCAAATGTGCAGTGACGAATCTAGCCTGGTTACTCACCGGGGTCAGAATGACAGAAGCTACTAAAATATGATGTTTTATTGAGAATTTTGACAAAACAAGAGCCCAATATATAGGATTAGCTAAAAGTTGTCGGGGTTGGCTGACCCTGATGATATATTGTAGATCCGCCCCTGCAAATGTGGCCAGAAATTACTATTTTGTTAGATAGGAGTACATTACTCTCACGTACTAAAAATAACTATTCCCTCCATTCCAAATTGTAAGTCATCCAAAGAATCTTGCGCAGTTAAACCTTTTAAAATTTGACCAAATTTATATAATTAAATAATAACATTTATGATACCAATTATGTACCATTAGAATCTTCTTTACTTTTATTTTCATTGTACATCTATTCATTGTGAAAAATCATAATAGTTTTCTCTATAATTTTAGTCAAACTTAAAAAAGTTTGACTCTTTAAAATTATTAAGATGGCTTACAACTTGGAACGGAGGGAGTAGTATATCTTTCCACCATCATCAGCTCCTACATCATTGTGTCCGTACTACGGTTTCGCAATTAGTTTCTGAATCTCTGAGACGTGGCAGAGTCTCGTAGTAGTTCGTAGTGAGTTTTTCAACCAGTCAGGCCATGTTTAGATACCAAATTCTAGAACCAAAGTTTGGACCAGAAACACAGTACAATATTGTAGCAATTTTGTTTTTATTTAGTAATAATTATCCAAACATTAATTAATTAGGTTTAAATGTTTTCGCAGCCAAGAAACAAAATTATGCAATTAGTTTTTTATTTAATCTATATTTAATACTCAATATACGCAACTAAGCGTTTGATGTGATTTAATCTTACTTTTCGCACAAATGAAATTTGGAAATGAATTTGGGAATCTAAACAGGAAAGGTACGGTTCAGGCGGCGCAGCACAGATCTCCTACGGGATCAGAGGATGCTTTTCAGTGGAGCCCATACCAAGAACGGTAGGGGCCACGCCAAAAAAAAAAAAAAAAGAGGAATGGAGGCGTTTTGCAGTGGCAGTGCGCGCGAATCACGCTCTGTACCGAGAATCGACGCTCGGCGGCGTCGGCTCAACAGACTTTAGCACGCCGCGAGTTCGGCTCAACAGACTTTGGCACGCCGCGAGTTCAAGCGTTCGCCAGGCGCGTGCAGGTGCCGGACCTGCAGGTTGACGTCAAACATTGCCAACTTGGGGACGAAACGAGAACGTGACCGACTTGGTGGTGCTTGGAACGTGGCGTGCCCTAATAGACGCGTAGTAGCATTCATCAGAATCTTCTTTAAAACGAACCATGGAGCCGGAACCGGGACTGGAGCATGTCCAGTTTTGGCCTTCATCGCAATAATAACCATCCGTCACTACCCGATGAATCAGGCCCAGTAGTCAGTGCACGTGGCTGGGCTCATGGTTCAGGGAAGCCTCCCCTTGTTTGTCGTGGCTGGGCCCGTTCGTTAATCGCGAGTCACCGACTAGCGGACGGCGGTGTCACGTTCTTTGATCCCTCCCTTGTTCCGCACGCGCGTGATCAGAACTTCTCCCGGGTTTTATATGCGCCCGCACCCGCGCATCTTGGATTCCCCGCGGCCCTGCAGGGGATGGACCACAAACCACTTGTCGAGTCGTGGTGGCTGTGCATGGTCAGCCCTTTCTTCTGGACCAGAGCGGCACAAATTTCAAGAGCTGACAAATCCGTGGTTCTTCCTTCATGCAGGTCCGGCACACAAGCGCTCGGACGTCCTATGACTAGGACGGACGTCCTATGAGTAGGACGGACGTCCAAGCGGCCCAGCAACGGCCCACGTGCGTCGCCCCCGACCAACACGCACTGTTCGCCCCTCGCACTGTCCGCTTCCCCCCGCTACGGCACGCGAGATGCAGCAGAACTGCGCCGTGGTCCAGCACACACAACAAAATCCGCCGCCGGATTGCTCCCCAAGAGAGGCAGCTCCCCCTGCAAAAATAACGAAACACAGACGCTTTCAATCAATAAAAAACCCCCTAAATGTAACAACCAAAAAAAGATTTGAAACATATGGAAAAAACAAAAAGAACAACAGAAGAATATCTGTTGCAACAAACCTGAAAACACAATGAACCAATCCGGCTACTAATACTACAAAACAAATCGCGAGGAATATGCACACATACGACTACTGCTTACTGAAACATCAGGAGACGAGCTGTTGAAACCTACCTAATTTTCAGCAAATGTAACAAGGACCAAAAAACACTTGTTCGAAACAAAGACAGGATATCTATTGAAACAATAGACTGAATCCTTCTGCACCATCTGGAGGAACACCGTTGCAACATATAAACCCCACCCCCCGAGAAACATCACCTAAGCAGGGGTTGAAACAAACAAAAGGTCCAATTTGAAACAAAAAAAATCAAACCTAATGCAAAAAAAAAAAAAAAAAAAAAAAAAAAAAACTCGAAAAATCGAAACAGCGCTGGATCCGCATCCCTCAAATCCAGATCTAGAGGAGGAGCGCGGAGGACAAGGACGAGGAGAAGGCAGAGGAGAGCTCCTTCTAAAGGGGGGAGGAAGAAGAAGGCTGAGATGAGATCCAAACAACTCCCACCTACCTCGCTGGAATGTCGCCGTCGTTGCTCTCCTCGCTAGATGCATGGAGGTCACAGAGTGAGGGAGAGAGAGCAGGCAAGGACGGAGCATGCGCAGCTCCCCGGAAGTGGTTGCCGTCACCCACACTCCGGTGGCATGGAGGGTACAGAGAGGGAGGAGCAGCTCGCCGGCCACCGCGGTGTGGAGAGCGCGCAGGGCGGGAGGCGCTCGGGACGGCTCGCTGGTCGTCGTGATGTGTGGAAGCACGCAGGCACGGAGCGCGGAAGGGGGCAGAAGCAGGAGCGAGAGGGCGCATGGGCATGGCGCAAGCAGCTGGGAGCGGTGGAGAGGACGAGGTGACGAGGAATAATGGATAAGGACGAGCGCAAGTGGACGAGCTCGCGGTGGACTAGAGTTGCGGTGCCAGCATGTGAATTAGGCGATGGAGCGTGATGGGCCGGCCCACTTATCCAGAAACGCATGTCCTATGTTTAGGTCGTCCTAATAATAGCATTACCGCTTATAATACCATGAAAATCCCTATTTCCCCTAAAAAGAATTCATAATATCAGGCTATGTTTGGGACCAGCAACAAACGGGCTGATTCTTCGCTATTCTTATGCTTTTCTATAAAAGTAAACTGATTTTTATAAAATTCTTGTGCAAATCCGGTAAAATTTCATTGTTCCAAACATACCCTAAAAAATTATTTTACTACGACACAAGAAAAACGCCTAAATCGGAAAGTAACTTGAACATCAAATTGCCTCTTTACTTTCCCCGAGAAGATCCACTTCAATAGTTTATGGAATAGCCATAAACCAATAGGTATAAAATAAGATCAATTCAAAGTGCTCAAGCAATATCTAGAACATTAAAGGATAGAAGACCGCCAAATATAAAACATGTCATGCTACTATTCATGCAATCTTCATTATCTGATTTCTTCATTCGGTCTTAAATGATATTCGAATATTGCAGAGAAAGCTTTTTCCATCTAGCATGTCATAGCAATAATTAATATGTAAGAGCGTTCAGGCTATCAGATGGTAGAGCGAAGTAGACACAGTAGTTTATATGAATTCGGGCTTAATGTCCCTACATACAATTTGGGTTGTTTTGTTTCCCGCTTTCTTTTGTTGGAACTTGTATAGGGAGGTTACAAACTATGGTCGAGAGAGGGCTTTCTAAAGAAAAGCCCAAGTCTCTAAGGAGAATGAGAGAATGAGAGGGTTATTTCGACAGTGAAAGAGAGGTTCTCCACTGTTGAGCTGAAGTCGAAGCTTGCCTCTCGGTCCCAAGCTCTTCCCCTTTTATTGGTCAAGGGGAAGTCCTTGGGTTACACGGTCGAGAGGCGTCCGAGGATCGACATCCTCGATAAAACAAAAAGAAACAAAGCTAGCCTATGCCCTAGGGATTTAGGAATCATCCTCACAAGTCATAGGCTGAGACCCGCTTTCTTGATCGCCAAGGGACCTTGTCCAGTCCCCTACCTTGCTCTGTTATCGGTGGTACCTACGTTGTACTATATGACCATCCGGATGCCCTCGGATCGTCGCGCCGCTCCGTTCAGTGTGGCTTTATGTACGAGCTGCTTCACTTTGGTTGGCCCCTTGACGCTCTTCAGCCACACGTTGTCATACGGGAAACAGTACCGATGCCCTTGCCTCTGGCCATGCCAGGCGCTTAAGTGCAAAATTACCCAATCCCCCTGCGCTCTATTGTATCAACATCATGTGGCCAATATTAGAAGTTTGTACGGTTGCATGAAGAGCTTAGTTTACACCAGGTATGTTCCGAAGGTCCAAGTTTACACCCTCCTACGCTCCATTGTATCAACATCACATGGCATGTGGGGCCAGTCCAGCTTAATTCCCTGGCCGTCACTGTCTAAGTGTCTAGCACAAAAAATCATGTGAACATAGACATGTACTAAATCATAGTAAGAATTTAGGTGAACGAAATCTCAATTTCAATTGAAGACAAATAATGGAGGCTTTACACATGAAACACTAGAAAAAATACATATATTATTTTTTTGGGATTTGTTATTTGTCTGTCAACTGATTTCTCGTTTTGGATCTGTCACATTGAGACATATAGCTAAAGGCTCCCAAACGAACTATTTTTTAGGAAAAAAATGGAGTACTAACCAGGAGTTGTCTGTAAAAAATGCTGACATATCTATGCTTCAAGAAATCAGATAGTAAAAGGCTCCCATATAATATATGCATCTCTTCAGAAAAAAGTAATATATTCTAAAAAATCTTACAAACTGGAAACACTTGACCCTTTAATTGGTATACCTGTATCTCCGTATTGTTCTTTCCATGTCGCAGTGTCGCGTTAGGATCAAAACCAAGGGCAAAAGGCCACGCACGAGTATACTACTGGCACCGGTTTCCGCCTGTGTCTTGGTGCTACCAGTCTACCACGGCTCAGCCAGCCAGGCAAGCCACCCACCACCGGCCCCGAGAAGGGGAGAGGTCGCACACCCGCTGACCCGCACCACCACCACCAACAAAAGCAAAGCGAGAGAGGAGTGGACAGCAAAAGGGTCGCGCGCCGGGGCGGGCGTACGGGCCCACCGGAGGGAGCCGGCGCTATAAAAGAGGAGGGCTCGGCGGATCACGATCCCTCGCTCATTCCTTCCTCCCTGCTTGCCTTGCCTGCAGAGGACGACCCCGGTGACTGAAAGCGGCGGCGGCGAGCTGCGGACGAGCAGCCTTCAGCTAGTGCGCCAGGGCCGGCCGGCGGCGTCAGCGAGTGCGCCACCAAAAACATCGGTAACTAACGCCGCTGCCTCCTCGTCGTCCTCGAATGCAAACGAGCTTTTTTCGTTCCCGTTCGGCTTGTCGACGGCATGTGTTGGCCTCTGCTGTGATCCATCCGGACCGCCGGGAATGCCATTGTGAATCAAGCTGGGTCTGCTCAAGCTCTCTACAGACTCTACTTCCATATCCGCTCCATGACTTTTGCCTTGTTGTTGGGGTCGCCCCAGTTGACAGGTGAGGGAGACTGCTCTGCACCTCCGTCGATGGCCACTCGGGGCAGCGGGCTGACGGCCACCGGCCTCGTCCTCACACTGATTGCAGTCAGTGCGGGCGTCAGCTCCTCGGCCGACTTCGCCTTGCTTCTCAGCTTCGCCGGGGTGCTCGCCGGTACCAGCCTCATCTTCGTCGGCGTCCGAATGGACGACGGACCGGCGCCCGCACGCCGCCCCGCGGTGCTCGCCGCTGGTGTACGTGTACGTGTACGTGCGCTCGTACACTGCCTGCGCCGCAACCTCGCAGTCGTGGGCCTCCTCTTGGCTTCTGCTGCCGCCAGTGCGACGGTGGCGGCGGCGGCGGACAGGAGGCGGCCCCTGTGCTCTGCTTCTGCGCGTTCGCTCTGCTACTGGTCGGTGTTCTTCTTCTTGGCGAACAGGAACAGTAGCTGGTGCGACACCTATTCCCATTTGAATTGATTCTTGCTGCTGTTACCTGTCCTAATGTAAGTGTGCTTGCTGCCGAGCTAAAATGTCAATTGAGTTGCTAATAAACAGCCAAGTCGTGCTACTGTAGTGTATAAGTGTTTGTCCCCCTCCCCCCTACAGGTCATGTAATAATGTAAGATAATTTCAATCATTTTGATCAAATGCGGTCATATGTATTAACTTGATGAACATCGTATTCTACATATCTGCATGCAGAGTATGAGTACTTTGTGTTAATTGTGTGACTATCAGTGGTTGGATTAGAGATTAACTACTCTAGATGATCATAGTAGTGACCATTGCCTGGTTCGATTGCTGTATGCACCCGGAGCTCAATCCTTCACAACACTATTCTATTGGGTCCAGAGACGTGTGCTCCGTTTTTCAGATTCAAAACCGGCCGAGTAAACGCCTAGCACAGCTTCCTATTGACTGGAGTACGAACCAGCACCGCGAACAAACTGATGCTAACTTTGTCCCTCTTGCTTCATGACGGGAGCAATCTTTACCCTACCATTCTTGCACCGTTCTCTGGCACCTGAGCGTGGCCACGTCGACCGAAATTCTCGGCCGTCCGATCGGGCGGACGGATAGCCTAGATCGGGCGTGCCTAGGCCATTTTAAAAAAACGTCCTCGAACTTTCCAGAAATAGAACCCGCCGTCCATCGTCCTCTCTTATAAAATATTGCAAAAAGGCCCTCGAGCTTTTATGAAATAGGATAAGACTCACAGGACATTATATGGGCTGGCCTGCCAGGGCATCCCATGTACGCGGGCCGTGTTGGGCCAGATTCAGCCCACATGGTATTTTTTTGTGTCTTTTATTAAATTCTATAATATACTGATTTTATTTATTTCATACGAAAATAATCAAAGCTCCTAAGATCATGAAAATTTTTGTGTACCCACTCCATGATACACTCTCTGTACAAAAAAATATGAAACTTGGAAAATAAATAAATTTCGAGCTATTTAGAAAAGCCTCTTTTAATTAACAAATTAAACTTGCATGGTTCCTCATGTTAAAATATTAATCAAAACATTACAAAATTAAATTTGTACATACTCCATGATGTTTACAACCTCTAAAAAATAGAAAATTTTTAAATGTTCAAAAAAATATTCCATGCTCAAGTAATAAATTAATTTAAGAAGGAGTTCACGGTCGATTTTTATAGGACTCGAACAAATATAGAAAGCAAAATAAAAATAATAATTTCCAAATAACACAAATAATTGTAAAAACAAAAAATTAGCTTGCTACCATTAGCCATTTTCATATACCTAACTACAAAGAAAAAAAAAGAACAATGGCCAATGGCCATGCGCAAAAGCCGCGCACCTTTCTAGTCATAACCTGAATTTCAGTCTATCTGAATAATAATTTGTCGACCAGTACATCAAATTGAGACGGTAGTCGAAGAAAATATATTTCAAGGGTGTTTGATTCCAACAATCAATACTCTTTTATCTGCAAATTCTATGTTCAATTGCTGTAAATTGATCATTGGTAAATAAGAATTGAAATTTTTTACTTTGGCTTCCACAACAATAATCTAGTTTTTTTTATTTTATATTATGTATTTTTATTTGGTCATTCAAACCTACTTGCTGACCTGGAAAGGGTATTTTTGTATATTTGTGTAGATTGCTACTTAGGATGAATAATGTGTGCCAACATCACACGGTGGTATATAGAAACGATATTCATGATCATGGCTACATTCAAGCATTAAATCAATTTATGGTGAGCCAAATAGATAGCAACTGTCTATTGATTGTACGAGTTGTAGCCTGTTTGGTTCCAAATTGCATTGCACATCATGAAGTACCAAATATAGATGAAATCCAAAAGTAATTACGCAATTTTATTGTACTTTATGAGACAAACGTTTTGAGCCTAATTAGTTAATGTTTGGACAATTTTTACCAAATACAAACCAGTAACGCTACAGTACATTTCATCAATTTTGCACACACCAAGATCGCCGATTGAAAAGCCACCACTACGTCATGTTTGTCTTAAACTTAGTACTATTCCTGGGGAATCTGTGTCATGTTGTGTGTTTTTGTTGGAGTAAGGAAGTTTTCTTTTCCGACATCGAGTATTGAAGTTGGGCCACTGTAGTGTAAGCGTTTCCCTTTCCTATTTGACACGCATATTGTCATACTGTTTGTTTTGAACCACGATGTAAGTATTTGCTCAAATGCAGTCATGTCTGTGATTTGAACATCATGCTTCGAGTACCTGTGTTTGCAAATGTCCTAGATTTGTTCAACGAAATGGTACTTTACTAAGCATTCTGAATAATTTTACCCGTCTCTGAGCTGAATAATTTTCCAAATCATGCGTTCACTGACCAAGTGGTGCCAAGCAATTTAAATTTACCCTTTTTATTATCCATATCCAATCTAATCCACCTAATACTAGCTTTGTACTAGATCTGGTAGATTAGAACACGACAAATCCAAGCAAATTTTTTTTTAGAGGAGTTTCGGGGGGGGGAATAAACATCCCCACCTACTTTTTATAATCCACAGATGCCGGAAACCGGTGGGTGGAAGTTGGTTACAACCTCACGCCGCAAGGCGCAAGTAACCGGGTGTCGCTAAAGTGTGAAGCAATCACGGGAGCGAGCCCTAAAAACAACTCTAAAAAGGACACACCAGCAGTACATGGAGGGGGAAAGAGATTATAACAACACAGAACATAACGACCCCACAAAGCACATCAAGGGTAAACCTAGATGAAGCTGGAAAGCCGCTAGTCGATCTTCAACTTGTGCCACCCACCGAGCAGCATACTTGTCGGTTCACCGTGGCTCTTAGACTCGGCACCACTCAACTAAGAGCATTGCTGAACCCGCAAGTCGTGGCCCTTGTGCCCGACACCACTCAGCTAAGAGCAGTGATGAGCTCGCAAGCCGTGGCCCTTGTGCCCGTCGACACTCAGCTAAGAGCAGCGGCGGACTCGCAAGCCGAGCTCCTTGTGCCCGACACCACTCAATTAAGAGCAGTGACGAACTCATGAGCTCAGGATCACCGAACACGACGACCTCCTTGGGAATGACGGAGACACCACCAGCACATTCGGGAACTCCACCCGGCATTTGATTTTATGTCACCATCGAGGAGAGCGCCAACGAAGTAGAGGCGCCAGAAGGAGGCACTCATCAAGCATCGACAACATCCAACAACCCTGGCTAGTCTCACCACAGGGGGGGCGGGGGGGGGGCGGGGGGCACAACATGGGAATAGACGGAGAGAGTGCAAGGCCACGACAAGAGCTAGAATCTCCTCCACAGTGGCGCCCTCAAGAGGGTTTGCGACGTCACAGACGCCGCCACCACCGTCCCTAGAATACTAGAGATAGGTTTTCACCAGGAGGAAAGACAAGGATCAGCCTTTGGGGTGGGGAGCCTACAACATCGACGCCTCCAAGGAGGTAAACAACGCAGAAGAGCGTCACCGTCGATCACATAGATAGGGTCACGCATGGCTTTCGCCGAAGCTCCCCGACCCCGTGGACTATAGCCCAATGTCACAGATTCATCGCACAAAGCAGCCATACCTTGCCTTCCATGCATGAACTGGGCCAGCAGCGGCAGCAGTGGGTAGGGACCCCAGCCGAGAGGCCGCGACCTCAAGCATAGGCCACCGGCCAGGAGGCCTGGAGGCGCACGCACTCCCGGGAGTTGAGGAAGACGAGGAAGAGCAGCTGCCGGCCTCGAGGAAGTGCAGCCGCCACCCTGCCGGACAGCGTATCCGATGGGACCTCCACCTCCGTAGCGAGGCTGCTCGCGTGGCCGGGGGCCTCCAGAGCAGGGCCATGGCCCGCGGCACTCCTCGAGAAGGGCCATGGCCATGCGCCCAGCCTGGGGGCAAGGACCCCGGCCTGCCGGGGACTGCCGCCGCCACGGCGTTCGCTGCAGCCGCCAGACGGCGCCGTCGTCGTCTAGCACGTGGAGAACCCCTGCCTGGCAACGCGCCGCACGGGGAGCCGCAGATCCGGGGCGGAGCCCGGCGGAACCGGCCCTGGAGGGCACGGATCCGGCTCCTCCCTGGGTCACCCAGCCGCCATGCTTGCCGCCGGCCGCCACCATCGAGTTTTGAGCCGCGCGCCGACGACTGCACCTTCTCGGCCCTCCACTCGCCAACCGCCGGATCCGGGGCAGGGGGCACCGGATCCGTGCCCAGAGGGCTTGGATCCGTCGCGCCCGTGCTCACCGGCGGCCACCTTTTTGTGCCAGGGAGTTCACAGACTGGGGGAGGAAGAAGAGGTGGGGGGAGAGTGGGAGAGGGAGGGGCTGCTGCCGCGAACACCCTTTTTGAGGTGCCACGGCGGGCCGCTGTTGGCGTTTCTTAGCGTAAGCAGCCAAATCCGCAAGCGCACGGAAATCACCGTTATAGCACTTCACCCGGTGAGTAATCGGGTATCGTATTTCTTTCACGAAGAACGGCTTGTGAGTTAATTCTAAACAGAGGTTGCCCGTAGATGGAGTAGGATTGCTTAGGTAATGAGGTTTTCTAGGGTAATGGGCCTAAGAGGTGGCTAAACTCGTTGTTATACTTCTTACTTCGGGCACCGGATCGCACCCGGGTCTCGCCAAGTGATGCCGGCTCGAGCTCTACGCCGTAGCCGGACGTGGGGATTACAAGGGACGGACAGGGCTGTCACCACCGCCGCCTACCACCTCAACCATGGACTACGAGGCAAACGAAGGTAGGTCCTAGCCTAGACACCACGTCTATGCCGGTTGCTACAACTCTAGCGATGGCCGGAGCTCCCGTCTCTATCGTGGGTCCTCTTACTAGAGCTTCCGTCACGGGACGAACGACGAACCCGCAAGAAGATAACAAGTAAGAATAACTTACTCAAAGGTATTACCGAAAGATAAACACGATGTCTTACTTCAAGTAGCAAGACGCCGTAGAGGTACAAGCGAGGAGGGAGCCGACAAGTCCGGCACTCCGCCCCGTGGAAGACTAGCTTCCCGAGAGCTCTCTTGGAGAGATGCTCTACTCTTGCTCCTCTCTCACTCCTTACTTCTATTCTAGCTAGGCTAGGTAGAGTGGCTCTACTCTCTCTATTGTACACTTGTAGAGTGGAGGTGTGGTGAAGGGTGAGAACTAAAATGAATAATGAATTGTTTGTCTACATTGTGTGGAATGTGTTGAGAGGAGGGGGAATGGCCTCCTTTTATAGGTGAGGTGGAGGGGGCTCTTTGGAAAAGAGTCATCCCTACATGGAAGGGACCAAACTGACCTCAAAGAGGTGGTTTCAGACCTTCCATGTAGGAATCACCACCGAAACCGACCTCAGCGCGTCGTCATGGACCGACCGACCAAGTTTGGGCCCGTTTGGCGCCAGGACAGGCGCGCCCGCGTCTTGAGCGCGCGCGCGCCCATTGTGGGCCTGCTGGGCCTCTGCTTTTGCCACCAGTGTGTGGGCCTTTCAGCTGGCTTCGAATCGGCTGGTCATTTGCCCAAATCGGAGTCCGGATGCATCCGTGGCGCCCAAATTAGTGAGACATGGTCCTGCAGCCCAAGATAGAGTTGGTCTAGGTTTTGGGCTTCCACCTCTCGGGTCCATGCTTGGCATTTTAGACCATGTTCATGGCCCAGATATTATGGTAAGTGGGCCACCTTCTCATATCATAGTTTTTCCTCATGTCTTGGCTTATTTTATGTGTAATTCAGGTATGTCCTGCAAAACAAGGAATCTGCACCACACTGTGGAAATAGTTAGAGTAGAGCCCTATTCTAGGTGAAAATTGGTGTTGCCTAGACTAAAGTTGGCAGGGTTAGAATTGAGTTAAGGACCGCCAACAACTCCCCCACACTTAGCTCTTTGCTCGTCCTCGAGTAAAGGATGAAGAACTAGGTGGTTGTATTCTCCCAAGAGTTGACCTGCATACAGATTATTCCGAGCTTCTTTCTGTATTTGTGAACATTCATGGTGGCTACCAAGTTATCTTACTGCAATTGAAGGAGGAATAGCTTGAAATCAAGTCAACTCACACTACCCATGCTTTGAGACTCGGGGTTTTAGAATTTTCGCAAAAGTTAGCCTTAGCTCCTCATGTGACACTCTCAAGTCGCTCTTTTTCAGGGGGCTAGTTCTATCCAGGTGTTCTTGATCATCCTACCACTACAGGCTGATATGTGGAGTTCTCGGGTATGGATGATGAACAGGTTCCAATGTCGTGCCACTGGATGTCATGAAGAGAAGGCCATATCCCTAGATGATGCAAGTGCAAGTGGAAGTGTAGAAAATATTTGTGAACTCCTGATCATGTTTCTCTCTTGATGAATGAAAATGCAAGAAGGTATGGACTTTGAAGAACAATTCTAAGACTTGCGTTATTTCTTTTTTTTTCTGCTGCTCTTTTTTTTCTTTCTTTCTTCTCTCTTTTTTTCTCTTTTTTTTCTTTTCTATCTCAAGACCTTGGAGAAAAAGAACTCTTCCTTATTCACGAACCATGCTTCTCTTTGTAGGATTTTCTAATAATAGTCCATACTTTTCTTGAATGAATGATGGAGAGAGAGAGATGCATGACTTGTTGACATGAGTATTTTGGTGGAAGAGGGAGAAAATGTGGAAAATATGTGCTCCATTCTCGGTGTAAGAATTTGAGCGTTTTTGGTGGAATGGTGGATGAAATGAGTGCGCGACTTTCACTGTGAGAGTCGGCATATTTATTTGGCGGGCGAATGCTGTGCGCGGCTCTCAATGTGAGAGTCGGCATATTTATTTGGTGGGTGAATGCAATGATCTTGGGGATAAGGCCATCTCTAGCAAGAATCTCAAGACTTGACATCGCTATAAGTGGCTAAACAGGTTTTGTAAGCGTAAGCGTAGATATTTGGCTCTGGTAGGACATAGCACTTATCACATGAGGAGAATTTGCTAAAACATTTTTGAATTTTTGCATAAAAATACCCAAGTCCATTGCACGAGTTGGTAAGTATCATATCATTCTACTATATCTCACCTGCTAATAACTTAGATAAAACATGGGGTCCCTATTGCACAGGTTGTTCACACAATCAAGATAAGCAAGGAATAAAAAGTATGCAACTCTTTCTCAATTGGTGAAAATAGGAGATGGAGTTTGCAAAATTTTTAGTTTTATAAATTTTATTTTCAGCAATAAAAAGAATTAGCAGGGAGTGAGTGGGTGCACAAACCGTGTTTTTGCCGTGTTGAATATTTTTGTGCACCAAGGAGCATGGTGCCTCCCCCACACTTGTTTTTGTACTGTCTTTTTCTTAAATGCATACAAAAACAAGTGGAGACAAGACACAATATATATATATAAAAGAAATATTTCATTGATAAACAAGATTAACACAATAGGCACACGTAGAAAATTTAAAACTAAATGGAAAACAAAAAAGATGATTCGAAAGGGAAATGCATGCGCGTGTGCCTATTGCTTAGTGATGTGGTTCTTCAAGGGTGTACATGACCCGCAACCATGTAATTCACAATGTTTGCATACCAGGGGTTGGAGTCCGTCACTGCCAATAGCATGTCGTCGCGGAGGAGGTCATTGATGGGCAAATCCTGCATGTTAGTGACTTGCAATCGCGACAAATGATCTGCTATGGTATTCTCTACCCCTTTCTTATCTTTTATTTCTAAATCAAACTCTTGGAGTAAAAGAATTCAGCGGATCAAGCGTGGTTTCGCGTCTTTCTTAGTGAGCAAGAACTTCAAAGCAGCATGATCTGTGTAAATGATCACTTTTGCGCCCACTAAGTAAGACCGAAACTTGTCGATAGCGAACACTACAGCAAGAAGCTCTTTTTCTGTTGTGGCATAATTGAGCTGAGCTCCTGTTAACGTCTTGCTGGCGTAAGCTATCACGTGATGCTTCTTATCTTTGGTTTGGCCTAAGACCGCACCAACAGCATAATCGCTTGCATCACACATGATCTCAAAAGGTAGAGACCAATCGGGAGGTTGGATGATAGGTGCAGAGATGAGTTACTTGAGAGTGTTAAATGCTTTCAAGCACTCATCGGTAAACTCAAAAGGGGCATCCTTAGCTAATAGGTTTGTGAGGGGTCTAGAGATTTGCGAAAAATCTTTGATGAATCTTCTATAGAACCCCGCATGACCTAAGAAGCTACGGATTCCTTTTACGTTCACCGGGGGAGGTAGTTGCTCGATAACCTCTATCTTAGCCTTATCTATCTCGATTCCCCTCTCGGACATTAAATGTTCCAGACAATGCCCTCTCGGACCATGAAATGACACTTTTCCCAATTAAGTACCAAATCTTTGTCCCGACACCTTTGCAAGACCCTGTCTAAATTTTTAAGACAATGATCGAAAGTTTTTCCATAGACGGTGAAATTGTCCATGAAAACTTCCATGATTTCTTCGATCATGTCCGAAAAGATAGACATCATGCACCGTTGAAATGACGCGGGTGCGTTACACAACCCGAACGACATCCTACGGTACACGTACGTTCCGTAGGGGCATGTGAAGGTCGTTTTGCTTTGATCATCCGGATGGATGGGAATTTGATGATATCCCGAATGCCCATCAAGGAAGCAAAAGAAGGAGTGTTTTGCTAACCGTTCCAACATTTCATCAATGAAAGGGAGCGGAAAGTGATCCTCCTTTGTTGCCTTGTTAAGTTTTCGGTAATCAATGCACATTCGCCATCCGGTGACAGTTCGTTGAGGTATGAGTTCGTTTTTAGCGTTCTCAATGACTGTCATTCCTCCCCTTTTGGGAACCACTTGGACTGGGCTAACCCAATCACCGTGTGGTACGGGATAGATTATCCCGGCGTGAAAAAGTTTCAGGACTTCCTTTTTCATGACTTCCCGCATCGCATTGTTCAGCCTACGCTGAGGTTCCCGTGAAGGTATGCTGGCTGGTTCTATGGGAATGCGATGGGTACAGAGCGTTGGACTTATCCCCTTAAGACCGTCTAGACAATACCCAAAGACTGACTTATGTTTTTTTAGGACGGCTATGAGTTTGGTTGTCTCCTCGTCACTAAGTTGGTATTTCCTTTGTTTTTTAGAAGAAGTAATGTTTTTGAGTGATTTTAGAAAAAAAATTATAAGAGAACTCACAATGCAATGCAAGACTATTATAGAGACTAAACATATTTATTACCTCGAAGATTATAGACTTGAAGTCTAAATAAGACTTAAAGTCTTGATTTTTCTCCCTCTCTTTTTAATAAATAAACCGTCACATCGGAAAAATATCATAAATAGAAGAATATTTCTCCCTCTCTTTTTAATAAATAAACTATCACATCAGTAAAATATCATAAATAGGAGAATAATAGCGAGTGACTTAAATGCAACGTCAAAAATAGATAGATATGTGGCTGTTGAGTCGCCTGCCCGCGAGGGAGTCGATGGACGTGCACGTCCATGGACAGCACATCCCTCAACTTGACAAAGCATTTGTGGAGGTTCTTCTCGTCCGTGGTCCTGAGGTCAGTGACTCGGAGGAGCTTTTGCTGCTGCGCGCATGTCGGCCCCATCTGCGGATGCTTTGCGGCGTTGATGGTCTCGATTCGGATGGATGCTTTGCCATCAAGGTGTTTCCGACAGATGCTTTGCTGTCGAGGTTATCGTTGCAGCTCCTCTCGCTGCTAGCTACCATGGTGTTGAGTTTATTATAATAGGTTCAGTTTGCTTGGGTTGTTGGTGGAGGGTCCCCTACCCCTCATGTTTCTTGCTTTTCGTTTGTGTGGAGGACTTGTGGGTAATCCATGGATTACGTACGAGTTCTTTTGTATCAACTACGTGTAGGTCTATTGACCATTCTCTTCTGCTTAATTGAAAAACAGGCTATATCCCCGGTCTCGGAAAAAACAAAGCATTTGTGGAGCCGGCGATCTTGCCAGCGACGCATGACATTACTTGCTGGCAAGGCTTGCGGAGCAGCCGCCGTGGCAAGATGCAATGTGTGGAGCAAGTGTGTGGCCGACCACAGTCGAGGTCACCATGTGTGTCGCGCTCCTACATGAGGTCAACCCCCGCCGAGCGTTTGCCGGCGTGAGGCCCTCCCTGCCCGCCGCCGCGATGCTCCCTGCGTCCACCGCCGCGTGGCTCCCACACCCGCCGCCGCCAAGCTCTCCGCGCCTACCACCGCGAGCCAGAAGAGAGACGTGAGGGACAGCGATTGAGCGACCATCAGGGCGTACTTCAATGGCCGGAGACGAGGACGGCCATGGCTCCCTCGAGCGGCAGTGGCGGTTTCGAATGAATTGAGGACGGCACGGAGGCAGTTCGCTACTTCGCTCCCTATTTTTGCGCCGAGCTGAGGACGGCACGGAGGCCGTTCGCTGCCAAGCCGTGGCAGCGTGGCCCTGGCGACCGAAGCGAGAGCGCAACTTGGAGCAGCAGATCCGGTCCGAGAAGGAAGGAAACAACCAGTTTCTCCCCAACGCAGATTCGGTCGTTCATCATGCATTGGAGCGAGCGTTGACTTCGTTTCCTCATCAGGAAATGGTTTATCTCTTGTTTCTTCTCTCCTTAATAAATTCATTGCCACATCAACAATTTGCTTAGTTGGCAAAGTAATTAATGAAGATAGGAACTACTATTAGGGCAGTCCCAATGGTTTAATAATTGCAGTTTCTATGTCTATTAGTTATCTTAATAGCTCACCATTTTGCTGATGTGACAGTAAAATTAATGAAGAAAGAGAGGGCAAAACCAAGAAATCGTTTCTTGCCCACAGAACGACGTCTACACTAGGCATGAGGCGTATAGAAACGACGGAAACACGACTAGGGAGAAACGACCCGTTTCTATCCGCACTGATGCGGATCGAGTACGCCGCCGGCGGCGGCCCGCTTCTCCCGCGCTCGACTTCTCCTCCCAAGCGCGCGCTCGGCCTCTGCTTCTCCCACGCTCGATCGCTTCCCGCGCACGGCCTCCGCTTCTCCGGCGCTCTCGCTCGATCTCTCGCCGCCGTCCTCAAGTTGCAAGGCAAGGCAGGCAGAGCCGTGTAACCGAAGTAGATCGGGCAGCAGTGGCGGACCCAACACTAGACAAAGGAGAAAATCTTCAGTTTCTAGACCATGAATCACCCAGCAGAAGCAGCCCACTATAATTATGTATTCAAATAACATCTCACAAGCTTTTTTAGAGATAAGTTGTTGACATACATAATGGATACATAGTCCTATACACTATGGACTGTGTTTTGGTTTTTGGCTGTTACGATTTTGCCCTAGTCATAGCTACATCCTAGGTCCGCCACTGTCGGGCAGCGTAACTCCCATCTCTCGCTCGATCTCTCACCACCATCCTCAAGTTACAGGCAAGACAGGCTCGATCTCCCGCCGTTGCTGGCCGATCTGCTTTGGTCGATGGTGTTCGCGTCGCACCTACTGCTGAATCCAGTTCGGCCATCAGTAATCCCGGCCCGCTATTGTGGCTGCTGCAGCTTTTTTTTTCCTGTGCAAGTCTGAACTGAAGTATGCATGGTGCGAACACTACATCTCTGATGCTCGTGGGGGACTGCCTATTTGTTTCCTGTGCAAGTGTAATATTGCTGTCAAAAATAGTCAAACTTCTTTGGAGTGAACACATACTGCTAGTGTGAACTGATCTTTCTTTGTTAATTAGGGTACGAGAATAGCTAATTCATATAGGCAATCTGATCTTTTTTGTTGATTCACTAGAATGTTGTGCGACCTGATGACTTCGGGAGAATAGAGATCGTGTTATTTTGTTCTGGAGTGCTCTGCAATCTGTTGCAAATATGCCTTCTGGATGATGCCATCTTATTATTTTTGCTGCCATGTGATGAAATTGTGTTGTTGTGAAGACTACATGGTTGATTGCCACAACTGATCTACTCTCCTTTTGTGTTGCATTTAATTTATCATTTATATTAACTTTGCTGTAAAAATCATGGGTTGGAAGAGATAGTTTCTACGAGACATTAATTGCTTCTTTTCTCTCTTGAAATCTACATCTAGAAATCGCCCATTGGGACTGCCCTTAATATACCAATGGGACTGCCCAAGGACGCTGACCACCCCAGTTTATACCATTATTATATGCGTGCAGCTATTACGCCTACGCTGCTACGCGTCCCGCACGCGCCAAAGTTTTTCTCGCCTGAAACCAACTCACATGCTGGTCTCGATTAACGTATGTGTATACCCAATTCCGCTAGGCGTTTCTGGGCGTACGCCTAGGCGGGATTAGTCGCTAGGAGGAGCCCTCCGTCGCGACTAGGGGGTGAGGCGTCGTCCACGGAGCTAGGCGGAGCGGAGGACGCTGGTGGTGGCAGAGGAGAGGCGGGCGCCGCGCGAACTAGACAGGGGAGGCCAGAGGACCGGCGGACAGCGGGTGGAGGTCGCCGGTGGAGGAGAACCGGCGGCGTGCGCGTGCGGGCGGAGATCACCTGTGGAGGAGCAGGTGCGCATGCAGCGGCGGCGGGACTGCATGCGGGAGTGCGAGATAAAAGCAGATGAGGTAGGGATGAGCAGATAAGGTTTTGGGGACTGAGTTTTGGGCCGTGTACTGTTTTATGGGCCTTTTCTGTGCACTGAATTCCACTTATCTCCTTTTTTTTTTCTTTTTTATACATATATGTGTATATACTAACGCCTAGGAAAATGCCTAGAACGTCTAGGCGCGATTACTCCCGCCTAGGCGCTAGGCAGAGGGTCACCGCTTAGAATCCGCCTAGCGCCTAGCGAAACTTGGTGTGTATAGAAAAAAAAGAGCTATTATCCATGGGAAACTCCCAATCAGTTTCCAAAACAAGAACCAAATTAATTGTCCGCGGCACGAAAATATCATTCTATCAACGTCATTGCGTCACATTGGATGGACACACACAGATCCAGTTCATAACTGTTGTTTCGTAGCCCAACAACAACTATAGCATCGAGGAGCATGAAAAGGGATAAACTAAATCTCCCTGGTTGCGGCGTGCTCCCCCACATGCGCCTTTCTTTCTTTCCATCCCAAGTCCACCAGCAGCAGCCTACCTCCCCGCCCCACGCCTACGCGCGCACGGCGGGCTGGCCTCGGGCCTCACAGACAGCCGGTCCTCACCGGCCTTTGACCCCACGCTACATTAGTACAGAGGCCTAACCTGTCGTGGGTGGTATTTGCGTGGTAGCCACGGGCTGGCGGAGCTCTATAAAATGGCGAGCCCCACCCTGGGCCTTGTCATCCAGCCATCACACCCACCCTTCGAGCGAGCAGCCTCCAGCGAAGGAGGCGCCTGGGGCCGCCGGCATCATCTTCTTGGGGACCTCACCGCCACCAACACCATCGGTAATTAACCACGCTGCCTCCCCGACTGCAAACGAGCTAATTTGGCTCTAATAATTTTGCGTTTGCGCGCGCGATCTCGCTGCATCGCCGTGCAGGTGCGGTGAGCACTCTGCCTACCACGCCGCCGATGGCCACTCGGGGCAGCCTGTTGACGGCCACGGGCCTCGCCCTCACGATGATTGCCGTCAGCGCGGGTGTCAGCTCCACCGGCGGCTTCGCCTTGCTCCTCAGCTTCGCCGGGGTGCTGGCCGGCGTCTGCCTCATCTCCGTCGGTGTCCACGTCGCCGACAACGTTCCCATGGCGCCCGCGCCCGCGCCCGCAGGCCGCCCCGGGGTGCTCGCCGCAGGTGTGCGCTGCCTGCGCCGCAACCTCGCCCTCATCGGCCTCCTCTTGTCTTCCTCTGCTGCCACTGCCACGGCGGCGGCGGCGGCGGACAGGGAGGCCGGGCCGTTACTCTGCTTCTGCGCGTTCGCTGTGCTGCTGTTCGGCCTGTCCCTCCTCAACTTCGGAGTTATTCTTCTCGAGGAAGAACACTGATGCACTCATTATCACTTGATTCCTGATTCAACTGCATTGCCTTGAAGGCTGAAGCCCTGAGTTGCTAGTCCGATCGGAGATTAGTCCGGCTTGGCCAATGGTCACCGCTGCTATACTGTAGTGTATCGATGTTTTTTTAATTTTCCACTACTCGTCATGTAAGATATTAGTAATCTTCGTTAAGATATTAGTAATCTTCGTTTGATTTTTGATCAAATGCAATGAAATGGAGTAACTCGGTGAACACCGTGTTCTGAATATCTGCACACAAATGCGTGTAAAACTAAACATCTTGACAATTCAGAGCACTTTTATGGGCTGGTTGGAGATAACTACTGTAGATAATCATACTTGTACAGATCACTGCCTCGTTCGATGGCTGTATCCAAACCGACCTCAGAGCTGTATCCTTCAGAACACTATTATATTGGGTCTACTCTAATGATGTGTGCTCTTTCTTTTTTTCCAAATTCAAACTGGGCAAACGCCTAATACAGGTTGCGGTTGACTGGAGACTGGAGTTGGAATCAGGGCACGAACAAGCTGATACAGGAGTTTGGCTTTTTGCGCATCCTTATCTATCAGATGAAACATGTACAATTTATCGACTGCTAATGTCAAAGTTGGACCCGGAGTCCAGAAAACCAATAATTACCTACAAAATTAGTAGTTTTAGTGGATTCAAACATCCGGCGAATAATTTGCGTACTTACCTACGAGATCCAACTTTTGCGCCAAATGAAAAGAAGATCCGGTTATCTTTTTAGAAAAGGTTGCTCAAAGAGAGATCCTATCAATGCAAGTAGCAGGTGTGAGACGACAGGCTTGTGGATGGCGTCAATGCCGTACCGTACGTCATGACGGACAACAACACGACGGGGTCGATCGGCCGCCACCACGTCCCTTCCGGCGTTCCCACCACGTGGCCACAACCTTGGCTTTCGTCACCAACGCAGACCAAATGCTTGACCAAGAACACCCAGTGCATGTATATACAGAAAGGTACAGGACCACCAAAATTCACATCAGGCCTACTCCCTCCGTCTCTAAATACATGTCGCCCGGGAAACGTGTTTGTGAGAGAAACACGGTTTTCTAGGGACATGTATTTAGAGACGGAAAGAGTACTCCTCTCTATCTCTCTCATTGCTTTATTCCACACACGGCGGGTCAGTAACAGGGCCTTGTTTAGATTGCAAAAAATTTCAACCTTCACCTACTGTAGCACTTTCGTTTGTATTTGATAATTAGTGTCCAATCAGACTATCTAGGCTTAAAAGATTCGTCTTGTTTACAACAGGGCCTTGTTTAGATTGCAATTAGTTATTTTTTTACCTACATTTAATGTCCATGCAAGCGGCTAAAAATTGATGTGATGGAAAGAGAGTGAAAAAACTTAGAATTTGGAGTGCATCTAAACAAGGCCCAGATGTGGTTCTGCATGCGCTCCCTGGCTACAAGTCTACAAGCATAATATGTACCCTCTATATTACTTTTTCCGATCACACCTAGCAATGGACGCATTTTTCATTAAGTAGAACAGAGTTTGAAGAACTCAAACTCGCCCTCGGCCCTTCCAACCCCACAATGGGTGAAAGGAAGCCATTGTCCTCAATCCACCTCAAGCCACGGTTCAACACCTCCATCACTATCAAACATCATAGGGAAGAGCGGGTCACCTCAAATCATCAAACAAATCGACAGCTATAGAAGAAAATGCCTCTGGAATGGAAGAGATACCAACAGCAATGCCAATTGCCTAGTTGCCTGGGAAGAAGCTTGCAAACCCAAACATGAGGGAGGACTAGGGATTAAGGATCTGGAGACACAAAACTCAGCTCTTCTTTTGAAGCATCTAGACAAATTCTACAACTCAGCAGATCTACCTTGGGTTAACCTTACCTGGGACAAGTTATATATAAATCAATCCACCCCACCTCAGGCCCGATCACCATGTGGGTCCTTCTGGTGGAAAGACTTAATGAAACTCTTTGGAAAATTCAAAAGTCTCTCGATCTGCACACCCAATAGAGGAAACACTGTCCTGTTCTGGCTAGAGGATTGGACAGGCAACACTCTGAAACTGAGACTGCCTCATCTTTTCTCATTTGCCAAAAAAACAAAAAGCTCTATCATCTCCCTAAGAGACTTGGAACCCACCAGGATTTTCAATCTACCTCTCACTCCCATTGCTATAGCAGAACTGAATGAACTTGACACCATCCTAAACAACAATCTGTTAGACCCCAATGCAAGTGATTCCTGGAACTATCCCTGGGGCAGCCACTACACGGCCAGGAATAGGTATAAACACCTGAAAGGCACCAATCAAGCCTCCCCCATCTTCAAATGGCTGTGGGCCTCGAGCAACCTGGGCAAACACAAATTCTTCTTCTGGTTGTTGGTCAGAGACAGACTCAATACCAGAAATCTCTTGAGAAGAAAGAATAGGGTGCTGAATAGCCACAGTTGTGTTCTGTGCAACTCTGGAACAGAATAAACTCTGCTACACCTTTTTTTCTTCTGCCCCTTCAGTCAGGTCTGCTGGAACTATTTGCACATCTACTGGAACCCGAACCTGCAGCCACTTGACATGCTGTCAGAGGCAAGAAACTTGTTTGGCCATGCTATTTTCAGAGAAATCACAATAACAGCCTGTTGGTGCATCTGGAAAACTAGAAACAGCATCATCTTCGACCACAGGATTGGCAGCTTCCGTGAGATGGAAAATCTTATTCAAAGACGAACTAGCCCCGGTTTGTATCAAGGCCAAGAGCAGAATCAAGAATCAACTCTCTTCATGGCTTCAATAGCTTGTGTAATTTTAGTAATAGGTGTAGTTGTAGTTCTAACAGTAGCTCCTGACTTAGCTTTTTTCAGCTTTCTTTTCGGTTGGGCCTGCGTCCCTTGTAAGCTTGTAACTTTTTTCCCCTCCTCTCCTCTTCCTCTCTTCCCCTCCTTTGTACTCCTTACTCTAGTTTGTTGTACTCTTTTATACCTAGAAATACAAAAATACAAGTAGGGAATTCCCCTGCTGACCTTTCAAAAAAAAAAAGAGCGGGTCCCTCTGCCGCAGCCCCTAGCGTGGCAAATCTGTCTTCCAGGACGTCCATTTAGCAGGATCTTGGTACTTGTTGTGGATAGGACAATGGAGACCCAGTCTCGCCGCGCACCCAAAGCCCAAGTGTTCAAGTACCTCGATCAGAAAGTTTCAAGACACCGTGTCAAAAGCCTTGGTTATGTCAATCTTCAGCGGGATGCACGGACTGCGCTTGGAGTGGATCGATTTACAATTGAAGTGCACATGCCAAAAGTTATCATGGATGCTCCTCCCATTTATGAAGGCACTTTGATTGTGCATCACAAGCCGATCGAGCACCCCTGCCAATCTGTTGCCCATGCATTTTGAGATAAGCGTCCCGAAGCTATGAATCAAGTTTATTGGGCAGTAGTCTCTGATGTCCAATGGCGTCTCCTTTTTCTTCAAAATGTATTCCACAATTATTCTCATATAAATGGTGGTTCTAATTTTGTATTATAAATTTAGTCATTAAGATTAAAAAATTGATTTCTTGGAAAATGGGAATGGCATTATTTTTGGACGAAGCAGAGAGTGTGCTTCCAATTCAGAGAAAATGTAGTCTGTTTAGAGTGACCAGTTCATGGAGATATGTGTGACAAAGCAATATTTGATACGAAAGAACAAAAAAATCATTTTTTTCCTTGGAAAAAAACTGTTTGTGACTAATTTGTGCACAAAAATTGCAAGCGATTGACAGATCCAATACGCTCTGAGGCACCGATTGTCTGGAAAGTGAACAGAAGGGGAAACTAGCCCTCAAAACATGATTGTTCATTTTTCACGTGATGATGGCCTCCAAGAGTAGCACCATGGAAATTTATTGTTCATTTTTGGGTTTAACTCATCCGGTCATCCCATGATTATTAATTTATCACGTGATGATGGCCTAAACTAGCCCTCAAAACAGAAGATTCGGTTTGGTTAGGGGAGAGAGGGAGAGACTGACACAAGATTCAGTTTGGTTAGGGGTGGGAAAAAGTCTACTAATGGTGCTACTCTTGGACCAGGACCATTTGCATCAATATCGTGTCACATTCATACTGATTTGTAATCATAAGAAATGTTTAGCTCGCCATCCAAATTAAATCTTTTGATGTATAGACTTTGCTTAGTTATGCATCTTGAAAAGCTAAAATGACTTATAATTTGAAATGGAGGGAGTACCTAACTAGAAGATGTCTAATTTAAATATATCAAATTAGAAGATAGAAAGATTTTTTATTAATGTATTATCAATAATAAATCTAATTCTATGAGACTGTATATAATCATGGGATCTGGGCCGAATCCCGCCCATCTGGAAACCAGGCCCACTCCACCTGAGGCCCATGACAGGCTGACAGAACCCAACGGCCAGCACTCCCGACTCCGATTCCGCCGCCGCTGCCGGCTGCCGCAGACACGAGCGCCGCCGCCGCTCGCGCCGGAATGCGATCACCCTCTCCGAGTCCATCACCCAATCGATCTCCCTCTCCGAGTCCGACCTCATTACGTCCGGATTGGTGGACTGGTTTTTTTTTTTCGATTATAAATTCCAATTACCAGAAGAGGAAGCGATCCAAACAAGAAAGCAGGAGGCGCCGGCAGCCAAGGGCGCTCGCACGCCGGCAACCACGATGGAGAAGCTGGAGCAGATCCGCCAAACCCTCGGAGACATCGACGCCCGATTCCCCGACACGCTCCGCGTCGCGCTGGGGCTCGGCCCCCGAGCGTCGTCTCCCACGCCAGCTCCCGGAGAGGCCGACGACGAGGTCGCCGACTTCGCCGCCTCCCTGTCGCAGCCGCCGCACGGCGCTGCCCCCACGCCCACGGAACACTCCGACGCCGCCGCCGCCGCGCTGAGGATCGACTGGGCGTTGTGCTACGTGCCGCTGCACGACCATGACTCGCACTTCGGGAACGCCACGGCCGGCGTCCTCGGCGTGGCGGACGGGGTCGGTTCGTACGCGGACTCCGGCGTGGACGCCGGCGCCTTCTCCCGCGGCCTCATGGCGAGCGCCTCCGCGGTGGTTGCAGGGCTGGAGCGCCCCGGCGTGCACGTCCGCCCCAAAACGCTGCTGGAGCGGGCCTATGACGCGACGGCGGCGTCCGGCGCGCCGGGGGCGTCGACGGCGGTTATCCTGTCGCTCGCAGGCAACAATCTGCAGTGGGCGTACATCGGCGACAGCGCCTTCGCCGTGCTTCGGGGCAGCAAGATCGTGTACCTGTCGACGCCGCAGCGGCACATGTGCGCCGCCTCGCAAAAGAAGCGTCATTTCTCCGCCATTGCCCCTCGGCGGAAACAGCGTCTCTTCTGCTCTGGTGACCGCCCGTTTCAGCTCAGCGCGCACCAACACAGCGACCGCGTCGCGGATGCCATATCAGGGCATTACAAGGTGAGGGCTGGGGATATCGTGGTGGTCGGGATGGACGGGCTGTTCGACAACGTTCTCGAGGAGCAGCTGGAGCTCGCCGTGCAGATGGGCACCAGGTTGGGCTTCTCGCCCAAGAACATGGCGGACATCATCGCCGGCGTCGCCTACGAGAGGTCGAATCAAACATGGTCAAGACGATTGCGCAATGGGAAGCCGGACGACATTACAGTTCTAGTTGCATTCGTTGTCCAGTCTGATTTGTGATGTAATGCTCAGGGCTCGATCAGTGCTGTCCAGCTTGGGGACCTGAGCATCATTCATAATCAGAGTTGAGCATGGTTCGTTATTATCTGGTATTCTGGCCATATAGTTTTCAAGAAATAGAAACCTAATATTGTCTGAGCATTTTAGGTGGCTCCTTTTTTTTTTGGGAAACATTTTAGGTGGCTCCAACACCTGCACTTTTGTTCTCTTTGAATGCTTTATTAAAAGAATGATAAATCCTAATTCTGAATCAAATGTTTCAACCACTTATAATTTATATCTATGTATGCATATTGTGTAGTGGCTCGTTCAGGTCATCGGAGTATATTATGCTATTATATTACGCAGCCATTCATTTGCATGTCATATCTGTAAACTTATCTATCTGTTGTACTGGTACTATGTTATTCATTCCAGGGCAGTTTACACATTTGTCACAATGTATTTTGTTGTGCGTGTTTTCCTTGAGTGTAATGTTGTAGGTCCATTGCCTCTCCTTTTTATTTTGAGTTTTTTGGCCAATGATTATATAGTTATAACTGACAAGCAAATATCTGAATTTTTCATGTTGATGAATCTTAATCTTCTTTGAGGTCTTCAAATGTCATATCTTTTCCTCATTGTCTTAGTTTTGATGCCTGAAGTTTTTCCCCAAAATATACATTTAACGTGCATGCTTATTTGCCTTGTGTTTATTCTTGTGATGGTTGGCTTGCACCTTTATTATGATTCAATTCCTATGAGGAGCTGGAGTAAAGGGTAAGATGAATTGATCCATGTTCATGATATTGGTGGATGTTAATAGTAGATGTCCATCTTGATCTAAATCATTACTAGAGCATACATTCATCTTTAAATCAACATATTAGCATCTTCTGCTATTTGTTTAGAACAAATCAGGATGGCTTAGAGATTGTGAGCTTGGATGCCAATTACATGGAATTAATTGCATTGTGTACTTTGTAGATTATTGTGAGTTTCATGGGGACTCTTTTCTGTCCCTGGTGCCTGTTCATGTTATGAAGTGACTATGATGCATGGTTATCCTCCCGGTCCATAACATGAACAAGTATCGCTACTGGTTGGTTTGCTGGTTTATTACTCCCACTTCAATAACTGGCAGTGATCCTGGGTACACACCGGGACATGATTTTTTTTTTTTTTGTGTGTGTGTAGTACATGTTATTATAAAAGTCAGGGCACCATTATTGGATCCCTTTGGTCTTCCTGGTTCTTGAGATGTTAGTTGATTTCTCATCTATGCTTTCACCTTACAAGCATGTTTTGTTGTTACATCCAGATTGTTGTTCCGGTTTGAACCAAATGTACTGCCCCTGCTTTTTTTTCTGGCATATTATCGGAGTATCGGGCATATGATTACTGAGAAAGATGAAAAGCATATGTATGAATCTTTCATATGGATTTTGCCTAATCATCTCTATGAGGCCCTCGCACTGGCATACCCCTCTTGGAGCACCTCCAGGTGTTGGTTGACTGGAAAGTCCTGAAGGTGAAGAGGGTGCAACAAAGTGGCTCATGCCCATTTAGTTAGGCGTAGTGTTCATATGGCTACTTGAGAGATCAGGCGCCTCCCTGCCAAAAAAAAAAAAAAAAAAAAAAAAAAAAACCATTGGATGTACATTCCATAATGCAAACTGATGAACATTTATGTGTTTCTTGAGTAGTTGAGTATACCTTTGTTACCAATCCAGTGGAGATATACTCTCTCTTTGTTTACAGATGGCCTAATCAGCTCATTGAGTTATATGTGTGACAAAGCAAGGTTTGATATAAAGTACATAAAGGAACATATAAATTGCTTTTGTTCTGTGAAGAAAAAAACGGTTTCTGGTGTATAGCTCATCCCGTCATCCTAATTGTTAATTCCATCACGTGATGGTGACAACTAAACTAAATAAAACCAAACCTTCCGAAGATTCTTTTGGTGAGGGAAAAAAAGGAAACAAAAACAAAAAAAAAAAGAAGTGACACTAGATTGATATAGTTGTTTATTACTCTAAATTCACTAGCCAGAGATTGCCACGGCTGAACTAGTCATGAAAAGGAACGGCTCTTTTGGCTGTTGCCATCATCATGGTAAATGGTCGGTCAATGGTCATCGGAAAGAGAACCTCATGTCCTTGTCCATATGTCCATGGTGCAGTACAAAACTTTAAGTACAAGGAATCTGTAACCCATATCTCTTCCTTAATTTTGTACAAGGACCTGGCTCTCCGCTGCTCTGGACCATGAACATTTGCATCAACATCATGCGTGTCACATCATCCATTTGCATCACTCGTCACTCATATTTGATTTCAACATCAGAAACGTTTATATAGCTTACCGTCCGCATATTTCAACAACCATATACACGCCCATGTGAGATTAGACAGAAACCCGTTGGAAACTGCTGAAATCTCGTTCTAGCCCTGTGCTTCAATTATCAAACATTTTGCTCAACTGATTAATCTCTGGCCTCTTTTTATGTACCAGCAGCCATAAAACATTGGAGGTGGGGATATATCAATTAACAAGAGGGCCGGAGGCGAAAATAAAGAAAGGAACAAAGAAAAGAAAATCTCAGAACCCGCCAAACCTCCCGCCTCGATCGGCGACGCCTCCCTCTGCAGTTGACCGTACGCTTACCACCCACTGTGGAAGAAGAACCGCAGCGGGAGCAGGGCACTCTGAGCTGAGCCGAGCAGGGAGAAGGACGCGAGAGCAGCATGGACGCGGTGGAGAGGGGCACCGTCACCGTGTGCGTGACCGGCGCGGGGGGCTTCCTGGCGTCGTGGCTCGTCAAGCTCCTCCTCTCCACCGGCCGCTACGCCGTTCGCGGCACCGTGCGTCGTCTCGGTACGTCTCGCGTCGTCGGCAGCAAGCCCCTTGCTTCAAGTCTACTAAGAGCTTCTCATCACGTCGGTCGCACCAATATATAGACTTCTCTGAATCTCAAGAGAAGTAGCGGTGGTGATGATTTGTGTTCCTGACGCTGTAGGTGAAGCCAAGAATGCCCATCTTACGACGCTAGAAGGCGCCGGCGAGAGGCTGCAGTTGGTCAAGGCTGACCTGCTGGACTACGCCAGCGTTGTAGAATGGGTTATATACTTATATGTATAGCTAGTTTTGATCCCTTTTATTAGAACATAAAAGGCATAAGTGGGAAAAAAACATGCCATTGATGATATCTGCCTATTACTTTATGCTTCAGGAAAGTTTACATGACCTCATGGATAGATTTTCTCAGTGATTTTCCTTTTTACTAGTTTGTTAGTTTTAGTCCACCAGAATTTGCATTTATGGCCCGTAGGATACATGTTCGGCCCATTGGCTTCCACTGTCAGCACGAGAGTGAAATCCCCTGTTTAATTTCATATGCAGCACTCTAATCATTCCCTTAACTTTTCCATGTCTGTACTACTTTCTGATAACTGAAGAAGGCATCATCAGATTTCCTCTTTTACAACTTGCAAAGGCACTGAACCCTGATTATCTGTTGATACGCTCATGATACATTGATACTTATCAGTCTTTGGGTTCCTCCAATTACAAACAGTGCTTTTGATGTTGTACACTTCTATTCCTTTGGCCTGTTTGGCTCCAGGAATTGAAACCGAAATCTAGAAAGTGCTTCTCATTTTATTATTAGATTACTTTTCATTTTTCAATTCATCTCAATTCCTGGGAACCAAACAGGGCTTTAGAGAACATTTTACCATATTAATCTTTTTTTTCCACGATCGGGACACCATAATAATCTTTTGCAGGCAGATATCATAGCTCCTGCTGTAACTGGCACACAGAATGTGCTGAAAGCTTGCTATGAGGCAAAGGTGAAGAGAGTTGTTGTGGTATCTTCAGTGGCTGCTGTGTTCAATAATCCTAACTGGCCTAAGGGCGAGGCCTTTACTGAGGATAGCTGGTCAGATGCGGAGTATTGCAGAAAAAATGAGGTATCATAGTAAATCCATTAGGTAAATCTGTGTTGTTTCAGTTGTCAAGCCTCTATGTATATTAGGATGGAGCATGGTTTATCTTTACGGCTGGCGGTCTGAGCTATACAATGAGTTGAGAGAATACAGACAGAGCTGTGCTGTGTCAATTCACATTTTACAAGGAAAGTTAAAATCTACTACGGAGTACTATCCAACGAATTTAGTATTCCTTACAGGCTTACTCCTTACTGCCGAATGCTGTAACTATGATCTATGGCCTTGATTCAAACTTTCAGAGGCGATTTTCCTTCATGCATTCTCTCTCTGGTTTTCCATTTTGATCTTTTCTTTAAAACATGAAGCTACCATCATTGTTTAGTTTAACATTTCGATAATGTAATATTCTTCATTCAACTTTATGGGCTATTGTTTCCATGGAGCAGGTAATAGTCATGTCCGAATGTACTCGTATTAACTCATCTGAGTTTTTGTTCTTGTAGGAATGGTATTTCCTTTCTAAAACACTGGCAGAACATGAGGCTTTTGCTTATGCAGCAAAAATTGGGCTAGACATTGTAACTATGTGCCCATCATTGGTAATTGGACCTTTGTTGCAACCTACAGTAAATGCAAGTGTTAAAATCTTCCTCAGTTATATCAAAGGTGGAGAACATCCATTTTTTTTATTATTTAGTCTTTTCTTTTTTTGCATTGAGTACTATAATACCACTCAGTCTCAAAATAAATCATTTCCTAAAATCACCCCAAGTCATATCTTAAATTTGATCGATTTTATATGAAAATGGACCAAATAAGTATATTACAAAAACATATTTCATAGCGTATCTAGTGATACTAATTTGGCGTTATAAATATTGGTACTCTTTTATATGAAGTTGGTAAGGCTTAAAACAGTTTCACTTAGAACATGAGTGCACAAAGAGAGAAAACATACTAATTTATCCTTCTGTTTGTTTCCGAAAGAAACCAAAGAAGCATATCAAGCAATCCCCGTAGTATTTACTGCATCTTTTTCTTTTAAGATCAAGCATCTTTATTTAGTGTATGGTTAGGACTTAGGAGTCGAGTATTATGTTTCTGAATGTAAATGTGGTTCTTGTGCAGGAGATCAGGAGACAGTTGATAATGGACCCAAGAATCTAGTCGATGTTCGTGATGTCGCTGATGCCCTTCTGTTGGCTTACGAAAATCCACAGGCATCCGGACGATACCTCTGCAGTTCATCAGCAATTAGAGTCTCTGATATTGTAAAGATACTAAAGGCCTCATATCCAACATACACTTATCCCCAAAAGCAAGCCTCTTCCTCAAGTGATTTTGTTCTATCCAGTTGGTGAAAAACAAAAGAGATCCCAAAACTTTTCTGATTGACCACGTGATAGTGATCTAATTTATCATTGTTTTCTAGAAAATGTAACTACTGTATTACTCAGCTGTTTAGCAGTCATTGAGCTTTTTTTATCTGACCGATATTTACTGAACATTGAGTGCAACTTATCCTTCTATATCGCAATACAATGACTTGCAGATTTGTTGAAGTGGAAGGTTGCAACTCATACATCACAGAGAACCTTCGGAAGCTGGGTGGACCTCCAGGCCTATGGAAATAAGCATTTTTATTTGTGTTTAACTATGAAACTTTGGTGACTGACTGATCAGGAGGCAATATTCTAGCCAAGTAAAGAGCTCAATGGCTAACAAATAAGGCAAACAAACACAGGCATCACATGAATTCCTAAAGGCCTCCGCGAGGCGAGGGCGCTGCGACTCCGGCCGGACGTAGTTCCCCGGCAGCGGCAGGGTGTGCAGTTCGCCGTCGAGAGGAGGTGCTCCGCCATGCGTGCGCGCGCAGCAAGAACCGTGTGCAGTTCGCCTCCAGCGGCTCTGCGGCTGGCTCTCCGGGTCCGGGAGGCGGTCGTCGCGCGCTCTTTGTAACGCGTGCGGTGGGCAGGCGGGCGCGTCAGCCGCGACAACGGCCGAGAAGAACCTGACCGCGCGGTCGTTGGGTGGACTGAATCCCTCACTTCATCGCCGTGGCAGCAAGTGACACCGCGCATCTCCCTCGCATCATCGCCGTGGCAGCAAGTGACACCGCGCATCTCCCTCGCATCATCGCCGTGGCAGCAAGTGACGTCACCCATCTCCGTCGCATCATCACCGTGGCAGCAAGTGACGTCACCATTAATTAACCATGGCGGGCAAGTTTTTTTCCTTATTATTCGTTCGTGCACAACTTTATATTCTTTTTAAAATATAAGTGGTATTATCTACACAACAGCGCCAGCACCAATTCACCATGTGGACGGTGATTATGCTCTTGCTGCGGATCTCAAGATCCAAGACGTAGATGACACAGTGCCAGAGCAGATTTTCCCGCCGTGCGAGGATGTCGGGTCGTCACACGATCGATCGATGCAGCTGGCTTGCACCACGTGTGGTTTAAGTGGGTCTGTTGCATTTCATTACAGCATATATATCTAGGAGTTTCCAAAACTCACTCTAAACCTACATTCTGTCAGTAAGATTGAAAAAAAAATGCGCTCTAGGAACGTGCTATTTCAACTCCCAAACTTACCATACTTGGGAAAATCGGTCTAATCTCGTGAAAATATACTATCCACATGACCACGTGCTAATCTGGAGGTGAAAGGTAGTAGGAAAAATGAAGAGTAGGACATGGTGTTTTAGGCAAATGTACAAAGAGAGATAAGGTATAAAAGCAGTTGCGGTGATTTAAAAATAGTTGAAGATTCTTGATGCAAAACTATCTTCTATTCTGTGAGGAATTTTTAAAAAATGTTGGACGGAGTCTAACAAATGTGCTCCGAACTTTTTAAAAAAATTAAAACTCATTGATTTACAAATTAACTTTTTTTGAATATCTCCAACAATTTGTTAAATGAGATTGCCATCCTTAAACTTCTGTCAAAACAAGAAAATTTGTCCTCCAACAGTTTGCCAAATGAAGTTGGCCTTTTTAGCAAGTTGCCATTGAATCCCTCCGCAAGCGTATCTTTACGCGCCTGTATCAAACTTGCCATCACTCCGCATCACTCTTCCCCGTGCCGATTTCTCCTTCCCACACGGCTCGGCGGCAGTTTGCTGCGCCTCTTCTCCTTCTCGTGGCGTCCAGTCATGGAAGCACGTGCTCACGACAGCGGCGTGATCGCAGTGCCCAACAAACAGATCAAAACACGAGGAGGAGCCATCCGTGGACGCAATGTCGGACGACACGTCGTCGGACAGAGGCCCAAGCAGTACGAGCTCCTTGACACGGTCATCAGGCGCCCCGGTGGAGGTCGCGCACCCCATCGCGGTCGCGACGGCACGGTTCGATGTATCGGCGTCGTATGTGCTCTGTATTAGAAGAACGAAAACATAATTTTGTTTTTCTCTCAGGGTTCCTAATGCAAGTTTATTAGAGAGAAGTTTTTAGATTTAGTCTTGGTTAATTAGTAGAAAGTGTAGTGACTTCGGTAAAAAGTAACTTTATGTTTTGCCAACCGAAAGGTAGCAAATTCTCGAAGAAAGAGACTGTTTTTTTACTTGGCAATCCAAGATAGGTGATGGGAAAGTCTGCTAGCTGGCATCCGACGATCCATCCGACGATCTCCTGTAGCTACTGCAGATTGTCCACCTCGTTGTGTATCGAACATTTTCTGAGGTTGGTTCTCAACCCGTACATTCTCATGTACTTAAATGTTTATGTCCACCAGAGTATTTCAATATCAGAAACTTGGGTAGTATATCATCTACTAATCACACCATTTCATCAATATCATAAAATTATGCTAAAATAATTTATTCAAGCGTGAATCTACAGGTTGGCTTATCAAAGTGTGTGCCCTTCTATGCAATTTTTTGTTTCAGAGGCGCTGAAAATCCATTTTTGGACTGAGAGACCTGCTGGTTCATACAAGTTTGTCTGGATAAAACCTTTCCCGAGCTGAGGAACTTTGTGGACCGAACATGCATTCGAAGACCGGGCAGGCAGCCGTGGATACCCCTGCGCCTACACGTCCCACACGCATGCGCCAAAGTTTTAACCTGAAGCCACATGCCGGTCTGGTTTCACGTCAAAAAGAGAACTATCTACTATCTATAGGAAACTCACAAGCAATTTCCAACAAACAAGAGCTTGTTAATTCTCCGCAACACGGCACTATTAGTGTTCACATCGTCTCGGAACGCAATTTCCACAAACAAGAGCTCTGCAACACCGCACTATCAGTCGTCACATCGCCTCGGCGCCTCGCATTGAATCGACGCACACAGGTCCGGTTCATAAGACTATCCGCACTCATCAATCTCCATTTCCTTACTCCATACGTCCTGGTCATCAAGATTCTCTACTCCATATAGATTTCTTCCGCACTCATAAACCTCCATATCTCATACTCCATTTCAACTACTAAAACCGGGCCCACTTGTCATTCATTTGTCATTTTATCTAAATATATCCATGTGAGATCTAGTTTTGAAGGATTAATTGAAACGAATTCAATGGTGCAATCGGAATTTAATTTGGTTAATTAGTTTGTGAGTTATAGCATTTTTTGTTGCTTAAATCAGTGGGGTCCGCTGCATGATCTCTCTCGCATGGTCTGATTCCCTCCGCGCGCGGCAGCAGACAGCATGTGGCTGTGGTCCCCGTCGATACCGTAGCTCCTGGAAACCGCCACATTTGGCGCACGGTGCGTGCGTACCGGAGACTATCCCGTACCCGCTGCAGGCATTTGTTCTCTGTATTTGCTGAGCTGGGCTGACCTGGAGGCGTACAGGATATTTTACAGTTTGCCGCTGCGGACAGTCTAAGTCATAACCTGTTGGGGATCCCTATAAAAACACCATGATGATGAATTCGTAGCCCAACAAAAGCATCCAGGAGCAAGGTGAAGTGCGAGCAAGCCAACGACACGGGCTGCGCCAGCTTCGTCCTACGCGACCTCACGGCCACCCCAAACTTGGGTAACTAACGGTGATCCATGCGGACCGCCGCCGGGGATGCCCTTGCGAGGAATCCCGGCTCTCTATCCGCCTCATCCTTCGCTCCATGATTCTTGCCAACTTCATTTTTTTTTTTGGGTGCCTTGTTCGGGGTGCAGGTGCTCGGTGACTACTCTGCAACGCCGCGGCCCGCGATCAGCGAATGGCCACTCGGGGCAGCACCAGCAGGGCGGCGGGCACCGGCCTCGCCCTTACGATGATTGCCGTCGGCGCGGGCGTCAGCTCCTCCGTCGGCGTCGCCTTGCTTCTCAGCTTCGCCGGGGTGCTCGCTGGCGCCAGCCTCATCTTCGTCGGCGTCCGGATGGTCGCCGACAACCCGACGACGCACATAGGCCGCCCCGGGGTGCAGGTGCTCGGTGACTACTCTGCAACGCCGCGGCCCGCGATCAGCGAATGGCCACTCGGGGCAGCACCAGCAGGGCGGCGGGCACCAGCCTCGCCCTAACGATGATCGCCGTCGCCGTGGGCGTCAGCTCCACCGGCGGTTTCGCCTTGCTTCTCAGCTTCGCTGGGGTGCTCACCGGCGCCAGCCTAATCTTCGTCGGTGTTCGGAAGGATGACGACGAACCGACGGCGCCGACATGCTGCTCCGGGGTGCTCGGCGCTATTGTACGCGCCATTCAGCCGCTCCTAAACTGCCTGCGTCGCAACATCGCCCTCGTGGGCGTCCTCTTGGCTTCTGTTGCTGCGAGTGCGACGGCGGCGGCGGACAGGGAGGCGGCACCGGTGCTCTGCTTCTGCGCGTTTACTCTGCTACTACTCGGCCTCTCACTCGTCAACATCGGAGTTAGTTGTCGCAATTCTTGGATGGTTTCATTCTCGCCTCGATTCATTATTCCACAACATTAGCCCTGTGCCATGCATCGCAAATGAGTCCGCCTTCGTCAGTCGTCACCATCGCCACTTCTGCTGCTCTCGCCTGTTGCCTGTCCTAAATTCTACTTGTGCTTTCATTTTTTGGTAAGACTATAATATAAGGGAAAAAATTATTTGGCCTCCCTCAACTATCATGAAAGTCAGTCTTTCCTCCTTCAACTCTAAAACCATGAATAGGTCCTCTCTTATCACTCAAAACTCATTCTGGGCGTTCGATTCTTCGGTTCGGTTCGGTGCTTCGGTTCCCCAGCTAATTCGGTTCCAGCAGAATTAGGAACCGTTTGGTTCCTAAGAAACCTTGGAACCGAGGTAATTCGGTTTCGGTTCTTTCGGTTCGGTTTCAGTTCCGAACCAAAGGAACCGAAATTTTCAGCAAGTCAAAAAAATAGCTCCTTAGATTAAAAATTTTAGCAGCATTTTGCCTCATTTTTATGAACTCCACAGGGATAATTTTAAGAGCAATGCATAACAATAAACATTACCACACAATATGATTGTTCTCTCAAATGCTAAGGCAAATAAACAACAATTCTCAAAGTCTCAAACAACAAATAATAAAATTCGGTTCTAGCGGGTTAATTCGGTTAACCGAACCACGGAACCGATTGCCCCGGTTAATTCGTTTCCGAGATTTCGAACCGAATTATAAACCAAAATCGATCGGTCGGTTTTTTCGATTCTGTTCTCGGTTCTCGGTTTTTCGTGCCCATTGACTCAAAACCAGTCACTTGCTCCAGGTTGTTTCCTAGTAATTTTTCTTTTTTTACTTTATGTTAATTTTGGCTAAAACTTTAAAACATCATAGCAAATCACATAAAAATTATAAAATGAAAATCCAATTGTGTTGGAATCCACATGAGTAAATCTACACATGGCACATAAGATATGTGATATATGGTTTAGCACAAAGTTTTTGTTATAACTTTATATCTATGTTTTTCAATAACTAATTCATAGTCGTAATTTCTCTAGTTCAATTGTGGTGAAATTTTTATGGTGGCTTAATCATTTTATACTTGATCTACTGAAAACATTTCATGCTCATTGGGTCTTATGGCTGACTTGTAGATTTATCTATTGATATATCTATTTTTGTCTAGACAAAACTATAACTCAATCATACATGATCCAATAAGCATGAAATATTTACTACAACCCAATCATGTAATGACTGTCACCATAAAAATTCACCATAATTTGACCAGTGAAACCGCATGCATGAATTAATTCTTGAAAAATATAGATACAAAATTACAACAAAACTTTATGCTAAAGCATAATATATAATAAGTTCACTATGTAGACAAACTCATGTGGAATTTTTTATTTTATGAATTTACTGTGATTTACTATGATTTTTTAAAGATTCAATTAAAATAAACCTAAAAGGAAAAAGAAAACCCACCTAGGAAAACAACCATGGAGGCCAAGTGACCGGTTCTAAGAGGTGAGGGAAGAACTATTTCACGTTTTAGAATTGATGGAGGAAAAACTGACTTTCGCAAAAGTTGTGAGAGAGGCAAAATTGACTTTTTCATAAAATATTTTTAAGATACAGATAACTTAGATACAAATCTAAATATGTTACCTTGTATTATCTTTCATAATTATTAGAATGTATTAAATATACTATAGATATGTGGCCTTATTAATAGCACCCTGAATCTTGGTCCCCTATTTCGTTTATCATTGTCAGCATGTACATCGGAAGTAATTTAACGATATTATAATTTTAGTAAACATTAAGAATCATATTGAGACTTGTTTATTCGCTGCTACTAAGCAAGATCACATCCCATACTCTAGTGACCCTTAGTTAATTTGATTTTCATAATTCTTCTATTGGCTTAATTAATCTCACTTAAATTTTGCTGACATTAACTTACCCTTTTTTATGGAAATACTTCACAAAAACTGCATGACAAACATCACAATCATGGTAGATCAGAGAAATAAATTTCTATTTATGTGTGGTTGATGAAAATGGATGCTATTAGAACTTTATTATTTGTGTGTGTTTGATACATATTTCCTATGGCACTTTATTAATAAATAGACTAACAAACTAAATAGATAGGACAACCAAATATTTTATTTTATAGTGAATATTAACCATCTATGAAAAGAATGTTTGTAATGATATTCAAGTTTTTTCTATAAAGCCAATGTTTTTGTTTTTCTTTAAAAAATATTTTGCAATGGTTATGAATGGCTAGAGTTTTGATTTAATGCCCAAGTTTATGATTAATATGATATTTTCTAGTGTTGTTGTATAATGCGTCGAGGATTATATTAACAAACAATGAACATGTATTGATATATTAACCAAGTGAATGTGGTTAGTTGGCTAATCTAATATTTTATTTTAATTTTTTATGAATAATTATATATAAGGCGGATCAATTTTTTTCTTGTATTTCTATGACCAAACATTTGCACTTTTTCTTTACAACAAAAATAAATTTATTAATGTAGTTACAAACGTCAATGGATGCAAATATTTATATTAATATTTAAATATATTAACTAAGCTAACGTGACAGATAGACCAATGTAATATTTTATATTATAACCAACAATGAGGCTACGTGTTCCAAAAAACTATAAGTGAACGTCATAATTTTTTCTTTTTAAAAATAGAGTTTATTAGTATAATGGCAGAGATGGGTAATTAATATGCAAAAATAGGGGGTTACTTGGCCGGCGGCTACTCATCGGCCGCACTTGGCTAATACGTACCCCGTACGTACGTGAGATAGGAATATGGTGGGATCTAGATCTATTATTCACATGAAAGGCAAATTTCAATAATAGCACGGCGCTTGGCTAATACCACGTGGTGGGATCGCATATTATTTTTCCTTTTCAATTTCAATTATAATTAGATCCATTAATTAATTATATTATTCCACGTGAGAGTCAAGTTTCAATAATAGCACATTATATTTTATAATGGCAGGTCGGTAATTTTATAGAAAAAACAGAATAGATCTAATGGTTATTAGTATTATTGGAGATCAAGCTGATGGCTAGATCTTTCGATTATTGTGAGAATTTACACGATTTATCTTTTTTTCTAGCACGTCTCGTGAGAGTTAACGTGGAGGCCCCGTTGGCAGAGGTGGGTAATTTCTTTTATAAATTACAGTAGATCCAATGGTTATTATTGAAGATGATGATTAGAGTTTATAAAATTAAAGGCTAGATATTTCTGATTATTGCGAGAATTTCTCGGATTTATCTTTTTTTCTAGCGCATTTGGTGTGAGTTAATGTGGTGTCTCCGTTGGAGCCTCTAATTAGTAATAGTATGATATGATATGATATGATATGATATGATATGATATGATATGATATGATATGATATGATATGATATGATATGATATGATATGATATGATATGATAGTACTTTTTGTTGGAAAAAAGTTGGTTAGAAAAAAAGGATTGCTCTAAAGGTGGAAAAGAGAGATCAACTCCAAGTGCATATACATGACGATCGTGTAGGAGAACACGAATGTGCCGGTGTGGCAAAATATTTGGTACAAACCACCGACTTAGTGTAATATATGAAATTTAAAATTATGTATACCAATAGTATATCTATAGATGCACATTGTCATAAAATTTGGGATTCGAACTCATTTTATAAAAATTCATATAAAATAACAAATTTCACGGGCATATGCACTAAAGGACAAAACTTCTGAAATTTTGTCCTGTATATACAAGTGAAATTTATTATTTTGATATTAATTTATATAAAATAATTTTGAAGCTAATTTTTTGTGACAATGTGTATCTATAGATGCACTAATGGTGTGCAAAGTTTCAATTTTTTGTGAAAACTTTCAAGTATAGTTTTGCAAAGGGTTTTAGCGATTGCACCGAGCAGATGGTTTGCACCGAATATTTCAGCAATGTGCAGGTCGCTGGCGTCAACCTCGTCGCCCTTGGCGTACGCAATGATGGCCAACAACACGGACACGATGGACTAGGCCGCCACCCCTCTCTCTCTCTCTGTTTACATATGGCCTGATTAATTCATGGAGATATGTGCGACAAAGCAAGATTTGATTTGAAGGAAAAAGACAGAAAATTAATTGCTTCTTTTTTCTTAGAAAATCTGTTTGCGATAAACTTGTGCACAGATACTGCAAGCGATTGGCAAATCCAATACACTGTGAGGAACCAATTTTCTAGAAGAAAGATGGATCGGGCGGATAGAATCAGGTGAGATGTTAGGGCTCGACGGGTGGAGGCGGTTACAGGAGCGTCTGGCGGGAGAGTTGCCCGGAGAGCCGCCGCCGCCGGCGACCTCGACCTCGATCTCGGGGTCGTTGACGGAGGAGAGGCCGATAGAGGCGACCTCGCATCCGGTCGACGGTGGCGGGGGGGAAGTTTCGAGGGATGCCCTGGAGGCGCGTGCGGCAGAAGGTCGTCGCAGGAGAGCGGCGCCGAGCCTTGTATCGACGGCGATGCTTTGGGAGCGCCGTCGAGTGGAGGACCGGCGGCTATGCGAGAGCTATTGGAGGAAATTCCATGAAGATCAAGCTCGGGGTGCGGCGGCGAGTTCAGCACAGAAGGAGATCGGGGATAGCAGGTTTGCGTCTTCGATTTCTGATGAGAGTTCGGATTCGATTGAGGTGCTTGTGCAGTCGCCGAAGCATGATCAGTTGAGACGGGTGGCGAGTATGGAGCGTTCGCCTGAGATTCAGAGCTCTTCTGCTGGTTTTTTGGGTGCGATCGAGGCGCAATTTGGGGTGAATTCTGTTCAGCGAGGTGGTGGTCATGAAATTCATGCAAATTCGGCGGCGTACAATGCGTCGTTCCCATCAATTTCAGAGAGCTCGAGGAGATTGATCAAGGGGCGTGAAATTCGGGTGTCGATTGGGCGTGAGTCTGTTCATATGATGAGGAAACCGACAGAAGCGAGTCCGTTTGATTCAGTTCATCATGATAGAGTCCAATTGAAGAACATTCCGATCAGTTTTTGTTGGAAATCAATGGCGAAAGCTGAAGACATGATTCAGGATGGTGGAGGCAGCGCGGCGGGGGAGAAACAGGGGAATCAGATTTTGAACAGGCCCTGGCAACAAGGCCCCACCAAGCAGCGACCATGGTTCCGGAGGCGACCAAAAGTCCAGATTATCCCTGGAGTCTTGGGGGCAAATCCGGCAGCAGGGGTGTGTGGGCAGTCAGATGAATGTGAGCCGGGTCCTGGTGAGGGCAGAGGAGGTCATTTGTCATTTCCCCTTCCTCACGTCGGGGAGAAGGATTTGGATCTGCCTCCACCTCCCCCGATCTCAACTACCAATCCAAAAACCAGAGCCCTAAATCGATTCCTGGGTCACTTCTGGAGTAAGGGGATCGGATCGTTTGCCTCTGTCGTCCAAGCTGATCTTGCGCCGGTGGTGAGGGTTCCGATGAATCAAGATGATGGGAAGAGATGGGGCGGCGGCGGTGGAGGAAATAGATGGAATGGAGGGGGCGGTGGTCAGTGGTGGAATGGAGGTGGTGGCGGTGGTCAGCAGAGATTTGGTGGTGGTGGCGGCGGGGGATACAACCGAGGTGGTGGTGGACCAAGGATGGATGGAGGTAACAGGGGTGGTGGTTTCTATCAGGGGCATGGGAGTGGTTTCAATGATGGTGGCTATGGAAGAGATGGCTTCAACCATGGCCCTAACCGAGGGTATGGTAATGGGGGAGCAAGGACATGGGAGCGCAAAGTGGGCAATCCTGAGGGGAGTAAATCTGCAGAAGATAAGCTAGGGGATGAGAAGAAGAAAGAAGAGGGGGTTGGGCAAAATGCAGAGAAGATACGTGAGGCCAAAGTCCAAGAAAATGATGCTCATCAGAAGATTCAGGTTGAGGCTGGTAAAGGGGATGATAAACAAGATCCCTATGTGGGAGGTCAAGGCAAGGATAAAGCTGTTGCTATGCAACCTCAGGGTAAGGGTGGTAGTGGAGCTCAGATTGCTCATCAGATCATTGAGAAGAAAGCTTGTGAGATATGTGGCCTTTTCAACCATCTGACCAAGGATTGTAGAAGAAGGTTCTGTGAATTATGTGGCTGTAATGATCACATCACATATGAGTGCAAGAGGTGGTTGCCGTGGAACACAGGGCCTGAGCTGTGTGCTGCCCAGGTGGAAGACCAGAGCTTCTTCTATATAGAAGAGTGCATTGATCCTAAGGTGTCCAGAGAAAGGGAGTGCATAGGGATTATTAATATCTTGCAAGGAAAAGTGACTTCTAGAGATGTCGAAAAAGAGTTCAGGTTCTTGGCAGGCTCTGGTACATGGAAATGGAATGCAAGACAAGTGAGTGATAGTAGGTTCGTGATGAGATTTCCTAGTCCAGAGGCATTGCAGGAATGGTGCAGAGTTAAAGCTCTTGCTATGAATGAGGTGGAGGCTTTCATGAGAGTTGAACCATGGACTAGCAGGAGTGGTGCCAAGAGATCTCTTCAGCAGGCATGGTTTAGGGTGGGTAACATACCACCTGACCAGAGGTCAATAGTGACAATTGCCAAGGTAGCTGGGCTGGTAGGAAAGGCTGTGGAAATAGATGAGAAGACAAGGTACAAAGCTGAGTATGTGAGGGTGAAGATAGCTTGTAGAGACCCTCTGAGAGTGCCTAGAATAGCTGATGCAACCTTGGGCATGGATGAATATGATTTCTCATTTGAGAGAGAGGTTCCTGAGAGTCAAGTGATCAAGACATTAACAAGTGGGGTGCTAGTTACTGAAGAGCCTCCAAACAAGAAGGTGAAGCCAGACAATATGAACAGATTTGATGCAAAGCAGGTCCTTCAAATACAAAGGAGGGTGAGGCAAAGACTGATGGGGGGAATAACAACGGTATGGCAAGAATGCTCAAACCGCTCCACCAAAGATGAACATGAACAAGCAAGATGGAGGAGGGGGTACTTGTCAGGAAAAGACATTCTGTAAGGAACTTTTCACCGAAGGCGCAAGATAATTGGAAGCTCTAGCCGGGGAAAAATCGAACATTGGCAATGGAGAAATGGAAGAGGTTGAAGAGGTAAATTATGAGAGTGACTCTTTAAGTGAGAGGCTGAGAAAGATAGGGGCCTTTGACAACCAGAATCAGAAAGATTCTCAGGAGGAAGGGAGTGAGACTCAATTCATAGGCAGGATGGAGATTGAGGGGGAAATTCTGGAAGCAAACATTGCTTTGTTGGCTTCTCTGAAGGCAAAGAAAGCAGTTGATGGGAAAGAACAACAGGAAAGCTTGGTGGGTGAAGAGCCGCTGTCTCAAGTGACTATGGATACTGATGGGATTCTAACACAGGAGAGCAGGATTGTGGAGAAAGAGGGTTAGATAAATACAGAAGACGGAGAGGGGATATATCACAATGAAGGAGTTGAAGTTGATCCTACCATCGATCATGAAGATGTTGAGCCAAAGGACAAAGGTGGTCAAGAATCTGAAGACATGGGGCTAGAAGCTGATAAGGGGATGGGAAATCAAGATGACCAAGTCAAGAAGCCTGTTCAAATAGAGAGAAGGAGGAGTGAGAGGAATAAGAAGGACGTGGCGCTGACAACCCAAGAGAAGAATGAACTGATGGCTAAAAAGTGATCATTAGAAGGTAATTCGACAAACCAAACCAAACTTGCTGATATGAATAACTCTGATATGCTTGATATTGCCAAGAAGATTGGTGTGACTGTTTTGCATGATAATTTTAGCACTTTTGATATGATTAAAAACTTGGAAATTGCTAGGCAAAATTTGACTGTTAAAAAAAATAATTTCGTGCTTCCATAAGTGGAAAAGTTGGTGAGGAGTCCGACATTGAGAAAATAGTGTTGAGGGTGAGGTGGATGAGCTAAATGTTTATGATGAATATGAGGATTTGGTGTTATCAAAATCTAGACAAAAGTGTTGAAAAGAGAAAAAGGAAGTTGGTAGAGTTTACTCCTAAGAGGGGTATGCAAGGCCAGGAAGCTCCTGGATTGCAAAGCTTGAGGGGCAAAGATGCACCCAAAAAGCCCGAGAAAAAGAAAAATTTTAGGAAAAAATGACAACAATTATGGGGTTGATCTCGGAACTATAGAGGTCTTAAGAAAAAGGTGTTGCTACCTTCCTAAGCAATTTGATTTTTGAGAAAAAATTTGATTTCATTGGTTTATAAGAGACAATGGTGATTGACTGTCCTGATTCTTTGATTAAAAAGTTTGATCATGAACTAGATTTTCTTTTTGGTCATCCAATCCTTCCAAGGGCGATCCGGTGGCATTTTAGCCGGTGTGAGGATTGAGAGATTTGATGTAGGAAGTTTTAAACAAGGAGAATTTATGCTCCAAATGAACCTTTGGGATAAAAAGCTAAGTAGGAAATGGAACTTTTTGGTGGTTTATGGGGCTGCTCAGAAGAGAATAAAATGAAATTCTTAGCGTAACTGTCTCATTTTTGTGCTACTAGTACTCGAACCCCTTTTCATTGGTGGTGATTTCAATTTGATAAGATACTCTTTTGAAAAGAATAATTCGATGAGGTGCATAGATGTACTCCTGTGTTTAACTCTTTAATACATTTTTATGAGCTTAAAGAAATTGTTATGTCCGGGGGATCTTTACTTGGTCTAACAAACAAACCCCACCCACCCCGGAGAAGCCGGATAGAATTCTAGTTAATAAAGAATGGGAAATGTTTTTTCCTCAAACAGTTGTGAGTAAGATGCCTAGGGAAGTGTCGATCATAATCCTCTTATCATTTCGCTGGTGTTTGTGAGAAATTACCTTTTATTCAATTTAAATTTGACCTCGACTTGGTTGAGAAACCCGACTTTTTTGTTCATGTTGAGAGAATCTGAAATCTCCTTGTAGAGCTAAATCTGCTTTGGATAGGATATCACAAAAACTCAAGCTTATCAAGAAATTCTTCAAGGGCTGGGGTTTTAATTTACAAGGGGAGTTGAGAAAACAAAGAAGAGTGAACCAATGTGAGTTAACTAAGTTGGAAGATATTGAAGAGATCTGTATTCTAACACAAGAACAGGTTGATAGAAAAGTGATGTTGCTTGGTGAAAATTTAAAAAGTCTGGAGTTGGAGGAATCTTATTGGTATGAAAGAAGTCATGAAAATTGGTTACTTAAGGGGGATAATAATACTGCTTTTTTCCATATGTGTGCAAACGGTCGAAAGAGGAAAAATACTATTTTAAGCTTGGAAGATGAAGGTGTTTTGATAGAGGGGGATGAAAATATTCTTAAAATTGCTACCGACTATTATTCCGATTTGTTTGGTCCATCCACCGACTATGAAATTCAGATTGATAATGAGTCAGGGATCGATTCCCCAGGTTAGTCGTGAGGAAAATGAACTTTTATGTCAACCTTTGGGGAGGCTGAGATAAAAAGTGCTCTTGACCAAATGGAAAAAAATAAAGCGGCTGGTCCAGATAGAATACCCATTGAATTCTACCAGGGGTGCTGGGAAATTGTTAAAAATGATGTAATTCAGTTGTTTGATGACTTTTATCACCAAAAGGTAGATGTCAGCAGATTGAACTATGGGATAATTACTTTACTGCCAAAGGTCAATGATGCTTCAAAGATTACTCAAGATAGACCTATTTGTCTATTAAATTGCTTATACAAGTTAATAACTAAGGTTTTGACAAAAATGATTAGAAAGAGTAGCTGATGGTTTAATTCATAATACTCAAACCGCTTTTATGAAAAAGAGGAATATTATGACTCGGTGTGATGTGTTTACATGAGATATTACATGAGACAAAAAGAAGAGGGGAGGTTGGAGTGGTATTGAAAATTGATTTCGAAAAAGCTTATGACAAAGTGAATTGAAAATTGCTTTTTACTTGTTTGGAGAAAAGGGGATTCCAAGAAAAGTGGTGTGGATGGATTAAACAAGTGGTATCAGGGGGGACAGTAAGTGTGAAAATAAATAATACCATTGGGCCTTACATCAAAAGCTTTAGGGGAGTGAGACAAGGTGATCCATTATCACCAATTCTATTTAACTTTGTGGCTGATGTTTTAACTAGAATGACTTTTAATGCTCAGAATAAAGGGCTTGTTTCTGGCTTAATAGATCATATCATTCCTAGGGGTGTTGCAATTTTACAATATGCTGATGATACTGTTTTATGCCTGAAGAATGATTTTGGTAGTGCCAATCATATGAAATTCTTGTTATACTTATTTGAAATGCTTGCTGGTTTGAAAATCAACTTCAATAAAAGTGAAATTTACATGATCAATGATGATGGTGAGATAGGGCTTAAATATGCTTTGATATGTTTAATTGTCAATTGGGATTGTTTCCTATAAAATATTTGGGTGTGCCCGTAAGTCCTAGCAGGCTGAAAGTTAGGGACTGGATACCTTTGGCTGAAAAAGGGAAGAAAAGATTAGATGTATGGAAAGGTGGTCTTTTATCTTTAGCTGGAAGAAGCACTTTAGTTACTTCTAGTCTCGAATAATACCCCCATGTATCATATGTCGATTTATATGCTTCCTAAATCTACTATTGCTAGTATGGAGAAAGATAGGAGAACCTTTTTTTGGCAAGGAGGCAGTACCAAGAAAAAATATCATTTGGTAAAATGGGAAGTCATTTGCAAAAGCAAAAAGAAAGGGGGTTTGGGGTTAAAGGACTTGAGAAATTTGAATGTAAGCTTGTTGTGTAAGTGGTGGTGGAGATTGGAAAATGAAAAGGGCCTTTGGCAAGAAATTGTTAAATACAAATATATGAGAAATACTAACATTCATGAGGTGTATCATAAACTATATGATTCCCAAAGGTGGGCTGATCTCGTTAAAAGTCAAAGATGTTTACTTAACAGGAAGAGGAGTTAAAATGGGAAGAGGAAATCTGACTAGATTTTGGGTTGATCCTTGGTTATATGAGGAACCTTTACAAAAAATTGCTCCCTGCTTGTTTTCATTAACAAATGAGAAAAACATTACTGTGGCTGAAGTGAAACATGGGGCTCGAATCACTTTTAGGAGATGGCTTTTTAAAGAGCTAAGAGATGAATGGAATGTTATTTTTAGCAATGCTATGAACTTTGTTTGTGAGGGACAAGATGATAAGGTGATCTGGTTATTAGGGGATAAGAAGGTTTTCTCTGTGAAATCTGTTTATGAAATTCTAACTAGAGCTAATAGTGGCCTGTACAATAAGAGGATTTGGAAAAGTAAAATTCCAGAGAAGGTCAAGATTTTCTTATGGTTGCTATCCATTGATGCTGTGCTCACAAAAGATGTTTTGCGCAAAAAGAATTGGGATGGTGATCCTTCATGTGCTTTTTGTGATGATGTGGAAACTTCCTCTCATTTATTCTTTCAATGTGCTGTAGCTAAAGTTATTTGGATGACTGTTGCAATTTGCCTGGTGCTAGCAATATTCCTGTGAACTTTGATCGAGCTGGGAATGGTGTGATAGGTGGTTTAAGATAGGAGAAAGTTTTCATGCTTGGGGAATTGGGGCCATTTGCTGGGCCATTTGGAAGTGTCGTAATAAGGCTGTTTTCGATAAGAAATTGTTAAAAAGTCCGTTGGAAATAATATGCCATATCGTCTCTTTGATGAAATACTGGGCAGGTTTGTATGATGAGATGGATAAAGGGCAGCTCGAAGCTGGTGCTGATGCAATGTTGCAAGTGGCTAAGGACATGCTCGCAAGACAAACTGATCATCAAGCAAATAGGCTGCTGTTGCAAGCCAGTGAAGATGTTGAAGATAATGACGACTGAAGTGAACGATGGTGATGCTGTCTGATGGGAGTTGTGCTATCAGGTGGTTACAATTTGAAGCCGAAGTTTCCTGTGTGGCGCTCAGAGTTGGGAAGGAACGTTGCTGTTTTGATGCTAGTTTGTGTCTGTTACCGAACTATGCCTGTTTTTCTTTCATCAGTATGAACCTTTCGAGTCTGAGCCTGTGTGCTCCTTCTAGTTCTTAGTTGGCTGCTTAGGCGTCTTCGACCTAGGTTGGCTGGCTGTCTTCTAATTTCTGCTTCTGTAATCCTCTAAATACTGCTGTATTTCCGTTTTTGAATGAAAATGGAAATGGGGGTCCCGATTGGAAAAAAACCAATTTTCTAGAAAGGGAACGAAAGGGGAAAATGAACTGAGAAAACCTGGTTTCCTGGGACATGCCCAAACATTGAAATCAAAACTGAATTCAAATGATACAAACTCATAAGGAAAAGTTTATTGTTCAGATTTGGCCTTTTGGGTTTAGCTCATCTGAAGATTCGGTTTGGTTAGGGGTGGGAAAATTCTAAAATGGAGCTACTCTTGGTCTTGAAACATGACCATTTGCATCGACATCGTGTCACAATAACACTGATTATAGTCATACGAAATGTTTAACTTGCCATCCTAATCTTTCTACAATCATAATACCCAATTTCACCATCCTTGAGAGCACGAAGAGGACTTTCACAGCGCCCCTTCCCCCGAGTGCCCCAATCCATATCTCGCGTGCTGCAACATAGGCAATGCATATGCATGAGTGATTGCTGGCCGCTCGCTCCAACTGAATGACTGCATGCATGGTAGGCGTGGCAGATCCACATCACGTCAATAGCGGAACTAACAACGCCTCATGAGCGGGTCTAGCTGCGCAGCGCACGGCCGGGTTACGATCTTATAACCCGGGGCCGTGGATGGACGATAAAAAAGGTGCCGGGACCTCTCTTCATCAATCATCATCATACGAGGGAGAGGGCAGAGCCCCTGACTCTGAGTCTGACTCCTTCAGCGCCGTCTACAACACCCTGCGATGACATCCGTCTCGCGCCGCCGGCGCCGCTGCCGAAATCGTCGCCGAACCGACGGCTACCGCCACCTCTCTGAATCGATAAGCCTGTCGATCACGTCACGGTGGCGGCTTCCGATCAAATCAGTGACGACTGACGAGCGAGCACACCCTGGTGAGGTAGTTCTCCCCTCTTTCAGGTTTATTTGTTTCCAATTCTAATGACGCCTTCTCTCGCCCTAGACGCGGACCACTGGAACTTCTTCCTACATACATCTTGCCATGTACGATTGACGTCGACACGGGACGGCTGGCAACGGCTTCTCTTCCTAATCGTATATGAGCAGGTACTGTCGAGTATGGATCGATTGCTTCTTTCTTTTGTTTTACATTTATGCAACAAAATAGTTAAATTAGGGTTCCCAATCCGGCATATACACTATAAATCTCTGCGGCTCTGTGTATCCAATCCGAGCTGAGGGCGGCCTGCCTGGTCAACGTTCACGGTCGTTCATTGTTCAGCTGCTAGCGACAATTCAACATGATCTGCATGTTAGTACTGTCGAGTGCTTAAAAAGAATCGTTTGTGTGCCGGTCAGCACACGGGGACCATATGTGAATAATTATATCACATCTTAATTTAGATACAAATTAAGTCATAGTTATAACTTGAAACGAAAGATATTATGAGACATATCAATTATTTCTTATTCGGATCCCTACCTTTTGTTCTTCATTCTCCCAACTGAAACATCGTATACATACAGGCCTTTACAGTGCAGCGTTGCCTGACCCCCTTTCTGATGTATCACTAGTACAGGACGTTTAACCGTGGCGGGCAAAATTGATTTTGCGTAGTGGGCAAGGGCGTCCGCCGCGAAGCAAAGGCCACGGGAAATCAAGGATTTCCCGCAGCGGCCCCTTTGCCCGCTGCAGCAAACCAGATGTACCGCAGCGGGCCGATTAGAATGCCCGCTGCGGTAAAGATTTTAAAAAAAATAAAAAAAAGGAAAACCCTGGACGGGCCCGTCGAGCCCATCCACAGCTGCAGCGGCGCCGCCGCCGCCTGATCCGCTCGAGCCGCCGCTGGACCCGCGTCGTGGGCTCCGTCTTCCCTATGGATTCGCCCCAGCGTTGCCTCCTTCCGTGGATCCGCCATCCAGCTACTGCTCCATGCCCCGCCGCTCGCTGGAGGAAGACGGGCCGGGGGCGCCGGATCTAGAAGGGATAGAGAGTGAGGGATTGATCTACACTGGATCTGAAAGTGGAGAGAGACGAAGGAAACCTAGGGTTCCGACCTCGCCGTCGTCGGATCCACGCCGAGCTCCAAGTGTCGCTGCCATGGCCCCGTGGGCGCCGTCGCCCCGCGCGCTGGCACGGCCTCGTGGACGCTGCGGGTCACCGTGCCTCGGGCCGCCGCGCCCAGCACGCCGTGGCCCCGCAGGCGTCGTCGCCCCGCGCGCCGCCGCGGCCTCGTGGCTTCGTCTCCCATGCCATGACTTCGATGTTGGCCTTCGTCACTGATTTGCTGCGAGTGGTGGAGAGAAGGGGGCCGCGAGTGGTGGAGAGGAGATCGAGGGGAAGGGAGGCACGACCGGTGCAGAGGAGAAGAGGGGGCCGCATGCGAAGTGCTGTCTCCGTGGGCGAGTGGTGGAGCGCGTGCGTGGTGAATCGCGAGTGTGGCGCGCGGTTGCGGAGGAATCAGAGTGAAGCGGAGTGAAAACCTAACTAGCCGTTTATATACTCGAGCCTCGCCCTGGGCCGAGTGGGCCGCGACATTTTTTCGTAGCAGGCCAAATATGACGCCCGCTGTGGTAAATTGATTTACCGCAACGGGCATCTTAATACGCCCGCCATGGAAAATATCTATTTACCGTGGCGGGCGTATTAAGATGCCCGCTGTGGTAAAGTGATTTACCGCAGCGGGCAAAAATCTGTGTTGCGGTAAATAAAAAGTGCCCGTTGCGGTAAATCGTAGGGATTAACCGCAACGGGCAAAAAAAAAAAAAATGCCCGCCACGGAGAGGTTCCGGGCCTTGTTGCGGTAAATCAAATATGTAGTAGTGTATCATGTTGTGACAAACATAAGCCACAGACTTTGGCATTCAGAATAACAGGAGGATAGCATATGAATGAAGGTGACTGCAACTCCCATTAATTGTACCGCGACACCGCCATGCCATGTCAGGTAATGGAACTAGGTGGATTCCCCGCGCTTTGCCGCGGGTATGGAGGATGAGTATAAATGAATTACAACGTTAAATACAAAATATGGTATACTAATTCTAGTTTCCCCTAGCGCACATGTAAATCAGGCAGGTCTTTTGATTCACAATTTACATTTTTGTGCATATATAAAACCATAGATAAGGATGTATGTACATTTATGAAAGATATAATACTTGGATAAATGCATAAAGCTTACCACTGGCAATGGACAAAGCTTACCCTGATTAATATATATTATGAATGGAGGACCATAAACATGGTTGTCCTAAAATATAGCTTTCCTATGAGACGGTACGGAGTAGTGTACTCCGTTGCATACATGCATGGGAGATGGGAGATGGGAGATGGGAGATGGGAGAGTAGATGAATTGTTGTTGCATTTATTAATTGCAGATGAGTTGCTGGACTTCTTGGCTGAAAAAAAATTGTTGCATGTAACGAAGATGCAAGAAGACGCTTGGGATTTTAACTCTTGGCTTTGGAGCTTAATGACATGTGAGACCTTTGATGATGTGGCTTCATGAAATCTTAGAGAAAATAGCTAGTGGGCATTAACTTTATAAGAGTTTAAGATTCTGATCTTTATGTAGAATCAATACATGTATACCACCTTGCAATACTTATTACTAGGATACTAACAATCCTGCTCGTTTACATGCTGGCCAGTGAAATGCATATGCCATGCTCCATGAATTCACGAGATATATAAGCTGCAATTTGGATGATATGCTCCTTGACGTTGCAATTTGGGTGATCTGCTACATGGAATTGATCAGGTACATACTATTATTTGTTACCTGTTTTCATATTCGAATTGATCTACTGTACATGTTGTAATGTGGCATACTATAAATTTCAGCAGTACACAATGATAGTTTGAATGTCATTTGCATGGCCATGATGTATTTGACTAGGTATAACAGTAGAACTAGCACATGCACACACATGCGCATAGAAGGTACGCATCGAGATTCCAACTCAAAACATCTTCTTGATTTCATTTTGTTGATTGGTGACAACTTTGCTAACCAGTTTTTCCTATTCATGAATCTTATGTTTTTAGATACAAAGGTATTCAAATCAAGGTAACATTCTTCTCATTTTGTTAGGGTTGTAATATTAATCTTGTTATGTTAATATTGTCCGCCCAGGAGCTAACGTTCAGCCTGTTAGTATTTATGCATTTTCATGTTAAATTGAATCCATAAAAACCATAGCAAATTTTTGGCAACATGTATCTGCATTTGTGTGGTATTACTACAAGCACTAGTAGCAGATATGAACATGAATCTTTGTGATCTTTTGGTGGCTAAAATCCATTTGCTACAATCTCCTAAAGACCTGCATGAATACCTCCAAGAAAAGCAATCATCAAGTGCTTCCACTTGACAAAATTGGTCCCATCAAAATGCGGCAACTTGCCCGCAGGCACATTGATGAAGGACTTGCGACCACGGTTAGATAAATAAAAATAGTTAAAGGATATGATGGCATATTTCTTCTTCTTGTTGCTGCTGCCCATGTCCTTTCTATCCTTCTTTTTGTCCTTGCCCTTTGCTTCTTGTCCTTCTTGGAGGAATGGTATGATACATTATCATCACGATCATTAAAGCTACTAGAGAGCTCACTAGATGATGCATCTTACTCATCCTAATTCTTCTTTTGAGCTTGAGCCTTTGCCACCCTTCTTTCAGCCCATTGCTCTCTTGTGATTCTTCTAACTTCTTTTCTACTTTTCTTGTCTTCATGGCGTTGCTCCTCTTTTCTCTTGCTTCTCTTTTGGTGGTCTTGGAAGCTTTTCGAACTGCTCTTGCTTTCTTTCTTTCTTTCTTTCTTTCATCACATGTTGTCGACATGGACAACTCATTGCTGACATCGTCGACCTGCACCTCACCATCCTTCGGCTCGTTGGCGGCTCGAGAACCACTTGCAACTTCCATACATCATGCGATTAAGTGTTGACGAAGCAACCACTCTCTAATATCACTTGTAGGATCTTTGGAAGAGGAAATGACCTAGAGGTGGGGTGAATAGGCCTGCCAAAATTCAATTCGAAACCTTGTTAGTACACAGGGGCGACACTTCTGCTCCTCAAGGGCCGGCACTAGTATACTAGTACAATGTGAAGGCAAAGTTTGGCTCGAAGACTGAACACCATAAAACCTTAGCAAGAGTATGAACCTAAGCATAGAGAGCACAAGGAGTGCGCGTCCCTTGATGTCCCTTCGTTGTCCACCGATGTCAATGGCGGCTCCATGCATTTGAGCGCCATCAGCTCCATCCCGTCGTGCTCGCAGTCCTCCACCATCCGCTCCAACACCTCATGGTCCTGTGCAGAGTCCTCCGATAGTAGCATGGTGACGAGCTTCACGATCCTGGACTCCATGGACACCAGCTTCGCGGCATCTTTTTTGATAGGTACTCCTGCACGCGGGAGATGATCTCCGTGGAGAACTTGGTGTAGGACATGGTGCATAGGCCAGGCTTATGGCCCTTGGATGTGTCACTGAGGAAGAGGATGGTGAGGTTAGACGACGCGTCAGGGCGACTGTGCCACCATGTGACCACGTCCAAGGGGATATGGAGAGCAGGTTTGTGGTCTTGTTTCTTCACGGACACCACCCTCTCCTTTGTCGGCTCGTCCAAAAAAGGCGACTTGATACTGCATATGCCACTACCTGTCGTCGATTGTATCGTCGTTCACATATAAGATATTTTATATATCAATCAGAAACTGATGTAATAGGGTATGGATGACTAGCTATCTAGGGAGAGGGAAGGCCCGCATATATACCTTCGACGACGTAGGCGACCTGGATACAGTTAGAGCGATTGGGGAGCGAGAGGCCATCGGCGGCGAGCATGAGCTTGGCCGCACTGATGGAGGCGACGCCGAGCATGGCCAGGCTGGTGGGGTCCACTCCTACTAGTCGTCGCTGTCGCCGGAGAACGCCATCATGGGTTGCTTGGGGGTCAGATCTACAACGACGGAGGTGTCATTGGAGTTGTTGTCGGCGTTGTTGGAGCATGGCGCAGGGGAGGAAGATGACCCATCCTTGTTGCTGGTAGGCGTCGAGTTGGTAGAGCCGCTGGAGTTGTCCCCGCGGGTCACGATGAGGGCTTGGTCGGCCTGGACGTTGGCGTCATGTTGGGCGCCAAGCTCCTCGAGGAGGAGCAGGCGCTCTAAAAGGTGGGCGGCAGGGACTTGGACATAATCACCAGCTTGACGTAGCAGAACCATGGGTTGAGACCATGGAGGAGGTTGAGCACTTGGCTCGGCTCAAAGACATGGCGGCCGATGTCGCTCAGTTGATCGACGAGCCACTTTAGCTTGGTGCAGCAGTCGTTCATACACATGAACACATGTCGCCTTGCATCAGGGAGTGCAACTTGGTTCTATCAGCACCCTTCTTTTTTATTTGCTTCTTGCTTAGTGAACAGTGGATGGGCAGTTGAGAGTTTTTTTGATTCAGCAGTGGGATTTTTATCTTGCTCAGTGAACAGTGCATGGATTTTTATCTGAGCAGAAATCAGAAAGGAGCATAGCAAGATTGCAGATTATTCCTTTTCCTGAACCTGAAGTGACTCTGTTAGATCTTGACAAATGTTGTGATTACTGATGCTTTATGCCACAGATGACCACTGTTGGTTTTCAACTGTTCTTTGTAACCTCCAGAGATGTTGAGGAGATTTGTACACATTACTATATATTTATAGTAAGAAGTTAAACAATGGACCATATTGCTCCCGTGGTATTTTACTCCTCCTCTTGAGGAGGTTTTTCCACGTAAAATCATTGTGTCAACATTTATATTGGTGAATTTACAACTTGTTTGATAAAAACAATCTTTATAAATCTCAGAAAATCACACCAAGATAATAAAATCAACCAAGATCTCATAGCTAGGATGCTCATAGCTTATGACATAAATAAAGAATAACGATACGACATATGAAACGGAAAAAAGACGAAGGATCACGGCTTCTTCTTCCTCCTTTATCTAAAAAAGGGGGCTTTTCTTCTTTGGCGCCCCGGGCACTCGATAGGCGATCGTGGCCTTGTCTGCGTACGGGGACTGGGCTCTCTGTCCTGCTGCTCCGGCAACGTTACCGGCTTGACATCCAGCGCTTGCACCGGCGCTAACATCGTCGAGGAGCAGGCATCGTCCGCTGCCGACGTTGAGTCCGGCGGGGAGCTGGAGACCTTGATCTCCCACACCGCCGGCCCCTCGTCATCAGAGTCGAGCTGACGCCGCACCTCCGGCCGCCATCGCTGGCCACTGGTGGCTTGCTGTGACAGCGGCGGTGACTTTTCCCTCACGTCGGGATCCGTCGGCCCCTTGTCATCGAAGTTGAGCTGCCGTCGCACCTCTGGCCGCCGCCGCTTGCTGCCGATGGCTTGCTGCGACACGACGACGACTTCTCATCATCTGCCATAATCAACTGAACAACAGTGCCTTCAGATTTATAGGCCCAGTACAAAGTTCTAAGTGAGGCCTGAATCGAAGTACTAAATATAGCACAAATAGTGTATATACGGCAGAGCAAATGCGATATGTCAAGCATAGTACCCTTTGAACTCTTAAATTGCATAATCTTTAATTGAACAAGTTCTTTGAAATAAAATCTTCTCTAGCAATCCACTACTCAATTCATTGTTTCTTCGCTTTTGGGAACTGGATTCATATTTTCTAATTTGATTTGATGAATACATGACTTCAAAAAATGAAAAGAAAAATTTTAAAATTGTACAAGCAGTTCACTTTCATACCATACGTTGAGAAATTGGAAAAGAAAACAATACTTAAACTACGAATGGTTGTGGATTTGCGGAGGTGAGCAGACAATTGCACAGACTCGACCTGTACTCTGGCGTCTCTGTTGAGTTTATTTTTTGAGTCCGTGTTATTTTGGTGGGACCTGTACGGTCGTAGAGGTTGCACACCCATGGGCACGGCCTAGAGGGTCTTTATAGGCGGAGGTGGTTGCTTTCCGTTGGAGCCGTCGAGTGTTTGCTGCATGTTGGAGCAAGGCTCCATGCATGCATCCAGGCATCTCCGCCCAACGGAGCTCCATATTTAGCATACACGTTGGCGAGCAGCGAGGTCCTTGAACACGCCATTGGACGGCGGCGAGGAATTGTCGATCGCAGATGCAAGTAGATAAATTCCTCGGCGCCATCCAACGACGTGTTCAAAAGGACCCCACTGCTCGCCAACGTGCATGCTAAATACGGAGCTCCATTGGGTGGAGATGCCTGGATGCATGCTTGGAGCCTTGCTCCAACGGACAGCAACCACTCGACGGCTCCAACGGGCAGCAACCGCCTATACAGACCCTCTGGGTCGTGCCCATGGGTGTGCAACCTGTACGACCGTACAGCCCCCCCCCCCCACCCCACCCAAAATAAAACGGCCTCAACAAATAAACTCAACAGAGCACGCCAGAGTACAGGTCGAGTCTGTGCAATTGTCTGCTCGCCTCCGCAAATCCACAGCCCTCCGCAGTTTAGGTATTGTTTTCTTTTCCATTTCCCTCTACGTATGGTATGAAAGTGAACTGCTTGTACAATTTTAAAATTATTCTTTTCCTTTTTTGAAGTCATGTATTCATCAAATCAAATTAGAAAATATGAATCTGGTTCCCAAAAGCGAAGAAACAATGAATTGAGGAGTGGATTGCTAGAGAAGATTAATTATGAGCATATTATTGCAGATTTTATTTCAAAGAACTTGTTCAAGTACAGATTATGCAATTTGAGAGTTCAAAGGGTACTATGCTTGACATATCGCATTTGCTCTGCTGTATATACACTATTTGTGCTATATTTAGTACTTCGATTCAGACCTCACTTAGAACTTTGTACTGGGCCTATAAATCTGAAGGCACCGTTGTTCAGTTGATTATGGCAGATGATGAGAAGTCATCACCACTGTCGCAGTAAGCCATCGGCGGCAAGTGGTGACGGCCGGAGGTGCGGCAGCAACTCAACTTCGATGACGAGGGGCCGGCGGATCTCGATGTGACGGAAAAGTCACCGCCGCTGTCGCAGCAAGCCACTAGCGGCAAGCAGTGGTGGTCAGAGGTGTGGCAGCAGCACGACTCTGATGACGAGGGGCTGGCGGTGCGGCAGATCAAGGTTGCCAGCTCACCGCCGGACTCATCGTCGGCAGCGGACGGCACCCGCTCCTCGACGACGTTAGCGCCGGTGCAAGCGCCGGAAGCCGAGCCGGTGACCTTGCTGGAGCAGCGGGACGGGGAGCCCAGTCCCCATACACCAACAAGGCCGCGATCGCCTTTCGAGTGCCCGGGGGCGCCAAAGAAGAAAAGCCCTTTTTTAGATAAAGGAGGAAGAAGAAGCTGTGATCCTTCGTCTTTTTCCCATTTAATGTGTCGTATCGTTATTCTTTATTTATGTCATAAGCTGTGAGCATCCTAGCTATGAGATCTTAGTTGATTTTATTATCTTGGTGCGATTTTCTGAGATTTATAAAGATTGTTTTTATCAAAAAAGTTGTAAATTGACCAATACAAATGTTGACACAATGATTTTACGTGGAAAAACCTCCTCAAGATGAGGAGTAAAATACCACGGGACCAATATGGTCCATTGATTAACTTCTTACTATAAATATATTGTAATCTATACTATAAAAGAGCCTTGAAATTGAAAACATTTGTTACCAAAAAAATTTTCTACCCAGAGAAACTGATATGTGGACCCCCTCATGTTTCCTGACATCTGACATAGGATACATACATGTTTCCTACGCAATCCAGCGTCAAGGCCGAAACTTTTTACACGGAAGAAATCTTTACCCACTCTTTATACCCGCATGCACCAGCGTCTCCGAACGGCCACGCCGCCAACCGCACCCTCCCGCACACACCAGAAGCGTCGTTCCTTGTGGACGTATCGCCGCAACTTCCTTCGTTCCTCCGTTCAGATCACGATCCCGTCTCCGCGACAACCGTCCTCAAGCCGCCCGCCATGGATCATGCCGCAGCCGTGAAGCCGTCCTCGTGCTTTCGGTCGTCACCCCGTCCTTCCTCCGTTCCTTCCCGATTCAAGGCCTCGCCATCGCCGCGGCCATAATTCCAGTGGGCAGGGTCGTGCACCACCAGGGATTGTGGGTGATGCAGACGAGGAGAAGTGAAATACATAGAGGAGAACTGGATTGGAAGGGGCAACGCATGCAGGGAAAGTGTCGGATATAGAAGGAGCGCACCAGCAGCATCCAGTCATGGTCTCATGGAGGAGAATCGTATAGCGGCGGCGGCGGATGAGTAGCATTGCGAGGGAGCGGTTCGCCGCCGTGGTTCCTGCGTGCAGGGCTGGCGTCCGGTTGCGAGGTGGGTCGATAGAGCAGTTCCACTTCAGGTGAGTTCCATTTGCGTGTTCCGACATCCCATCCCAAATGCTACGTACTGGCAGTTGTTCCCACTTCCAATACCAATGAATGGATCTACTCCATTGATTTTTGAGACGGAAATTTCTCTGTGTTGAGAAGATTTATTCATGATGATTTGAGTCTAATCTAATCCTTCTCGAGGTGGACTGAACGCCCTCCGCAGAAGTCGTAGGGTGTGTGTTCCCCTTCTCGATATATTTAACCATTGTTGAATAATTTATTTTCTTATTATACTTATTAACCTATATATTTTATTCTCTTGTGCAAAAGTTTCAGTACGAATTAAAAAATATGAACTCTTGTTAGCTGTCTTTGAAGAGCCGATATGCAAGACCTTTCCATTCTCATTGTGTATCATGATTCATAATTAAGTCATAGATTTCCAATTTTTGTTTCCCTTTTGTTAGCAACAGATCAAAAGGATCCTGCGTTCATGAAATGGGTAGAAGCTCATAGGTTGTGCAGGTATATTTTGCAGCTTTCTCTGAATGTCCTAACTGTTTGGAATGCATCCTAACAATTTGTTTGCTAAACAACGATGGGTATAGTATTTGCTTCAACTCTTTCATGGCTTTGAATGTCAGTTTGGAAGACTCCTTAGTATATTTTAGGTAGTATCCATGGTACATTATGTGGAATCTGAACTATTTCTCAAGGTTAGACGTCATAACAGCATAGATTCTTGCCAATCTGGTTTTAAACTATTTCAGAAAATAGTTATATAGGTCAGCATCAATTCCTTTTAAGCAAAGAATGACATAAACTATTGGCTTGTGTTTCTCTCCATTTATTCTTCATAATTCAAAGGAATTAGTGTTACCACAACAGAAACTGCCATGCAAAGTTTATTGGCATCTCTCTCTTCTCTTCTCTCTTCCGCATCAGTATTTGCTTGGCTATAAGCCAATTATATTATTAATTGCATTTCCTCTAACACATCTTATTTCCTATCTCTACTCACATGCAATCTCCTACATCGCCCTTGTCTATTACAAGTAAATCCATTTTGGCATCAGGCGCCTCACAGCTAGCTCACCGCATTCTGCCTCCCATAGGTGCCTCTGTGAGTCTGTGTTTGCACAGCTGGTGGCCGGCGAGATTGACCTTGTCGACCGCAACCACGTTTGCAGGCCGTGAAGTTGAACTTTTAGACAGGTAATCTTTGTCTGAATATATTGTTTCACATGGTGACAGTGGAAGACCCTGTGAGATAGGTTTCACGTGCAATTTATTTTTCACAATATTCAAGGTAGTGTTCTTACCACTTCTCCATAAATCACTTTTCATATAGGAACAAGACAATGAGGTCGTACATTTCAACTGTCCAATCAGTTTCAGGATAATGCTTGTATGTTAATGAAATAGTCAACTCATCAGGTTTTAGAATGTGCAGAAATAGTTAACTTATTAGACTTGCAGGTTTTTGTAAAGTAAAGGGAAACACTGATTGAAATCAGGCTCCTAGATTTCTCCCCGGTGATATCAGTATCAAACAAGCTACTTGATTGTGCATAATGAAAGAGAAAAACTACCATGGTACATACAATCAGAAACCATGTCTGCAGTAATTTTTTTGCATGTACCATCTAAAATATTTTATTCCAATGTAGGATCACACTGTCTGCAGTAATTTTTTTGCATGTACCATCTAAAATATTTTATTCCAATGTAGGATCACACTGGTTTACTATTGTTTTGACAAATGGTTTCGTACGCATAAATAATTATGGATGCTGTGCTATCTTATTCTTTTGCTATGTTCTCCCCTTAAACTTGATAGTTTGCATAGAGCTGAAGAAATTTCTTTGTATGTCTATAACTGTAACTTGTAAAGTGGTCACGTGAAAGTTATTGTCTTCTATATATATTAGACTTGTACAGATAGATAATTGGGGTTTTCTTTACCTTTTTTGTTGGTTTTGCAGGTTGTATGGACTTTAGGACAGCAGGTGATGACTCCTGAAAGTCTGTTGCAATTCGCCTTGTTGCTGCAGCTTAATGAGCATGTTAGATCTCAGTTCTCAAGAATGTCGCGTAGACTTCATCCATGCTGTGTTTTTCTTTCAGTCTTTTTACTGCTATATAAGGGATATATCTGTATTAAATTATTCAAATGAATGCTGATAATTTTTCCCAGCTATTTTGTTTTCCCAAATCTGAAGGATACAATATAAACTTGATAACTTGATGATATTCCTTATTCTTTTATAAAATCAAGGCAACTATAAGTTTTATAAACACAATGTAACTATAAGTTTCCTTTGGCTATTGCTTGACCGAGGAGCACAAGTGATGTGCAAATATTTGTTGATGTTGTCGTGCCAAAAAATATGATGTCCTAACTTTTTTTAACCAAAATGATACAGTAAAATATAAGCAAAGATATTTACTTTATAAACAACTCAAAACAATGTGCTTTGTAAACAACTCAAACATCTTATACTTTAGAAGCGGTGATAGGTTCTATTGTAAAACAAACAGATCCTTGTGCTCCTATTTAAATGGTTCACCAATTTTAGTTTCAGTAGAAATATCTATGTTTTAGTTGTTTCATTTATTAGCGATTGTACATAATAAATTGATTGGTATCAAAACAAATGGGCTCAAACATAATAAATTAACTTGTTTCAATGGACTTTCAGCATAGTATTGTAACCAAATATTTGTCGTATATCCACGAAACTATTATTATTTGGTTTTCTTTGTGATTTCATCCGTGTGAACTTTTATTAATGTCTGCACGTGCGTGCCGCACGTGCCTATACACTAGTGTTTACAAATCTTCTCAACATCTTTGGAGGTTACAAAGAATAGTTGAAAACCAAAAGTGGACATCTGTGGCATAAAGCATCAGTAATCACAACATTTGTCAAGATCTAACAGAGTATCACTTCAGGTTCAGAAAAAGGAATAATCTGCAATTCTGCTATGCTCCCTTATGATTTCTGCTCATAACCAGCAAACTTACATATCCAAATAACCTAGAACTTGGCATGAGGGGTTCCAAACAATCTCATTGCTAAATCAGAAAACCTCTCTCCATGCACTGTTCACTGAACAAGATAAAAATCCCACTACTAAAGTAAAAAAACTCTCAACTGCCCATCCACTATTCAGTGAGCAAGAAGCAAATAAAAAAGAAAGGTGCTGACAGAACTAGATGTTTGGAGGTATTTTTTCTTCCCAGCGCTGCCGCGGGGTCGACAATAGCGGGGTATGCGGAGATCTTTGCTCCGGGATCTTCTGTGGCACCTGGATCCGCTTCCTCAACTGTGCTTGCATCAGGAACACGACCGGATAGCTACACGGCTTTCTCAGGGGCTTCATCAACCCAAGAAATACAGTGATGGCTCCGTGCGATGGTGTATGCATGCTGCTGCTCCCACTGGTGAACCTACTTCTCTTGATCAAGCTTTTGATAATAAAGATTGGGTTGCTACTATGAATCGTGAACACCAAGCTCTCATCCGGAATAATACTTTGGCGTCTAGTTCCAAGACCAAAAGGCAAAAATATTGTTGGGTGTAAGTGGGTGTATAAGATCAAGCGTCGAGTTGATGGTTCTGTGGACCGGTATAAGGCTCGGCTAGTTGCGAAAGGCTTCAAGCAGCAATATGTCATTGACTATGAAGAGACGTTCAGCCTGGTGGTTACCGCCATGCTCCGGGGCAGCAAGATTGTGTACCTGTCGACGCCGCAGCGGCACATGTTCGCCGCCTCGCAAAAGAAGCATCATTTCTCCATTATTGCCCCTCAGCGGAAACAATGTCTCTTTTGCTCTGACGACCGCCCGTTTCAGCTCAGCGCGGGCGACCTCAGCAACAGCGTCGCAGATGCCATGTGGGGGCAGCTCGCGTTGAGGGCGGGGGACGTCGTGGTGGTCGGGACGGACGGGCTGTTCGACAATGTTCTCGAGGAGCAGTTGGAGCTCGCCGTGCGGATGGGCACCAGGTTGGGCTTCTCGCTGTTGACACTACTTAGCGTAAGCAGATAAATCCGCAAGCGCATGGAGTACGATGTAGCTTTCACCCAGGAGTATTCCAGAGTATCGAATTCCACGGGGAACGTGAAGTGTACTAGCGAATCAAGGCCGTCCAAGGATATAGATAAGAGAAGAAAGATATATATATTTTTGGTGGGTGGAGAGGAACCTTATAATGTGTTTCTAAGTTGATTGGGTGATCAAAATCAGGTTTACTACACTCTACTTACTATGGAGCAACAGTACCTTTCCGACTCTCGAAAGAGATTGGGAATAAAGTAGTCGGGGGAAGGCTGCCAAAAAGCTCTACGAAACACCAACCCGAACGTGGTGGAATACAAAGGCCTGACAGAGCTGTCACCCCTGGGGATACCACAACTATCCGTGGGATTGGGCGCAAACTCAGGTAAACTACAGCCTAGACACCACGTCTACACTAGCGTTTACTACTCTAATTATCTAGAATAACTAGAGCACTCAATACGAGCAGAGATCAAGTAAATAGAATAAAGTAATAATTAAATAAAGAGCTGAACTTAGAAATAATAATTAAAGAACCTGGAGAGTAGCTGGAATACGAACTAGATGCTGCAACTTTACAATGTTGAGGAAGATCCGACAGATCCGGCTCCTCCTCGCTCTCTCCTCCTCCTCTCTCCCTATTTTCTAGATACAACTAGACGAACTAGAACTAGAACTAGATGAACTAGAACTAGAACTAGATGAACTAGAGGGACCCTCTTCTAATTAGATGAAGAATTGAAACCCTAGCTTTGATCTTGTAGAAGAGATATGATGAAAAACCTAGAGGGGGTGCCCTCCTTTTATAGCCCTGGGTGGAGTAGCCCCTAAGGAATTGCCACATCATCGATCCGCGTCACGTTTATTCTCCACCATTGGATCAAACCGACCTAGATGGGTGGTGGAGATCATCAGCATAATCTTGGAATATTCCCTGGTCGATCGCCGTAGAAAACTGGAGAAGAACTGGCTTCTAAGGCCCTGAACCAGACCTAAACCGGTGCAAAACTGGCTCTGTACAGCTTTCTGGAAGGTTTTGGGTGGTTCCGGCCATTTGAACCGCCGGTTCGGTCGGTCCATCCGGCCAAAACCCGCCGAACTGCGCCAGCTGGGCCAATGAACCGAGCCGCCGCCCCTCCTGGCCGCTCCTCGCACGCCACGTGGCACCTAGACCCGGGCGGAGCCAAGCGCCCGCTCCCGCCTCGCGCCGGTGCGCGCGCGCGAGTGGGAGGCAAGGCCCGCCCCGTGGCGGCCGCCCGTTGGCCCGCGCCCTGCGCGTGCTGGCGAAAGGGGGGACACGGCCTGCGCTCGTGGGACCCGCCTGTCGGCCTGGTCGGCTGATAGTTCTGCCACCGTGGGGTCCACGCATCAGTTTGTGCCTGCTGATCTCATTATTTCATGTAATTTCTTCTCTCCCTCATATCTTTTCCATCCGGAGTCCAAATGCAGTGAATAATATATCCATTTCAATCGTCTTGATGAGCCCTTCACAATGTGTGTACTCCATTTCATCATTTGAGATACTTTTATTTGATGACTTCGTCTATTTTAGCTCACTCCTTGTATAACTCCTGCAAAACACAGATGCACCAAAACTTGTGGAATTTATTAGTTCAAACCTCTATACCTATGTTGGCAACCATCTTTTTGCAGTTATAGAAGTTATGTTGATGGTTAAAAATTGACATTAACTACCATCAACAAACTCCCCCAAGCTTAACCTTTGCTCGTCCCTGAGCAAAGCTAAACTCAGCCAAGGATCAGGAGTTGCTACAATGCTTTCACGCCTTAAAAGTACACATGCGTTCAAACCGGAACTCTCTTCCGGATTAGAGTAAACTATTCGACATTCAAACTTACCCATATTACCTTCCACCATGGGGCTTGTAGCCTCCACTTGGGTCTTGAGCAGTTGAAAGATAGAACGGTCAAGTCAAGCACTATGTCTCTAACTCTTTGATCAACCTTCATTCCGGAGTTTTGCAAGATTTTCAAATAAAACTCAGAGATTCCTATGTATGACCCTCTCAAGTCTCTCCTTTGTGGTATTTCTGGATCCTTACCAAGGCATTGATGGTGTATGCCTTCTCTCTTCTCTCAAGATATGTGGTATTTTTGGCATAAGGCAGAGTAACATTGTGCCTTCACTCTCTTACCCTACCTCTAATAGGCTTATGTAGAGTTTGTAGGTGGGAGCTTATACATATGTTGCATAGTCAAACCATGGATCCGAAGAAACTGGACATACAATCAAATCAAGATGTGCATGTGTGTGGTCCTATATATGGGTTAAGTGGATATATGGTGGTAGTGGAAAATGGTGATGATAGATATAAGAAGAAATGAAGGGGGAAAAGGGATAATAATGGTGAACACCTAATTCTACTTTCGTTCCTTGAAGAAATTTATACCTCCCTTGAAATTGAACTATGAAGAATTTGGATAGAACTTGGGCAGCCAAAAATCTCGCATATGATGGGACACTCCTTCTTGCTCTTCTCTCTTTTTTTTCTTTCTTCTTTTTTTTCTCTTTTTTTTCTTTTTTTTCTTTTCTCTTCTCTTTTTTTTTTTTTTGATGAAGCACCTTGGTCTCTTCTTTGAAAATATTGATGGATGTAGCAGCAAACGTATACTTGGAGTTTTATTGGATAACAAAAGGGCTAGCAATGGATGAAGGGAAACTTTTTATGCTCACTCCCAGTGTAGGAGTAGAACAATTTTGGGATGTGTCTAAATGGATGAATATGGTGGCGCATACTTCCAGGGTAGAAGTAGCGAGGGGTGTATGGTGTATGTGTGTGTGATCTTGATTTTAACTGTATGACGAGTTTCTAAGGGTCAACACGATCGACCACACTCAACGTATAAGTAAGTATAAGTGGACTTCCTAGTCTATCAAGCATGATATATGGCAGTGGTAGGAATTTAAACTCTCGTCATACAGGAACTCATCATGCAGCAATTTAAATTTTCAAAAGATAAATTCTCCGGAACTCTAGTATCACTTAGAGCAAGATAAACAGTAGCTCAGACCTTCCCATATCATACCCGTCAACTACCTAGACTTAGATCAAGCATTTGCTACCCACAAGTTTCAGGTTCAGAGCAAGTCTTAGATCAAAACAAAGGTGTCCAAAACTTGAGAGAGTTCTAGGTTGAAAACAGGCACTTGAAAGGAATTACGGCAGAGCAACTATTCATCATATCCAAAAGAGTTTTATTCTAGGTATTTATTTAGCAGGCAAAACCTCGTACACCCTCCTTTTATTTAACAAACTCAAACATTATATAGAACTAAATATATATAGCAAGCAAAGTAAAATAAATAAGAAGGGATCAAGAAAGACTTAGCTAGATACACGGGGTGCTCTCCCCCAAGCTGGATGTTGACACAATCTCTCACTCTTGTAATTTGCATGTTCGACTTCCAAATCCCGCACAACTCAAATAGACAACAAAACTCGTGGAACTGATTAAGTGTTAGGCCTTAGTTGTCTAGAGCCCGTACGGCAGGGTTTTTAAATTGGATCTTTAAATTGCAAGAATTCAATCACATCAATTTCTTCTATGTTTTCAGTTCAAGAAAAACTTTTAAACGTTGGCCATTTACCTTAAATGTGTTACCTATATCATCTTGAAGTGTGATGGCACCATGAGATGCGACTTCAATCACCCTAAATGGTCCTTCCCATTTGCTTCTAAGTTTTCCATGACCGAAGAGCTTCACTCTTGAGTTGAATAATAGAACTTTGTCTCCAGGCTTGAACTCCTTGTGCTTGATTCTCTTGTCATGCCACCTTTTGGTTCTTTCTTTTGTAAATCTTGGAGCTGTGATAAGCTTTTCCTCTCCACTCTTCCAGCTCGACATTTGCATCCGACGATTCTTGCCGGCTAGATGAAGATCCATGTTCCATTTCTTGATTGCCCAAAGAGCTCGAATTCCAATTCAACGGGCAAATGGCATGTCTTCCCATATACTAGCTGATAAGGTGACATGCCTATGGGTGTTTTGTGTGCAGTCCGGTATGCCCATAGTGCATCATGAAGCTTATACTTCCATTTCTTTCCCATTTCGTCCACGGTCTTCTGCAGGATGTTCATGATTTGCTTATTTGATGTTTCTGCTTGACGACTTGTTTGGGGATGGTATGGAGTTGCAACATTATGCTTCACTCCATATTCTGTCAGGAATTGTTTGATGCTCTTGTCAATGAAATGTGATCCTCCATCACTTATGACCATTCTAGGTGTGCCAAATCTTGGGAATATCACTTCATGGAACATCTTCTTGGCGTGCTTAGAATCGGCAGCTCGACATGGTAATGCTTCTACCCACTTGGACACATAGTCAACTGCCACCAAGATGTATTCAGCATCTCCAGATTTTTGGAATGGTCCCATGTAGTCGATTCCCCAAACATCAAACAACTCTACTTGCAGGTTGTTCTGGAGTGGTATTGCATTCCGAGCATTGATGTTTCCATGTTTCTGACATCTGGCACATCTTCTAACAAATTCTTTTGCATCTTGATACATCGTGGGCCAAAAGAATCCGCTTTGCCAGATCTTCGCATGCGTACGGAATGCTCCATAATGCCCTCCATAGGGTGATGCATGACATCTCTCTATGATTTTCAGCGCTTCAACCATCGGGACACATCTCCGTAATAATCCATCAGAACAGAGTCGATAGAGATATGCGTCATCCCATAAGTGGCATCGAGCTTCATATTTGAGCTTTCTCTTATCTCCTCCTGGTGGGACATAACCTGCAACCATATAATTCACAATATCTGCGTACCAGGGGTTAGAGTGCGTTATTGCGAGGAGCGTGTCATCCCGCAGATAGTCGTTAATGGGCAACTCATGTGTTTCCTTATACTGGAGCCTAGACAAGTGATCGGCTCACAATTCTCTACTCCTTTCTTATCTCTTATTTCTATGTCAAATTTTTGGAGTAAAAGAATGTAGCAGCAAACGTATACTTGGAGTTTTATTGGATAACAAAAGGGCTAGCAATGGATGAAGGGAAATTTTTTATGCTCACTCCCAGTGTAGGAGTAGAACAATTTTGGGATGTGTCTAAATGGATGAATATGGTGGCGCATACTTCCGGGGTAGAAGTAGCGAGGGTGTATGGTGTATGTGTGTGTGATCTTGATTTTAACTGTATGACGAGTTTCTAAGGGTCAACACGATCGACCACACTCAACGTATAAGTAAGTATAAGTGGACTTCCTAGTCTATCAAGCATGATATATGGCAGTGGTAGGAATTTAAACTCTCGTCATACGAGAACTCATCATGCAGCAATTTAAATTTTCAAAAGATAAATTCTCCGGAACTCTAGTATCACTTAGAGCAAGATAAACAAAAGTAGCTCGAGACCTTCCCATATCATACCCGTCAACTACCTAGACTTAGATCAAGCATTTGCTACCCACAAGTTTCGGTTCGAGCAAGTCTTAGATCAAAACAGTGTGTCCAAAACTTGAGAGAGTTCTAGGTTGAAAACAGGCACTTGAAATGAATTACGGCAGAGCAACTATTCATCATATCCAAAAGAGTTTTATTCTAGGTATTTATTTAGCAGGCAAAACCTCGTACACCCTCCTTTTATTTAACAAACTCAAACATTATATAGAACTAAATATATATAGCAAGCGAAGTAAAATAAATAAGAAGGGATCAAGAAAGACTTAGCTAGATACACGGTTTATATAGAACTCAAACATTATAGAGAACTCAAACATCCATCACTCTAACCTTCACTGCCAAAGCATTTCCCACTCTGAGAAAACATTATAGACATTGAATCTAAGCTTATGTTTTGCATGGTTTTCTCTGAGTTGTGTGTGCTCTTTTCTCTACACTTTGTTTTGTCCCATAGTGTTTTTGCATGGAGTTTATAGTGAGGCACACATGAAGGTTATCATGAGGGAGTCACTCACGGCTAGCAAATCATATCCATTAGTCTTTTTTCCTATGTTTTTGGAACTATATGTCTGCTTGTACCTGCTAAAACCGAATGACTAAGGGGCTACTACTAGGGGTAAGGGTGGTTGCACCTAACCCCCTACCTTGTAAAGACCTAAGACATAAGGAGCATGGACCTCATTGTCATTTGTAACCAAAAGAGGGGTAGGGAGGAACATTGACACCTCCCACCTCCCCTATAAATAGAATTAAGGGGCAAGAGGTAGTGTGGTTCCCCATGCACACCAAAACCGCATATCTTATTCATCCTTGTCCCAACACATCGTATGAAAACAAAAACTATAGAGCATAGATAGCAAACAATATCTAGATACTGAAACATATCTTTCTAGAACCGTGAAGCATTAGTTATAGGACAAACTAAGCACACATGCTTACAAGAATTGTCAAGTTTTTTACATGTTTCCACAACTTATCTTTATATAATTACATACCATTTATTTAGGATGATAGCAAACAAATATTAACATCTCTAATATTTTTATTTTCAAATCTACAACTTATCATTTTGAGCATTTGCATATGAAGACTTCAAACAATAATAACAGTCGCTCATTATCATTCTCAACATCCAATAGGAAATCATTTCTTAATATACATAATTTACCTCATCAGTGCTTGTAGGCCCTATAATATATACCAAAAAAATCTTAAATTTCTTTTACTGTTTGTTAGTAACATTTGCTTTGTTAATTTATAACAAACAACAATATATTATTTTTAGATCAAGGCAACAAACAACAATATAGCCTAACCTTCTCATCATATTCACCCGAGTTTAAATCAGGGTGAGCATAATATTGTGTTCCATAGATTGGACGGTCAGGGAAACCTACTACTGAAGTACCCTCGGGAATTATCTTAGCTGAAAATTGACATGTTAGATAAACTTGAAATGTTAGATAAACTGAACTTACAGAGTTAGAGTATCATAGTTTGCATGCTACCTAAGGAATCTTACCCATGCGAAGTCTTCAATGGCAATTTGACCATCCCTGTCTAGGGGGAATCAATGGAATCAGATCGATGGCCGACCGAGGGATGGGCAAGCAGGCGGGCGAATCAATGGAATTAAAATATATATCCAACTAGAAGCTAGAGAGATTTTTTATGAATATATTATCAATAATAAACCTAATTCTATGCCAGATTGTATATAACTAAAGGTTTTCGGGTCACACATGAGAACATTTGTAACCAATCTGGTGGAGCTATAAATATTCAAGGTTTCAATGGTCCACTAGTTTATTTGACTCACACATGTCAACATTGTTCTCATGTTTTCAAAGGTCATGTCATAGCCTGTTATGATAGTCCAGCTACGGCTGTATTGACCGTCGGCGCTCTCACAAGCGTGTTGTACAGTCGGCGCCTTGTGTCATGTGTGCCCCTCGATTCAATAGCACCTCGCCTTTGTAATTGAGGATTGTAAAACAACTCTACTTTCCCTTAATGAAATATGTGCCACGCACGCTTTCGAAAAAAAACGCATTGTATGTTTGCCAAACTCTTTTTCTAATACAATGATACGCAAATCATTTGCGTATTTAAGAAAAAAAGATTATATTTGAGAGCTCACAGGATAGTACCTTTTTCAAAATTGTACAACACTCCTTTTCCACTACTCCCAATCCATCCTCAATCTCCAATTGTCATTCCTTCGGCCTTTTAGGTGATCTGAGGCAAATTTTTTGGATTTTTGGTTAGTTGTGTCCGGCTACACAATAGTATTGTCATTAGGTGAAAGTAATCACTTATGCAATGATCAATGGCTATTTGAAATCTGAATGAACAATGCTTGAACACAAATTAAAGATGGCAAGTTAACTCTTCTCTATTCAAGAAATCCAAACTATTCCTTTGCGGTGCCGACGTTTTTTTTTTTTGGACTCTATGCAAGCGCACAATATATATATGGTCGGACAGGATCTGGGCCGAATCCCACCCATCCGGAAACCAGGCCCACTCCACCCAAGGCCAGGAGAAAACCAAAACGCCCCCGATTCGACTCCGATTAGGACACGAGCGCCGCCACCGCCACCAAATTACTAGAAGAGGAAGCGATCAAAGCAAGCAGGACGCTCGCACGCCAGCAACGCGCCACGCCGCCACCCGTGACAGTGCCGGACTACCAAGGCAACGGACGGTGGCAGCGACGATGGAGAAGCTAGAGCAGATCCGTCAAACCTTCGAAGACATCGACGCCCGGTTCCCTGACGCGCTCCGCGTCGCGCTGGGGCTCGGCAACCGAGCGTCGTCTCCCACGCCACCAGCTCCCGGCGAGGCAGACGATCAGGTCGCCGACTTCGCCGCCTCCCTGTCGCAGCCGCCGCACGACGCCGCCCCCACGCCCACGGAACACGACAACACCACGGCGTCGTCAGCGATGAGGATCGACTGGGCGTCGTGCTACGTGCCGCTGCACGACCACGACGCGCACTTCGGGAACGCTATGGCTGGCGTCCTCGGCGTGGCGGACGGGGTCGGTTCGTACGCGAACTCCGGCGTGGACGCGGGCGCCTTCTCCCGCGGCCTCATGACGAGCGCCTCCACGGTGGTTGCAGGGCTGGAGCGCCCCGACGTGCACGTCCGCCCCAAAACGCTGCTGGAGCGGGCCTATGACGAGACAGCTGCGTCCGGCGCGCCGGGGGCGTCGACGACGGTGATCCTCTCGCTCGCGGGCCACGCTCTGCACTGGGCGTACGTCGGCGACAGCGCCTTCGCCGTGCTCCGGGGCGGCAAGATCGTGTACCTGTCGACGCCGCAGCGGCACATGGGCGCCACCTCGCAAAAGAAGCGTCATTTCTCCTCCATTGCCCCTCGGCGGAACCAGTGTCTCTTCTCCTGTGACGACCGCCCGTTTCAGCTCAGCGCGCACCAACACAGCGACCGCGTCGCGGATGCCATATCTGGGCATTTCGAGGTGAGGGCTGGGGATATCGTGGTGGTCGGGACGGACGGGCTGTTCGACAACTTTCTCGAGGAGCAGCTGGAGCTCGCCGTGCAGATGGGCACCAGGTTGGGCTTCTCGCCCAAGAACAATGCGGACATCATCGCCGGCGTCGCCTATGAGAGGTCGAATCAAACATGGTTAAGACGATTGCGCAATGGGAAGCCGGACGACATTACAGTTCTAGTTGCATTCGTTGTCCAGTCTGATTTGTGATGTAATGCTCAGGGCTCGATCAGTGCTGGCCAGCTTGGGGACCTGGGCTTCATTCAGTATCAGAGTTGAGCATGGTTTGTTATTATCGGGCCATATAGTTTCCAAAACATAAAAGTCTAATATTGTCTGAGCATTTTAGGTGGCTCCAACACCTGCACTTTTGTTCTCTTTGTTTTATGCTTTATTTAAAGGATGATGAATCCTAATTCTGAATCAAATGTTTCAACCACTACACTTTGGTGTTACTAGAATTGATTTGAAACTGAAGACCTGTCTCTATTGATAATTGATATCTATGTATATTGTGTAGTGGCTCGTTCATGTCATCAGGATATATTATGCCATTATGTTACGCAGCCATTCACCTGCATGTAGGTTGTAGGTCCAATGATGAATTTTAATCTTCTTTGAGGTCTTCAAATGTCATGTCTTTTTCATATTTCATATTATCTTAGTTTTGAAGCCTGAAGTTTCTCCCCAAAATATACATTTAACTTGCATGCATATTAGTTGTGTTTGTTTCTTGTGATGGTTGGCTTGCATCTTTATTATGGTTCAATTCCTATGAGGAGCTGGAGTAAAGGGTAAGATGAATTGATCCATGTTCATGATATTGGCGGATGTTATAATAGTAGATGTCCTTATTGATCTAAATCATTGCTATTCATCTTTAAATGAATATATTAGCATCTTCTGCTGTTTGTTTAGAACAAATCAGGATGGCTTACAGATTGTGAGCGTACTTTGTAAATTAATTGTGAGTTTGATGGGCCTCTTTTCTGACCCTGGTGCCAGTTCATGTTATGAAGTGACTATGATGCATGGCTATCGTCCCAGTTCATAACATGAACAAGTATCCCTACTGGTTGGTTTGCTCATTTATTAGCACCGACACATAATTGTTTTTGTTTTTGTCTTTGTGTAGTACATGTTATTATGAAAGCCATGACACCATTATTCGATCCCTTTGTTCTTCCTGGTGACCTGGTTCTTGAGATGTTAGTTGATTTCTCATTTATGTTTTCACCTTACAAACATGTTTTGCTGTTACTTCCAAATTGTTGTTCCAGTTTGAACCAAATTTACTGCCCCTGCTTTTTATTCCTGGCATACTATCGGGCCTATGATTACTGAGAAACATGAAAAGCATATGTCTGAATCTTTCATATGGATTTTGCCTAATCTTCTCTATGAGGCCCTTTGCACTGGCATACCCCTATTGGAGCACCTGCAGGTGTTGGTTGATTGGAAAGTCCTCAAGGTGAAGAGGGTGCAACAAAGTGGCTCATGCTCATTTAGTTAGGCGTAGTGTTCATATGGCTACTTGGAGAGATCAGGCGTCTCCCTTCGTGCTGGATCTTCTGAATCATGATTGTAATATTGTATTATCGTGGCTGGTCAATAAAAGCTGTCTTTACCCTGCAAAAGCATTGGATGCACATTCCATAATGCAATCTGATGAACATTTATGTGTTTCTTGAGTATTTGTCTATTTGAGTATACCTTCGTTACCAATCCAGTGGAGATATACTCTCTTTTTGTTTACAGATGGCCATCAGTTCATGGAGATGTATGTGACAAAGCAAGATTTGATATAAAGTACGTAAAGGAAAATATAAATTGTTTTGTTGTGTGAAAAAACGGTTTCTGGTGTGTAGCTCATCCCGTCATCCTAATTGTTAATTCCATCACGTGATGATGACAACTAAACTACTCAAAACCAAACCTGCCGGGAAAAAAGAAAAGAAAAAACAAAAAAGAAGTGACACAAGATTCCTTAATTTTGTCTTTACCGGGACATGGCTCTCCGCTGCTCTTGGAGCATGAACATTTGCATAACATCGTGCGCGTCAATTTCACACAGAAAAAAAAAAATGCGTTTCACATCATCCATTCGCATCACTCATATTTGATTTCAGCATCAGAAACGTTTAGCTTACCGTCCGCATATTTCAACAACCATATACACGCCCATGTGAGATTAGTCAGGAACCCGTTGGAAACTGCTGAAATGTCGTTCTAGCCCTGTGCTTCAATTTTCAAACATTTTGCTCTTGATTGATCTCCGGCCTCATTTCAAACATTGGAGGTGGGGATATAACAATTAACAAGAGGGCCGGAGGGAATGAAACAAAGAAAAAAATATCTCAGAACCCGCCAAACCCCTCGCCTCGATCGGCGTCACTTCCATCTGCAGTTGAACGCAGAGGTAGCAGGGCACACTCAGCCACACAGAGCGGAGAAAGCAGAGCTATACTACGCTGACAATAAATTGCGCTGAAAGACTTCTTTATCTAAAAAAAAATAAATTGCGCTGAGAGGACATCGGGGGGGGATGACCTAGCTCCTCCTCCTGGCCCCTCCCCCCCCGCCGGCGGCGCTCGGTCGCCACCCCGGCACCGGTGCCCGCCGCCTCCTCGGCCCTCCCCAGCCCAGATCCACCTCCCTCCACCTCTCTGTCCTCGTCTTCTCCCCCCCTCCCGACGACGCACGCGGGCCGGCGCGCCGCTGCCGCCGCCGCCTTCCGCGACGGGAGCCGCGGGCGCGGGCGCTTCCCCGCGTTCCTCCCCTCCCCTCCCCAACGTCGCGCGCAGGACGGCGCACAGCCGCCACCGCTGCCTTCCGCGACGGGCGCGGCGGCCGGTGCGCCCGGCGGCCATGGTTCCAGGGCTCGCGCCGCCAGGCCGTGGGGAGGGGGGCCGCCTCCAGGTGATCCTCCCGGTTGGAATGAGGGCCGCGCCACGGGCTCGCCTGAGCCACCTGCGCCGGAGCGCCCGGATGTGGCTCCCGCCGCCGTGGACATGGCCGGCACCTCAACGGGAAGTCCACAACAGCGCGCACACGAGGTGTTCGACGAAACGCCGACCCGCCCGACCCTGGTCCTTGAGGTCGGGGAGACCTCGGCCAGGGACTTGCTGCAGTCGGGCGACGCGTCCCCCACTGGTGGGCTGCCGACGGACATGGCAGGGGCCGGCCTGGAGGGCGTGGTGCCCTTGGCTGGTCCAAGCTGCGGCACGCCGCCGGCCACCCCGGCAGCGGCTTCCTCACCGGCCACCCCTGCCAACGCCAGCCACCGAAGTAAGCTCTCTCCGGAGGCACGGCCGTTCTTCCCCTCCCCACCCCCACCATCAGCGGGCCGTTCCAAGGCCGAGCGGTGGGCAGACGGCGAGCTGACGGACTGCTCCGACGACGATGACGACCTCGCACCGCCACCCAACAGCACCGTCCGCCGCCCTCCACCACTTGTGCGTGCTTGGCGCACCGGCCACGGGGTCGGGGAGACCCAGGCCGCAAGCACCACCCACCAGGTGCTCTATGGAATGCCGCTCCCGCCGGACGGCGGCTCTCCCTCGACAACGGCGACCTTGCACGAGCACGGGGCAGCGACGCCCACCCATAGCGTGGCGGCGGACGCATCCCCGCGGCCGACCCCCAGTGTGGCACGGCTCCTGCTAGCGTCAACGCGCCGCGGCGCCGGCGAAGGCAACGCCGCAGCGCGCAACGGGGCACCGGGACCGACGGCGACTCGGTGCCAACCTGCTGGACAACAACGCATCGGCGGCTCGGCCCGACTCCAGAGCTGAGGGCTTCGGCCCGGCGGCCACCGCGCGAGCGCCGGCCCATCGGAGGCTCGGTCCGGACTCGGAGCCACGGCTCCCAGCATCGATGCGGCTCGGCCCCGGACGCCAGGCTTCCCCTCCAGACCGGGATGGCTGGCGCGAGGTGCTACCCCGCAAGCCATCTCCAAAGGCCGGTGCACGCGTGACGGCTGCGTGGCCGACCCGGAACGCGCATCAGCCTTTGGCCGCCGTCAGGCGCCGGAGGGACGACGAGGGACGGTGCCTCAACTGCATAGCAACAGGGCACCACATCGCGACGTGCAAGCGGGAGCCCCGATGCTGGAACTGCCATAGGCTCAACCACCGGGCCCGTGACTGCAACAGGCCGCCCGCGACGTGCTCGTCCTCCGGGCGCGCATGCACGGGCATCGGCCGCACTCCTGAGCGCAAGCGGAGGGCGAACCTCGGGTGCTCGGGGTGCGCAGGGGGCCGCTCGATGCCACCGCCGCCTCACTCTTCGGGGACGAACGTGGGTGCGCAGGGGCCGGCCCCGTCACCCCCGCCTTCCGCTGACGTTGACGCCGACATCGCCACCAGGGGCGGCCCTGGGATGTCTATCGCCGCCATTCAAAGGGCAGTTGCGATGGCCATTGGGATCCAGCCTGGGGAGCTACAGATCCGACGTTGCACCCAGGGATTCATCATCACCTGGCCCAACCAGAAGCACAGGGACAATGTCGAGCTAACCATGGCGGAGGTGGTGGCCCGACACCGACCACCGATCCAGCCCCCGCAGCGGCGGGCCGGGACGACGACAATGAAGCGCACGCAGGTGTCGCCACCACTTGGCGCGACGACCGCCGCTCCTCGCACCGCCACCGGCTCTGCTTCTGGAGCCACGACGCCGGAGTCGAACCTGCCGCGCCGCGCCCGACGTCGTGGGCGTCGCGCCGGCCATGGAAGGGCCGACCGCAGGAAGACGCTGCGACAGGTGTGGCGCCCTCGCGTGCCACAGCCCGCACCCCCCGTCGCAGTGGTCACCTCATCTCCTGAGGAGGCGACGAAGGACTCGGTGGATGCGGGTGACTCGGCAGGGAGCCTGGAGTCACCCGTGGCAGACTGGGAGGAGGGGGAGTTCCGGCCGGACACCTCGCCACCCGGCCCACCCGACGAGAAGGACATGAGGACAGAGAACACAACTGCCATGGGTGGCTTGGTGGGGAACCTTGAGCCACCCGTGGAGGCTGGGGAAGACCCGGATGCTCAGGACACGCTGGCGTTGCTCGCCCACTAGGGAGAGGAGCTCGCGATCGGACCGTCGGGCTCCGAGTCACCGCACGACCTCGGCCGCGCCGACCGCCCGGGTGCTGAGGAAACGTTGGGGGACGCTGAGCTGCCAGAGGACAACCCGGCTACGCCGGTGCACGGTAGGCACGACAGCACGACGGAGGGCACGCTCGCCCTCCTCGCCCACTAGGGAGCGGACCTCGACGAGGGTCCACCGGGCTTCCCCGTCCCGGGTGCCTTCCCGCAGCAGGAGGAGCGGCAGACCACCCCACCCCGGTGGGAGACCTTGTGTGACGCAGACGATGGGAGGACTGCGTCGTTCGCAGGATTTCCCACACAACGCCGCGTCCACGACGCCCAGGGGACGCTCCGGCGGAGGCCGTCGAGCCCGACTCGAACGACGAGGAGCAGCAGATGACAAGAGGCCCGACAACCGACGGGGTAGACCCAGCGGGGAGCTTGGAGTCACCCGCGGGGCGCCTGGGGGCCCTGGGCCATGCTGCTGACACACCGTCGGCCCTGGGAAGGGCCCACCTGTGCGGGGCTTCTGGAAGCCCGCCCAGGACCGCGGCAGCCGCCGTCGAGGCACCGCCGGGGTTTTGCACACCCGTCTCCCAGAGGTCCGCCGCCGGCTCGCCGACCGGAGAGGCGGGAAGCCCGGCCAAAGATGGCTCCTTCACGGGGCGGCTCAAGAACTTCGCCAAGAGAGTCTTCCACAAGGCGGCCACCCCGCTTCTTCCGGCCAAGGTGGACGACTCCAGCTCCATCAAGCTGCCAACGCGGAGCAGGCGCATCGCAGCCAACCCCCTCTCCAAGTACCCGGTGGCAAAGAGAGGCGAGATCCTCGCCATGCGGAAAATGGGGTTCATCGAGTCACAACCGACGGTGGAGGGACAACTGAAGCTGGACGCGATGTTCGAGGGAAGACCAGGGGATGCCCGAGCCTTGCAGGAGTTGCTCGCAGGCGAGGAGAGTCAACAGCGAATGCGGAGGCGCCGCGGGGCCGGGGCCCACGCATGAGCGCCGGTCCCGTCGTGCAAACTAGAATGTTAGTGCATGAGTAATCCGTTATGTACGTGTTCTGGTGTGGCGGGCTGTGTTTCAAATTTGTTAACACCCCAGAAAAACTTGTAAAACTCTTTTCTTCTTAATACAATGATGTGCTAATCTTTTGCGTATTCGAGAAAAAAAAAAGAAAGCAGAGCTGAACTGAGCCGAGCAGAGAGAAAGACGCGAGAGAGAGGCATCGAGGCGGTGGAGAGGGGCACCGTCACCGTGTGCGTGACCGGCGCGGGGGGCTTCTTGGCGTCGTGGCTCGTGAAGCTCCTCCTCTCCACCGGTCGCTACGCCGTTCGCGGCACCGTGCGTCGTCTCGGTAGGTCTCGCGTCGCCGGCAGGCGGCAGCCCCTTTGCTTGATGTCTAAGAGCTTCTGATCACGTCGGTCGCACCAATAGACTTCTCTGAATCTCAAGAGAAGTAACGGTGGTGATGATTTGTGCTCCTGCTGCGATGTGTAGGTGATGCCAAGAATGCCCATCTTACGACGCTGGAACATGCCAGCGAGAGGCTGCAGTTGGTCAAGGCTGACCTGCTGGACTATGCCAGCGTTGCGGCTGCGGTCGCCGTCTGTGAGGGTGTCTTCCATGTTGCCAGCCCTGTCCCCTCCGGCAAACCCTCCAACTCCGAGGTGATTCTGCTCAAAAGAAGTTTGGTCCTTGCTTTGCTTTTTCAGAATTTTCAGGTTGTAGAATGGGCTATATGCTTATATGTATAGCTAGTTTTGATCCCTTTTATTAGAACATAAAATGCATAAGTAGGTGGGAAAAAAAGACATGCCGTTGATGATATCTGACTATTACTCTATGCTTCAGGAAAGTTTACATGACCTCATGGATAGATTTTCTCAGTGATTTTCCTTTTTACTAGTTTGTTAGATGAGGAAAAAGTTTTAGAGCCCACCAAAATTTCATTTTATGGCCCGTAGGATACATGTTCGGCTCATTGGCTTCCACTGTCAGCACGAGAGTGAAATCCCCTGTTTAATTTCGTATGCAGCAGTCTAATCATTCTCTTAACGTTTCCATGTTTGTACTAATTTCTGATAACAGAAGAAGGCATCCTCAGATTTCCTCTTTTACAACTTGCAACAGCACTGAACCCTAATCGTCTGTTGATTGTCTTATGATACATTGATACTTATGTCTTTGGGTTCCTTCAATTACAAACAGTGCTTATGATGTCGTACACTTCTATTCCTTTGGCCTGTTTGGGTCCATGAATTGAAACCGATATCTAGAAAGTGCTTCCCATTTTATTATTAGATTACCTTTCATTTTTCAATTCAACTCAATTCCTGGAAACCAAACAGGGCTTTAGAGAACATGTTACCATATTAATCTTTTATTTTCACGATCGGGACACCATATTAATCTTTTGCAGGCAGATATCATAGCTCCTGCTCTAACTGGCACACAGAATGTGCTGAAAGCTTGCTACGAGGCAAAAGTGAAGAGAGTTGTTATCTTCAGTGGCTGCTGTGTTCAATAATCCTAACTGGCCTAAGGCGAGGCCTTTACTGAGGATAGCTGGTCAGATGCGGAGTATTGCAGAAAAAATGAGGTATCATAGTAAATCCATTAAGTAAACCTGTGTTGTTTCAGTTGTCCAGCCTCAATGTATATTAGGATGGAGCATGGTTTATCTTTAGGTTTGACGGTCTGAGCAATACAATGAGTTGAGAGAATACAGACAGAGCTGTCCTGTGTCAATTCACATTTTACAAGGAAAGTTAAAATCTACTACGGAGTACTATCCAACGAATTTAGTATTACTTACAGGATCAGGATCATGCAAGATTATGCCCTTTGTCCTTACTCCTTACTACCAAGCGCTGTAACAATGGTCTATGGCCTTGATTCAAACTTTCAGAGGCAATTTTCCTTCATGCATTCTTTCTCTGGTTTTACATTTGGATCTTTGCTGAAGCTACCATCATTGTTTAGTTTAACATTTCGATAATGTAATATTCTTCATTCAACTTTATGGGCTATTGTTTCCATGGAGCAGGTAATAGTCATGTCTGAATGTACTCGTATTAATTCATCTGAGTTTTTGTTCTTGTAGGAATGGTATTTCCTTTCTAAAACACTGGCCGAGTATGAGGCTTTTGCTTATGCAGCAAAAACTGGGCTAGACATTGTAACTATTTGCCCATCATTGGTAATTGGACCTTTGTTGCAACCTACAGTAAATACAAGTGTTAAAATCTTCCTCAGTTATATAAAAGGTGCAGGGAATCGTTTTTTACTATTTTAGTCCTTTTTTTTAATTTGCATTGAGTAGTATAATACTCCCTCCATCCCAACATAAGGCGTAACTACTTTTTATTTATGTACTACAATATAAGGCGCACTCTCTCTAAAGGCGTATACACGATGCAGTGTTAGAGAAAGAATTAAATGTGTTTCTTGGTCTTTGAACCGGAGGTGGTTGCGCCTTATATCCTGGGACGGAGGGAGTACTATCTCTGTCTCAAAATAAATCAATTCCTAAAATCGCACTAAGTGAAACCATCTTAAATTTGACCAATTTTATATAAAAGGTGACCAAATAAGTATATTACAAAAATACATTTCACAGTGTATCTAGTGATACTAATTTGGTGTTGTAAACATTGGTACTCTTTTCTATGAAATTGGTCAGGCTTAAAACATTTTGACTTAGGACAACTTTAGAAGTTGATTTTAATTTGAGACAGAGAGGGTATGATGCAATCTGAATAAATCGCACGGCCAAACAGGCCTCATGCACACCTCACATGCCGTGGAAGACGGGTAAAGCCATGCTAGACAGCCATATTGGCAAAAAATCGCTGACTAAGCAAGATTGAGCCTCTAGTGAACCCAACAACAAGTTCAATGGGCCAGATGCGCATTTTGAGTGTTTATAGACCTATTGACACAATGAGAAAAATCCATGAACATGCAGTGTATTTTACTCAGTATTAAACATAGAATGATGGGTATTTCAGACAAGTCATTATTCAGATAGCTCAAATCATGGGCGAGTACATAAAAGCTAGGTGGGCAAATAAATAAAAGCAAGTACATAAAACTCAACCCAAAACATAGAATAGAAGGTTCACTCACAGCCCACCTAGCCTAGGTTCTTCTTAGGCACCCCGAATACTGGCCATGGCCATGGAAACGCCGGTGAACATGAGAACGCCGGACCCAAATGCCATGACTGGGGTGATGGCAGCTGCGGCTGCGGGAACTGCAGCGGTGACGGCTAAGGACGCCGCTATGATGCCCACGATACCTAAGAGGTTCTCACTGCGGCCACGGCGGCCGTGGTTGCGCCTGTCGCCTTCGCCAGTCGCCTTGGCTCCCACGGACTCGTCAACACGAACCTGCACGATTTAATTTTAGGATCACAAATTAATTTCTGCAATTCTGCCCGCGATGACAGGTATAGGGGCAGGCTACTACCTGCACGAGTGTGGCGTCAGGGGAGGAGCGCGTGAACGTCTCCCCAGCGGCGCCGATGCTCTCGAGGGGCAGCACGAGGCCGTCGGAGTAGCAGAGGAACGCGTGAACGGGCACGATGCAGTCGGGATCGAGCACGCCCTGTCCCAGTCCCAGCGCACCGGGCTCGCGCTGGAACACCGCGGCGTCGATGGAGAGTTCACGGGAGAGCTTCGCCAGAAGCTGGTCGCCGATGCTGACGACGAGCGCGCCGGGATGCGGGTTGACGGCGACCCATTTACCGCCACCGCGGAGCACCTGCAGGCCGGGGACGTCATGATGGTCCATGAAGAAGATGGTGAGCGCGTCGGTGTCGGTGGGCGCAAGGAGGCCGTCGGAGGTGAGCTCTGGTTCCGGGTACAAGTTGACGGCCACGTGCTGCTCCGGTTCGCCCATCGTCTGCTGCTTGATGTAGGTGGCGTCCGAGATCGCACCGCAAAGCTTGAACCCAAGCTCCCGGACCGACTTCACGAACTGCTGCAGCGGAAGGCCGTCGTGCAGCTGGAGGTAGTCGCGCCAGTTGTGCCCCGTCTCCTTGCGCACGTCGAAGCTTGTGGACAACCGTATCTTCCTGGCAGGGTCGTCGGAGTACAGCTTGGCCTTCTCCGCCGCGGGTAGCCGGAAGAAGTCGCGCGCCACGGCCATCACCGCCGCAATCAACCCGGCGTCGATCCCATGGTTCAGGACCTGAGTAGGATTTAGGAATAGAGTATGCAACAATCAAACGCGCTCAGCAACGAAAACGTCATAACTGGAAGAAGCTGGCCGTTCATCTCAGCCTCACCTGGAAGAAGCCGTGCGAGCGGCAGGCGTCGGCTATGAAGGCGACGACCGAGGCGCGGTCGGGGCACGCCAGGTCGACGACAGGGATGCGCGCGCCGGTGACGACGACCTCCGCGAGGCGAGGGCGCTGCGATTCCGGCCGGACGTAGTTCCCCGGCAGCGGCAGGGTGTCGTGCACGGCCGTCGAGAGGAGGTGCTCCGCCATGCGTAGCGTGCGTAGCAAGAACCGTGTGCGGTTCGACTCCAGGCTGGCAGACTGCAGCGGCAGGCTCTCCTGGAAGCGGTCGTCGCGCGCTCTTTATAGCAGTCGAAGCGGATGGATGTCTAAGCCCGTGGATTCAGCCGCGATCGACACGACCGAAGATCCTGACCTCGCGCTCGCGGTCGTTGCCTCGTTGGCTGGACTGATCATCGCCCTCGCGTCATCGCCGGGGCACCAAGTGACGTCACCCCCTCCGCATCACGCCCGTAACTGCACAACTTTATATTTACCCCCCTCGTGTCGCAATGTCATCGCTTTGAAAATTTGGATCCTGCGGTCCTACCCATGGCTCACCGTATGGTTCTCGGTGAACTCGAAGGCAATTGAATGATATTTGCCCAAAAAAAATAATTAAACGGTCAAATAAATTTTTAATTAATTTTCATCTTCCATCTAATAGGTGGTTCCCATTGAATATTTTGCTGGTAATTGAAGGTTGCATAAACACCCGTCACTACAATTTGTATTGGATCCGGTCGTCGTCATGACTCAGACAAAAATACTTCTATGTGATACTAGTATAATGCCCGTGCTAACGCTACGGTTTCATTTCAGGGATACACATGAAAATAAAAATACAATACTTTTTCCATAGTTCAAGGTTCATGTACTTGTATATGACCATGTGTATAAAAACACTTATGCATAACAAGGTATAATAAAATTATCTCGCCTCAACCCCATTTTAATTACCATGACCTTCTATGCCTTGCCTCCCTGAGGGCGTGAGCGTCTCGCACGAACGCTACTCGGTCCATTGACGATGCAGGTAGCTGTGCCATGCCACCACATCCATCTCGTGCCATGTTGAAGTCGTCATGGATCCACACCATCTCCGCTGACCCGAAGCCATGCCTCGTCCTAGGCCGCCCTCGCTGAGCTCATCCTTGTCTCGCCGCCCTTGAAGCAAACCAAGATCTCGTTTACCACCTGATAGCACACACCTGATTGCATATGGTGAACAAATGGAGCAATCACAAGCATCGACCACCTGATAGCACACACCTGATTGCATATGACTTCCAGGATCTCGTTTACCACTGCAAGAGATGAACAGGGGGCAGCACTCGATCTGAGATAGTGTGGTGGGTGAACTCGCTAACAGAATTGCACACAGCTGATCCCCACCGCACGCAGATGAACAGGGGGCAACACTCAAAGGGTTAGAACTACAATGAGTATAGTTTGTGCCAAAATATAAGGGCACTTACAACCTAAAAACTAGACTAGATGTTTTAATGATTATCAATTATTTTATCAACTAAGTAAAATAGTGACGCGGCATTGGACTCAATAAAGAGAGAAGAAAATGATTTCGTATATAGAAAAATATTCTATCCGTCTAACAAAATGTAATTGAAGGACCATGCATGGAAACCAAGGTGAATGAAAAATGAGCATGAGCACGAATGCGAACACATGGTTTTTCCATAGCCATGGTGTAGCAGTTTTTGTGCTGAGTGATTGTCAACATGGCAACACAAGTGTGTGCGTGTGTTGTGTTCCACTAACCGATGGCACGCGGTTTCGTGTCAAACAATGGTGTCTCTTGCCTTGTGTTGTTTGCAGGTGTCGAGCTTAGACGGTGGTTGACGGTGCGGTGAAGGTCAAGTAGGGCGTGTTGTGCTGACGGACCGGGTGCGATGAAGGGCGAACGTGAGGCTTGGACCGAGGGACCTTGAAGTCGGGCGACTAGCCGTGGTGGCTGACAGCTGGGACATCGACAAACGCAAGTGTAAACAGCGGGGGATGCGTACGGGCTACGCTACTCGCGAAGGGTTTGGTGGTTTGTCCTCAAAACCATCGGCGACAGTTTGGTGGTTTCGCCTCAAAACCATCGGCAACGGGTTTCGCGGGTTTGCGCCTCAAACCCCGGGAGGCCCCGCGTGGACGGACGGCGCGTGGCGGCATCAGGGAGATCGCATGGAAGCGAGGCTATCGGTGAGGGGGCGCGGTGGCCGTCAGATCAAGTAAAGCCTGAGTTGGACCCTTATGCCCCTGGCTAAGTGGTTTAGTTCTTCATGTATCTAAGGGCAAAGTGGAAATGTAAAATAGTCCCTATAAATAAGGATGAGGGATTCCCTTCCCCCTTCACCCCTTGCATTTCCATTTTCTCCTTTAGGTTTTCTTCTTCTAGTTGCTTGGTGAGAGAGAGGTCTATGGATCCTTGATTCATACTCGAACCAACATGTGTGGCAAGCGAATCGCCTAATATTCGTTGTTTCCTCCGGGTTTAAAGACTTGTCTCTAATGTTGTGGTGCTTTTTGTGTTCTTCGCGAGCTCCACTTTTCCCCCTTTGAGAAATCTGTGATTTCTTCATTTTGATGGTGTTTTGATCTTTGAGCTCCACCATGCTCCGCGGACATTCACCGTCCACTTAAGCTCCACCAAGCTCCGGGGACCTTCACCGTCCGCCAGAGCTCCGGGACCTTCACCGTCAGTCCGAGCTCTGCCAAGCTCCGGGACCTTCACCGTCAGTCCGAGCATCGCCAAGTTCCGGGGACCTTCACTATCGGCCCAAGCTCCGCCAAGCTCGCATCGCGCCCCGACCTTCGCCGACCTTCACCTAAGGCCACAAGGAAGAGAGCGAACTTCACCGACCTTCACCTAAGGCCCGACCTTCACCGTTGGCCCGACCTTCGCCGACCTTCATCGAAGGTCACAAGGAAAAGAGCGAGCTTCACCGATAAAATATGTGGACGTGAAGGTCGACTTGCCTATGTGTAGTTTGCTTCGGTGTTGTGTTGTTTTTCCGATGGTTGCACTCTAAAGCTTTGTTGTCTCACTTCTCCTTGATAGAAGTTGTGGTTTGCGGTTGCACCATTTCGATCCAGTAGTAATCCGCTGTGTTCCTAGGCAACATCACCCTTCTCCAGGGTCGTGATCACTATGCCATGCTATTTTGGTTCTTGGGGTGTGGATCTGGAACAGAGGCTCTAGATTTCAAAAACACAATTTATAGCTCCCATTCACCCCCTCTCTGGTCGCAATTCCGGTCAAAAAACGAACAAAAAGTGCCCAGATCCTTGTAGCAGTCCTCAGACGCCGGAATATTTTATTTTTCAAAGCAACTTGTGGCCTTGGCGCGGTAGAATTTTTTCTATCTAGTTCTTGATTCGTACCAACTTACCTAGCTGACAACCTGATGCTCTCAATCTGATCTCTAGCTCGAGTTCCTATGATTGCATTCTTTATGGGAAAATTTTTAAACTTTACGGTTGCATTTTTCGTGGAACCGAGGGAGTATGTTTACACGAGGACCTAAAATATGAAAATATATATACAATTGGGGCTTCAACTTCAGTTTGTCACCAGTATTGGGTTCAGGTGTGTTAGAAGTCATTCTTAGTGGAGCACACAATTGCACACAAGAACACTAGAGACAGAATGGATGGAGGAGGAGAGCACTGTTATTTCTTATTCACTTTCTGGTGTTTTACAATGACAGGGACACCCCCTTTTATAGGGGTGGTAAAATATGGATAAGCACTACTACAGTAGATTAGGAACATTTCAGATTTACTGTTCATCGCTTTGAGATTCGTGCTTCTAGAATCTTCCATCCTCCTCATCTTATAATTTGGCCACAAATATTTTATTTCACAACACTCCCCCTTGGCCAAATTATTGCCATGTGTATGCCTCGTTAAAAACTCCCCCCAAAAACCCAGTGGGGAAAAAAAGGGTAGGAGAAAAGAGTACATCACAGGCATCGCTTATGTTGCACCCGTTGCCTCGTTAAAAACCTTGCATGAGAAAACCCTGTGGGAAAAACTCATCAAGGGAAAAAGAGTACAACGGTTGATGCATGGGTCGTCTTCAGACCGACTTGTGATCTTCGGATCACGATCATGGGCTATGTCTTTGAGGATTGTCTCCCCCTGAACCCTGCAACTCTCTCAGCCACCTCATGCCAATTCCACGAATGCACTTGTAGAAACTGGAGGCAGGCAGAGATTTGGTGAATAAATTTGCGCACATGATCTCGTTTGCAGGATTTCTATCTCCCTGCTCTTCTGGAGCTCATGGGGATAAAAGAACTTTGGAGCAATATGCTTCGTGAGATTGCTCTTGACATAGCCCGTGTGCATCTGTGCAACACAAGCCGCATTATCTTCATAGATAATGGTGGGAGTGTCAGCGACGCTCATATCACATGACTTCTGGATGTGGTGAATCATTCGTCGCAGCCAAACACACTCTCGTGCGACTTCATATAGTGCAATTATCTCTGAGTGGTTTGTCGATGTGGCAACCAGGGCCTGCTTTACAGACCGCCAAGAGATGGCTGCACCACCACGAGAAACACAAAACCAAATGTGATCTACCATTATGTGGGTCGACATGTACCCAAGATCCACATATCCCACCATGGTTGGTGCTTGGTTCTTCGGGAACCATAGACCAAGGTCTTGGGTACCTTGTAGGTACCTCGAATGGTTTTTACGCCAACCCAATGCCTCTTGGTTGGGGCAAAGACGTACCTTGCCAACAGATTTACCGCGAATGCAATGTCGGTCTTGTGCAATTCGTGAGGTACATTAGTGCTCCAATGGCGCTTAAGTATGGAACTTCGGTCCCAATACTTTCTCATCGTCATCCTTTGGTCTAAATGGGTCCTTATCCGCTTCCGTGGATCGGACCACCATGGGGGTCTTAAGAGGGTGGCACTTGCTCATGTTGAACTTTTCAAGTACCCTCTTAGTATAGGTAGACTGGTGCACAAATACTCCTTCAGGGAGATGTTCGAGCTGCAGGCCCAAACAAAACTTGGTTTTACCCAAGTCTTTCATCTCAAATTCAGATTTGAGGTAGGCCATTGCTTCCTCAATTTCCCTGGTCGTCCCGATGATGTTCAAATCATCGACATAGACCGAGATGATGCAAAATCCATCCTTGGATTTCTTTATAAAGACACAGGGATAGTCATCATTGTTCACGTAACCTCTCTGCAGGAGAAAGTTACTCAAACGGTTGAACCACATCCTTTCGGATTGTTTCAAACCGTATAACGACCGCAGCGGACGCTGAACATGTTGCGGTTTTGATTCGGTCCAGGGATCTTGAGTCCTTCAAAGGGACTCTCATATAGATTTCCGAATCAAGTGACCCATACAAGTATGCGGTCACAACATCCATCAACCGCATTTTCAAATTCAAAGTTAGCCGCCATGATATAAGGTATCGAACGTTATGCCACTCATAACAGAGAGTAAGTCTCATCATAATCGATGCCGGGTCTCTCACGTGAACCCTTGTGCCACCAGCCTCGCTTTGTATCTTACCAACTGACCATGTTCATTCCTCTTCCGGAGGAAGACCCATTTGCATCCTACAAGGATGACTTTCGGAAGTGTTGGAACTGCAGGTCCAAACACTCCTCTTTGACAAAGCGAGCGCAATTCTGCCTCAATTGCTGCTTTCCATTTATCCCAATCCGAGCGCTTCCGGCACTCTATTATGGACTTTGGTTCTGGATCCGGATCCAATGAGTCAGCAATTTTTGAGGCGAAATATATGTCGACAACGGTGGTCTTTCTATGATATGACTCTCCCGATTCCACATAATTAGTGGCAATCTCCTCATGATCATCCTCCCACTCACCGTGATTTCCCGAAACGGTTGAGCTGGGGTGTTCCGATCTCCCAATGCGATTATGCGCGCGCGATGCATTGGGGTTTCCATCTTCAGGATGGTGTCCTTCAGGGACTTTCTCAACTTCGGGTCGAGCTTCTTCATCTGATCCTTTGAGTGAGGCAAGTGGCTCGGATCCTTGTCTACGCGGACGTCTCCGCGGACACTTGTCCTGAGCACCCGGAGGTCTCCCCCTCTTCCTAGGATTAGGGGAGATGGTGACCTTCTGGGGTACCTGCACCCTCTCCGACGTATTTACTGTAGGTATATGCGACCTTGTCACTCTTTTGTGATCAGTGAAGGCATCTGGCAGCTCATTTGCAAGATTTTGCAAATGTATAATCCTCTGAACTTTCAGTTCAGACTCACTGGTGCGTGGGTCTATGGATTGCAACCCAGTTGCATTCCATTCAATTTCCCGGCATTCTTCTGGATGCCTATCTCCCCCTAATGCTGGGAAATGGTCTTCATCGAAGACACAATCAGCGTACCGAGCCATATGAAGATCCCCAGTCATAGGCTCTAGATATTTGATTATGGATGGGCTTTCATAACCAACATATATCCCTAATTTCCGGTGGGGTCCCATCGCTGTACGCTGAGGTGGTGGTATTGGCACATATACTGCACAGCCAAATATACGCAGATGGGAAATACTTGGTTCTTTCCCATGCACCAATTGTAGGGGGGATGTATCATGATATGCAGTTGGCCTGAGTTGAATCAGTGCTGCTGCATGCAACATTGCATGCCCCCAACAACTGGTTGGGAGCTTACAATTCTGCAACATTGGCCTTGCAATCCACTTGATCTCTTGATCAAGGCTTCAGCTAGACCATTTTGTGTGTGGACATGTGGTACTGAATGCTCTACCTTAATGCCCAAGGCTAAGCAATAATCATCAAAAGCCTTCAACCCGAACTCACCAGCATTGTCCATCCGAATGGACTGAATGCGGTTATCAGGGAAGCTAGACCTTAGCCTGATTATTTGGGCAATAAGCTTAGAGAAAGCATGGTTTCTTGTGGACAACAGGTCCACATGACACCATCTGGTAGATGCATCAATCAGTACCATGAAATACCTAAATGGGCTCGACATGGGCTGAATAGGTCCACAAATGTCACCTTGTATCCGTTGCAGGAATGCAGGTGACTCATCCCTAATCTTTAGGAGGGACGGCCTAGTGATCAACTTCCCTTTTGCACATGAGGTGCAAACCAAATCTTCAGGATTTGGGAAGTTTCTGACATCATGGCCAGCAGAATTTTTGATGATCCTTCTCATCATATTCAACCCAGGATGACCCAAACGGTCATGCCATATTCGAAACGATTCTGTGTCTCTGAATATGGCCTTCATCGCAACATATTCTTCTGTGGGTTTTATGTACGTATAGTACAAACCCAATGGCGATGAAGGGAGTTTTTCCACCACTCTCTTTTGGTACCCGTCAAATTTAGTGATGAGCAGATATTCTGTACCTTGCTCAACTTCGGTTTCAACATGGAAACCATTCGCACGGATATCTTTGAAACTCAGAAGCGTGCGCTTCGAGTCAGGATACAGTAATGCATCCTTCACAAAGATTTGAGTACCCATAGGGAGAACTAGTGTGGCACTTCCGGTGCCCACAATATGATCATTGCTTCCGGCAATGGTCATGATATTTCCCTTTTTCTTTCTCAATGTTTGGAAATATCTGGTTTCCCTTAGTATCGTGTTGGTGGTTCCACTGTCTACAAGACAGATCTCTGCTTCTGCCATGGGATTCCCACAGGTCCTGCTAATACAATAAAATATGACCAGAATTTAACATAAAACATACATAGATATTACAAGATAACAACATTACATAGTTCCTGGGAAACACTTAGCAGGGGGTTTGGGCCATCTACTAAGTTACAAATGCTCTTCAGGAGCATATGGCCAAACCTTGTCGACACAAACTAGTGCATATGGACATCACTCATAGCTAGGTGATATTCTGGAGATTACTGTCGGTCTCCAAAGATGTCATCATCTAGCTCAAGAAGGTTGTCCTCATTGTCATCCATGTGGACGTCTTCACCACTCGCGTCAACTTCCATGTTGTCGCGCTTCTCAGATGGAGCTTCAGGCTCCTGGGTGAAGTGGGACTCATGTTGACCCTTTCCCTTCTTCTTGCTCTGTTGGAAAAGGTCAACGAGGTGTTTGGGGGTGCGGCAGTTATGGGACCAATGCCCTTTTGATCCGCATCTATAGCAATCGCCTTGCTCTTCCCCACTATGATCACCTCTTTCCTTCTTGTCGGGTTCGAACCTACCCTTAGGCTTTCCTTTCCCATGTCTCTTGAACATAGGACCTTTCTTCCCCTTCCACTTCCCTTTCCCCTTTCCTCGGCTCCTCTTACGGTTGTGAGAATTCTCAGCAACGTTGGCATGTGCTTCAGGCACAGCCAAAGAGCCAGTAGGGCGGGCAGAATGATTGTTCATAAGAACTTCATTTTGTTGCTCGGCAACCGACAACACTTCACTCAGCTGGTAGTACTTGGTGTACTTGGAGTTTCTGTACTGCTGCTGCAGCACTATGTTGCCGGGGTGGAAGGTAGACAAGGTCTTCTCGATCATATCGGCGTCAGTGATCTTCTGGCCACATAGACACAGCTTGGTGACAAGCCTATGCAAAGCAAAGTTGTACGCACTCACAGACTTAAAGTCTTGAAAACGCAGGTTGATCCAGTCTTGTTGCGCTCGGGGGAGCACAATTGTCAGCTGCTGGCCGAAGCGGTCCTTCAGGGACTGCCACAAGACATAAGGATCTGTCTCCGTCATATACTCACACTTCAGGTCTGAGTGGAGATGATGACGGATGAGGTACAATGCATTTGCTTTGTCGCTTTGTCCTCACATCCCCGCGCCTTCAGCCGGACAATGGTGTGATCGAGTTCCTTGCCCTCGAGTCTTTCGACATCGGAAGCCCAAGTGAGGTAGTTGCTATCCGTCAATGGCTAGCTCTTCGAAATCCCTCTTTGCGATGTCCGACGGCATGCCTGCGCAAATATTTGCACGACATTAGTGTCGGTGCGTAATCTTCAGGATTACGACTTTACGTAGTCTTCAGGACTACATGTAAAGTTTCCCAGGTGCAATCTTCAGGATTGCTATGCAATTAAATAAATAATATAATTACAATAAAGTTACGGAAATTAAATGTCTGCAGTAAATAAATTACTATAAATAAACTGCAGTAAGTAATAATAGAAATAATAAAACTTATAGCGTATAGTGGGCTTCAGGCCACTATTTGGCAAGGTAAGGCCTTTAGGCCTTATATCCCGTAGTGGGCCTCAGTGGTCCATTCGGGGGCCTTATTGGGCTGGCCTATCAGGCCCAATAAACCGTGGCCGTCCATCAAGATGGACGGCTCAGGTTTATCCCTGGTCATAAATAAGGGATAGGGTTGGAAAACCCTAACCCTAAAATCCCACTCCCTCTCACTTTCTCTCTCTTTCTCCCTTATCCTCTCAGATTCAGACACAGGAAGAGAACAAGGGCGGAGGGAGTGGAGAGCGCCGGCCAGGGTGGGGCCCATCCCCGCGCCCACGGTCCTGCCGCCGGCGGCGGACGGCCAAGTCGGGCTGCCGCGCGCCCGAGCAAGCGGCTGGAGGCAGCGTCGCGAGCCTTCGCGCGCCCGCGCCTTCGCGCCGGGCCGGAAGCCGCATGCGGGGCCATGCGCTCGCGTCGGGTTCGCACGGCCGCGCGTGTCTGCGCCGGTGGCCGAGCCGCGTCGGGGCGGCCAGGAAACCGGGAGCCGCGCGCCGGCGCCCAGCGGCCGGGGCCAGAGGCCTCCGCGCCCGCTCGCTGCTTCGCTCCGGGGCTGTGGGCCGCGCCCGCTCGCGTGCAGAGCCAGGGCGGGGCGAGTCCACCCTGTGCCAGGCCGGGGGCCGCGCCGGGGCCGGGCCGCGCGTCTGGGGCGGCCGGGATCCGCACGCCGGTGGCCAGGGGGCGGGGCCAGAGGCCTCCGCGCCCGCTTGCGCTCCGCGCCGGGGTCCGGGGCTGGAGGCAGGGGCCGCACCCGCGCCGGCCTTCAGGGCCGTGCTCGTGCATCCGCCTAGGAGGGGCTGCGCACGCACGGCTGCACGCGCTGGGTCGCCGGCGATCTGCAGGGCCAGCCTGTGTCAACGGTCTCCAGGGCCGGGATCTGCCCGATCCACTCGCCTTCAGGTCCACCGATTTGCTCGTCTTCGGGACGACAATGACAGGTTTGTTATTGTGAAGTTTTTCAGGTGTGTTGTGCATCACCTTCGGCGGTACTTCACGACCGGAACTCGACGAGCGGAGGCAGAGCCATCCTAGCATCGTCGTCGACGGCACGAGGCCGGAACTCGGTGAGCGGAGGCAGAGCCGTCCTAGCATCACCGTCGGCGAGCGGAGGCAGAGCCGTCCTAGCATCGCCGTGGGGTCGTTTCCGGCAGTGGACAGCGATGACGGCAAGGCCGACCTTCGTGTCGCTGGGCGTTGCCGATGCGCCAACGAACCCTCATTGTTCATGTGCCCGTGCTGTGCTTTCTGTGTGTATGAAATGAAAACGATTCCTGTAACTTGTTCATACCTTCTTAGCTCCGTAGAACTCGTGCTGATAACGTGTTAGAAATCGTTCTTAGTGGAGCACACAATTGCACACAAGAACACTAGAGACAGAATGGATGGAGGAGGAGAGCACTGTTATTTCTTATTCACTTTCTGGTGTTTTACAATGACAGGGACACCCCCTTTTATAGGGGTGGTAAAATATGGATAAGCACTGCTACAGTAGATTAGGAACATTCCAGAATTACTGTTCATCGCTTTGAGATTCGTGTTTCCAGAATCTTCCAACCTCCTCATCTTATAATTTGGCCACAAATATTTTATTTCACAACAAGGTGTAACTTGATTAGCTCCATCAGAGTCGCCGTCGTCTTGATCACCGGCGTCAAGCTGGACGGTGACAAATACACTCCCACCAGAAATAATTTAGAAAAAGCAAAGCATGCGATAAATCCAGTGGCAAAAGAGGAAAACAAAAAGAAAACACGTTTTTTCTTTTCTGTGCACAAGCGCAAGCAGCAGGCAGCAGCAAGCGTCAGTGACAGTGAGTGGGCGGGCAAAGCCGACGCGGGCGCTGGGGACAGCACGTCCCCGTCAGGGCGTCCTGCGTCGCGGTCGGTCAGCGCGTCCTGCCGGCGCCGCTGTCAGGCTGTTCCCGTCGCGAAATTCATTCATTCTTTGGAGTGCCGGCGCCAGCGTCGTGGTACGCGACCTCACGGCCACCACCAAATTAGGCAGAGTCTTTTCCATATATACCATCATCTTCCAGCTGCGCCATTAGAAAGTTGGCTCGGTCACTCGTGCCATCAAGGTAAAATTCACTTACCACTCATGCCATTCTGTCTAAAATCACCCATAACTGTGTCAAATGGTGCAGCAAAAAGACATAAATGCCCTTAGGTGGGACCCATCTGTAAGTCTCTGACCCTTTTCCTCTCCGTGAAGAACACCGTGGCCACCGTCCGTCAACAACCATGGCGAGGCGAAGTAGTGGCGCGGCGTCGGAGCAGGGGCTCGGCGTTGGCGGCCACAGCGAAGACGAGCGGGAGCACGGCCCCAGCGGGCATGGCGAGGCGGATCAGGGGCACGACGCCCGCGGGACCGGCGAGGAAGCGCGCCTTCGGCGTCCACGGCGAGGCCGAGTGCGGGCTCGGGATCGGGTGCCGCGGCGAGGCCGAGCAGGGACGGAGCCGCCCGCGCCCCACCAGGACGGAGCGCCCGCGCGCCGCGGAGGTGGAGCTCGCCCGCGCCCCCACCGGGACGGAGCGCCCGCGCGCCGCGGAGGCGGAGCTCGCCCGTGCGGTGGCCATGGCGGAGCTGGCCGGGCCGCCGGTGTGTTGTGACGATGCACACCATCGAGGGAGAAGAGGACCGGGGCGGAGCTGGCCTGCCCGTTATCGAGGGAGAAGAGGAACGGGGCGAGGCGGAAGGACCGAAGGAGGCTGCTCTGGTGCTTCCGTTCTTGCCGGCGAGGAAGGGAGTACCAGCGAGGGGCAAAATTGGGAATTTCACTTGTCGGTCCCACTTGTCAGAGGTCCTCGGCCGCTAAATCCAAACAGACTATAGACGGAATGGCGTGAGTGGTAAGTGAATTTTACCTCGATGGCACGAGTGACCGAGCCAACTTTCTAGTGGCGCAGCTGGAAGATGCAACTTTCATAATGGTATACATGGAAAAGACTCAATTAGGTAACTAATGGTAACGGTGATCCATGCGGACCGCCGCCGGCCGGGAATGACCCTGCAAATCCCGGCTCTCTGATCAAACTCTCTGCTCTGCTTCCCTACCCGCCTCATCTTTGCTCCATTTTTTTTTCAAGAAACTCATCCATGATCCATGATTCTTGCCAACTTTGATCTTTATTTTTATTTTTCCCGCTGCTGCCTTGTTCGGGGTGCAGCCGTGCAGGTGCTCGGTACTACTCTGCAACGCCACCAAAGCCCACCGGCCTCGCCCTCACGATGACTGCCGTTGGCGCGGGCGTCAGCTCCGAGGGCACTCTAGTCTTGCTTCTCAGCTTCGCCGGGGTGCTCGTCGGCGCCAGCCTCATTTTCGTCGGCGTCCGGATGAATGACGGACCGGCGCCTGCAGGCCGCCCCGCGGTGCTCGCCGCTGGTGTACGTGCACGTGCGCTCGTACACTGCCTGCGCCGCAACCTCGGCATCGTCGGCGTCCTCTTGGCTTCCTCTGCTGCCACTGCGATGGTGGCGAGCAGGGAGACGGACCCGGTGCTCTGCTTCTGCGTGTCTGCTCCTTTCCTGCTCGGCCTGTCCGTCCTCAACGTCGGAATTCTTCTTCTTGGGGAACAGGAACAGGAACACTAGTTGCTGCGATTCTTGGATGGTTTCATTCTCACCTCCACAACACTTGCCCTGAGTTGCTAGTTCGATCGCAAATGAATTCGCCTTCGTCAGTCGTCACCACCGTCCCACTACTGCTGCTGCTGTCGCCTGTCCTAATTCTAGTGTGCTTGCTGGATGGGATATATAATCTTTTTATTATGCCATGTGATGTGAGCTCAAATATTCATTGAGCTGCTAGTAATAATAATCAATCAAGTCGTGCCACTAGTAGATGATGATCATAGTGTTGAATATCATTTCGTTCGATTGCTGTATCCAAACCAAACCCAGAGATCTGCCTTTCTCAACACTGTTTTTATTCGGTCCAGTGATGCGTGTGCTCTTTTTTTAAAAAGGAGAAAAAATAAGTCAGACTGAGCAAATGGCGACCTTTTTTTTTTTTCAATCTTGCGAAGCACGGTCTCAACCTCAACTTAGGTTAAGTTTGACCTTTTTTGCATCATGCGACGCACAGTCTCAACCTCAACTTACGTTTATCTGAAGACATAGTTTGTCCACGGCTACTTCGAACTGAGACTGGGAGTCCAAGAGAAGGTACTGAAAGGGTGTTTGAATCCAGAAAAAAAAAACCCATAATTAGCTATAAATTAGTAGTTTTAGAGTGGATTCAAACATCCGGGTAATGATTTAAAACGAATCCACGGTACCTACGAGATCCAACTCTTGCTCCAAAGCAAGGCAGTTAGCTTTAGAAGCTGTATAGTACTTTTTGTTAGCCAAAAGTTGGTTAGAGAAAAGATTGCTCAAAAAGTGGAAAAACGAGATCCACTCCAAATGGATATACATGAAGATCGTGTATGTAACCTAGGCAGTTAGCTCTAGACCCTCTGCAGCCTAGGCTGTGGTAGGGAGCGCCTCTCGCGCATGTAACCTTGGTTGTATGCTACATTCTTCTTATTAATCAAAGCCGGGTTAACCGGTTTTTTCAAAAAAAAAAAGACGATCGTGTAGGAGTAGAACACGAATGTTGAGGTCGCTTTTGTCAACCTCGTCGCCCTTGGCATACGTCATGATGGTGTGGCCAACAACACAAACACTACGGACTCGGCCCCAACCATGTCCTCTCTCTCTCTCTAATTTGCAATCGATTGCCAAATCATATACACTCTCAGGCACCGATTGTCTGGTAAGGGAACAAAAGGGGCGAAAAAGAACTCTGAGAGCAACTCCAAGAGAGTTGATAAAAATGGATTGTTAAATCTATGATTTAACCAATCTCTAAAATAGAAAACTCTATAAAATAATTGAAAATTCCAACAGCCTTTCTATTATAGCAATACTAGATAGCTAGCGGCACATACAAGCTATATTTACCATACAAAATTCTAGCAATAGCCAACTTACTATTTTACAAAACAAGATAGCATAGCTCTAAAAGTCTAAATATAGCATAAAAAAAAGATTGCATGTCTCTTGGAGATGCTCTGAGAAAATGTCAGCGGTATTGCCGAATTGCAACTAGATGGGCCCCTGGCACCAATGGAATGTGATGATCACAATGGCGCCGAGGTGGCAACTCAGAAGGCTCAGCAAAAAGATTTGCAGGGTATTAATCTTGCTACTGTCAACTACCGATACTTTTATGGTATTCCCTCCGTTTCAAATTGTAATCACTTTGACTTTTTTTGTTTATCCATTTTACTATATACTTAGATAAATAATATGTCTAAATACATAGTAAAATGATGAACAAAAAAGTTAAAGTGAACTACAATTTGGAACGGAGGGAGTACTTTTTTGTGGAAGATCACAAGAGTTCAAGGACTCAACCAGTAGATGGCCATGGTGCTTAACATAGGATCGAGTATTGTGTGATATTGCAAAGCACACCTTGCAGCTGTGCATGTCTGAATATATGTTCCTTTTTGAGGATATGTCTGAATATATGTATGTGGATCGTACGGGATGTGGGCCGAATCCCGCCCATCCGGAAACCAGGCCCACTCTATCCGAGTCCGGCCAGGAGAAAACGAAAACGACCCAGACTCCATGACAGGCTGATTCCGCCGCCACCGCTGCTGGCTGCCGCAGGACTCGAGCGCCGCCACCGCTCGCCGCCGCCGCCATCGCACCTAAAATGCGATCTCCGAGTCCGACGCCACTACGTCCGGATTGGCGGATTGGTATTTTTTTCGGATTATAAATTCCAAATTACTAGAAAGAGGAGAAACGATCCAAGCAAGAAGGTGGTGCCGGACTGCCAAGGCAACAACGGACGGTGGCAGCGACGATGGAGAAGGTGGAGCAGATCCGCCAAACCCTCGGAGACATCGACGCCCGGTTCCCCGACGCGCTCCGCGTCGCGTTGGGGCTCGGCCGCCGAGCGTCGTCTCCCACGCCAGCAGCTCCCGGCGTGGCCGACGACGAGGCCCAACGTGGATTTTTTACCACCCCGGCTACGTACCCACGTTGATCGGACGGCTGCTGTTGAAGCAGTCGCTGAGATTGGTGCGGGACCATTTCAGTTAAGTCGCGGTTAAGAAAAGCTTAGGGAGAACCGCCGCCAGGTGGCCTCCGACGTGGCACGAGAATGATGACGGTATCAGAGAGTAGGAGGTAGTTGGGAGTTGCTGCAATAAATACGTTTCTGATTTGCCGCAGAGGAGTGAGAGTGGTTGGTCCCATGAAGATCCAGGTGCCTTCGAACGCTCCTTCCGCAGCGTGCTACTAGCCTATTTTAGTACTCTTATTCTCTCTCTTGCGCTCATCTCGTCTGTCAGATCTCGGCGAGGACCATGACCTCCGCACCTGGAGGCCTAGGCAAGCACGCCTTCTCCCCGCGGGCGTCGCGACCTCCGTGGCGACCCACCATGGCCGGATCCCGGAGCGGGCATGGGAGGCGGTAGTGACGGGGGTGGCGAAGACGATGGCAGAGGAGGTTCGGTGGAGGGGAGCTCGCTGGCGGGCAAGCTTGGCATCGACGGCGACTGCGAGCTTAACCCCAGCCGTGACCTCTGCCACGTGATGCCACCGCCACTCGAGCAAGCTGCCTAGGAGACGCTCCCTGCATCGGTGCCGTCGACCTCGGCCCCAGTGCAGGAGAAGGCGGGTGTCAGCGCTGCCAGGAGGAAGGAGGGCGCGACCTCCGCGCCGGTGAAGACGTCGTTGGCGCGGGGCGCGAGCAGCCTGGCCGCGCAGGCGCCGTCACCGCGCCTCTGCTGCTGCTAATGGCGAGATGCAGGGACAGGGCGATGGCGCGGCCGTGGAAGCGCAAGGAGCCGCGGCTGTGGTGCAGCGTAGCGCAAGAAAAGGATCCATCGTCGGCCATCGCGGTGATGTCGTGGGGAAGATGAACAGGGGAGCGACCGGAAGAGATAGGCAGCCTGATCAAGGCATGCTCGTGATGGTTGGAACTTTCAGCCACAATCCACAAAATCCCGAGAGAACTGAACAGCAAAGCTCATAGCTTAGCTTGTCAGGCCTACAGAGCTTCAATGCAGACATCTGAAATGGTGTCTATTTGTTCAAGGCTTGTTTAGTTCCACAATTCAAGCCCAATTTCACTATGCGACGTCACATCAAAATGTCGACACATGCATGAAGTACTATATATAGATGGAATCAAAAACTAATTGCACAATTTGGTTGTACTTTGCGAGACGAACATTTTGAATCTAATTAATCAATATTTGGATAACTTTTATCAAATACAAATAAAAATACTACAGTGCGCTATAGTATTTTTTTTCCAACTTTAGACATCCAAACTTAGGAACTAAACAAGACCAACAAAATCATGGTCCTCCTTGTAATCTACATCTGCAGTCTGCACTACCAAACGTAATCTACATCTGCAGTCTGCACTACCAAACTGTTGTACCTTCTCAGCAGCTACCTGCGGCTAAATAATAAAGTTTGTTCTTGTCAAAAACAAAAGGCAGGCTCGTGATGGTCGGAACGTGCGGTGGTGGAGAATTTTCATCTTCCCATCGCGTGCCTTTTTTATTTTTTTATTCAGTGTAGTGGACCATTGATTGACAGGTTCTGTGCGCTCTACCCGATAGGGTGCCAGAGCTCCACGGCTAAAACGTCATTCATTTTGAAACTTTTATTGAACTCTAAAACGTCCATTATATTGGAATGGAGGGAGTAATGCGTACCAGTGCCATGATAATAATATTTGTTGACAGTGAAAAAACATTTGATAGTGAAAAAGACAAATCTTGACTATAATTAATTATATAAGAGCATGATAATTTTTAAGCTCAACATTTTCTATAGACACAGAGCTATATTATAAATCAGCAAGATACAACATGATCATATAAGGGTTGTGGAACCACATTTTTCATTTATAGATATTTATTTTAATTATTAACTATTTATTTATCCCTAAGCAAGATTAAATAATAACTCAGTGATAAAGTATCCAATCAACATGAATTTTGGACTACAGCACATACATAGCATCATGAGCATACCCTAAAAATTTCAGGTCAGAAAAAGATATGAATTTCTTCCCTTTCAAGCATAATTAAAACATATAATTATAACTAACTATTTTAATACTAAACATGGCATGTTTTATATTTTTAATAAAAACTAGAAATCATGATGAGCACAACAAAATTTGGTTCATTCAAAATGGAGTTACCAATCTCTAGATATGATTTTACAAAGTTTCAAAAAGTATTTACAAACAGGTCCTCTGGGCACTATTCATATGTGTCATTGACTTCGCATTGAGGCCCTTCACTTCACTCGAATTGTCGCGCGAAGTCCTTCACGCGAATGAAGAACAAAGGATGACGAGACGGCCGCGGAACTCACCAACCGCTGGACCATTTTCGACACGGTTTTCTCCTACGGCTTCCTGGGTACAAGGAGAATTGAATGGTGAGGGTTTTGTGGCGGTGGAGCAACGTTTGGACACTCGCCGACGGCAAGGCGGTCCGCAGATCACGGCGGTAGCGGCATGCGGTGGAAACGGAGAAAAAGTGTTACTGTACACGCCGTCGTGCATACATCGGCGGTGGCGCCCCGGGGGCCGCACCTCCTCTTCCTTCTCCTCCTCATCGCCGGCGGCCACCAGCACCACCAAGGTGATCCACGCGGACGGCACCGTGACGCGGCTGGCGCGCGCGGTGCGGGCGTCGGGCTGATGCACGACCACCGGGCCGGTTCGTCGCGACGCGCGCCGCCTCGCCATCGGCTGCCGCGTCCCCGGGGTGGCCGCCGACGAGCTCCTGCAGCCGCGCCACGCCGCTACTTCCTCCCCGCCCATGGACATGCTCTACTCCGTGCTCACCGACGAGGATGCCTCCAGACAAAGAAAGCCTATGCACGCATCTAGAAACAGAGCCTGCGCCGTTCGAGGTGTCACGAAATGAATTATTGCAGCACCGGCCCCCTACCAACTATCTCAATAAATGCAGCTTCCAGCGTGTCTCCACGTCGACATTCGACGTGTTAAGTGCTACAGTTAAGTACCAACGGGCATTTCATAATAACAGTGGCGCACGAATCTCATCACCAGAATGAACGGCGCTAGTTGGGGTGGGTACGGGCCGCGGGCGACATATTCATATTTCCTGACGAGGCCGCCGACTTCGCCGCCTCCCTGTCGCAGCCGCCGCACGGCGCCGCCCCCACGCCCACGGAACACGTCGCCGCGCTGAGGATCGACTGGGCGTCATGCTACCTGCCGCTGCACGACCACGACGCGCACTTCGGGAACGCCGCGGCCGGCGTCCTCGGCGTGGCGGACGGGGTCGGTTCGTACGCGGACTCCGGCGTGGACGCTGGCGCCTTCTCCCGCGGCCTCATGGCGAGCGCCTCCGTGGTGGTTGCAGGGCTGGAGCGCCCCGGCATGCACGTCCGCCCCAAAACGCTGCTGGAGCGAGCCTACGACGCGACGGCGGCGTCTGGTGCGCCGGGGGCGTCGACGGCGGTGATCCTCGCGCTTCCGGGCGACAACACTCTGCATTGGGCGTACATCGGCGACAGCGCCTTCGCTGTGCTTCGGGGCAGCAAGATCGTGTACCTGTCGTCGCCGCAGCGGCACATGTGCGCCACCTCGCAAAAGAAGCGTCATTTCTCAGCCATTGCCCCTCAGCGGAAGCAGCGTCTCTTCTCCTGTGACGACCGCCCGTTTCAGCTCAGCGCGCACCAACACAGCTACCGCGTCGCGGATGCCATATCAGGGTATTACAAGGTGAGGGCTGGGGATATCGTGGTGGTCGGGACGGACGGACTGTTCGACAACATTCTCGAGGAGCAGCTGGAGCTCGCCGTGCGGATGGGCACCAGGTTGGGCTTCTCGCCCAAGAACATGGCGGACATCATCGCCGGCGTCGCTTACGAGAGGTCAAATCAAACGAGCTCAAGGCGATTGCGCAACGGGAAGCCAGACGACATTACAGTTCTAGTAGCATTCCTTGTCCAGTCTGATTTGTGATGCAAGTAATGCTCAGGGCTCAGTGCTGGCCAGCTTGGGGACCTGGGCTTCATTCATTATCAGACTTGAGCATGGTTCGTTATTATCCAACGCCTGCACTTTTGTTCTCTTTGTTTTATGCTTTATTAAAAGGATCATGAATCCTAATTCTGAATCAAATGTTTCAACCATTACACTATGGTGTTATTACTACTTGGTGTATTGATTTGAATCTGAGGACCTATCTCTATTTATAGTTTATATCTATGTATATTGTGTAGTGGCTCGTTCAGGTAATCGGGATACATTATGCTGTTATATTACTGTTGACGCAAAATGTGACCACCCTGCGTCTCACACACAGCAAGCCGGAAAGCCTAGCTTCAATCGGGTGCCCGGGCGTCTGAATCCGGTGGCGTGCCAGTCGATTTGACCTGGAAATCGACAAGGGATAAAACGGTAAGATCATAACTGGAACGTGCTGGGTGAGACCAGACAGTTCCATCTTTACGGCCCTGAAGCCACTTACGACGACACATAGCTATGGAAGCTATCTCCAACAGGATGCGGTTCATTCGGCTAAAGTAACATAACTGATGTAAACGAACGAACTAGCCGAATACGAAATGAAGACATGTTTGAACAAGATTAAATCATCAAAGCATATCAAACTACATCTCAGATTTAAAGCATCATCAAGCACTAATAATTAAGGATAAATAACTTATAAATATAAATCTACTAAACAACACATGCATAGGCTACTCCAACTAGTCTGCCGCACGTCTAGCCTTCATAAACCCGTCGAGCATAAACCCAAGCAAGCTAATCCACCGCATGATACCACTCGCTATGAATTTACACCACCCCTTACTGCCAGATCAATCCACCGCATGATACAATCTAACAATAAAGAGCTAAAAGCACGTAATTACCTAACAGATCTATAAATACTCGCTACATGTATAAGCATAACCGTATCGGCAAGATTGCCGAATCGGGGTCCATGAAGAAGGAACAAACAAGTAACATGTAAAAGAAACCTATCAGATTAAACCGATCTCTAGTCCACCGGATGACTAGCTCTAGAGTAACCCAAAGACCTGCATCTGCCGCACGGTACCCGGTCCTGTCAAGGCTTATCTACATCTAACGTGAATGAACCCACAACACGTAACAATCTAGATCGATCTAATTCGGCTATATGAGCTTGATCTACTCGATATTGAATAAGCATGAAAGGAACGATCAACAAGCCGAAAGAGTATCAATCTAGATTGGGCAAAAGAGTGTTGCAAATAATTAAATATTAAATAAAGCATGCAACACGTGATAACTTAATGAATCTATTAGATCTTGCCAAATCTAAAAGAGCCGATAACTATCTTTACTCATGTCTTAATCCGCCGCACGATACAAGGCACAAGCAAAAACTTCCCATCATTAAGCTTAAATCCGCCGCACGATACTAAGCAAAACGGATGATACTACTTGCATCACATCTAAATCCGCCGCACGATACTAGACATGATAACAAGGTTGCGGGACTTACGGAGGTCGACGGATCGATTGGCCCTCTCGAAGAACTCGACGACACGACTAAAGGACTCGAAGGGTGGCGCGTAGCCGGTTGTATTGATTTGGTTGTGAACCCCTATTACAATGGTCGAGGGTTTATATTTATACCCTGGACAAAACATGAGTCTTAAGCACTTACGAACTATCTAACCAAAATTGGAAAGACAAAGACACGCTAACTCTATCCATAATCGGAGTCCTTGATCATCACGACTCCTTCCCTTTTCGATCAGCTTCCTTTTTCCTTTCTCCGCCTTCAAATAAAGCAGTTGCCGACCGCTTGGCCATTTGCCGAACACATGGAAATTAGCCGACCGCATATGCACTTGCCGAATTCCTCTCTCTGCCGTCTGCGGGTCCACCTGTCATATTCCTGACCAAATTCTGGTGTTAACACATGCCCCCTCAATTTCGAGATAAAAGGATTTTATTTCGAAATTGACTGTCAGCGCCTTTCATCTAGGTCAGCACCGCCAACACCCGCAGCCGCCACTTGAGATCTGCGCTCGCTGTTGACTTCAATGGCGACAGAGACTTCAACCAGCTCCATCATGGCGACAGGAACTCAAGAGGAGTTTCTAGAGGTAACCCTACTTGCTTTACCCATTCGGCAATTCTTTCTGAATCAATTTCCGATGCACCTTTTGATCCATTCGCTTCAATTTCTTCTTAAAGGAAATGAAGAATGAGATCTTGATCTCCAATCTTGCGTGTCCTGGATCATTTTTTCTTGGTCCGCGGGGAGACCCCAATCCAAGGGAATTTATTGAAAAGGAAACCCTGAGGATCCCCTTTAAGTCTAGGATTTCTCCCCCAAACAGATGGCCGAATACTTTCAAAACATGGCCCCTTCCTTCAATCACAGGATGGCATGATTGGTACCGTAGGATGCAGTCCAGGAGCAGTGATTTTTGGGAATCCCAAGATATTCAGCATTGTTTGGAGCTTTCTTTAGCCGAAATGCCTAGGAATGACTCCCTCCTGATAGCTGCTTCCCACTTCTGGTCTGACGCCATCAATGCGTTCATCTTCGGTCATGGCCCAATGTCGATCACTCTCTCGAGACATTTTTATGATGACTGGTTTAAACATTACCAAGCCAACATACCCATTCAAATACAAAAGCACCCGGCTCACGAAGGCGCGTCAAATCGGGAGGAGGCCGGGCCAAGTATGTCCGACTTATGCTTCAACCGGCCCCGTGTCGATAAAGAGTATAGGGCATTCATGAACATGTGGTTATGCGAGATTCATTTTACTGTGGCAAGTCCAATGAGCCCACTCGAATCACATAGTGATGGCCGAAGAATTGGCTACGTGCAAGCTGATTCCTTTAGGCAAATATCTGTGGGAGCTTTCTACCACATGATGCACCAGACACTGTCCCGATGAGGAATCGGGCGAAATCTCCCGTGTCAATGGACCATGGTGGCTTCTCCGGATGTGGTCGCAACTATACATGCATCGATTGTCTCTAGATCTCCACAATCTGAACTTTCCTTCAATCAATTATCTTTGAAGGTGAAGACCCCCGGATACAAATCTTGTCGACATATGGAGAGGCCGCATCTTCAATCATTATTGACTTAGACACAGGGTCATCTTTTCAAGATCTTCTACAAGGGATTCAACCACATGATCTGGTTTCCCTACAGGGAGAATGAAAATTTAACTCTCCCCGCAGATTCGGCTATGAGTTGGGCTGCATAGATGATGATTCCGGGGGACATTTTCAATGTTTTCATCAAGCCCCGTGCCCCGCGAGAATTCCACCATGGTCGGTTGATAAGCTCAACTTATGAATTTTATAATCCAAACATGGTTGCCAGACAGGTTTGGACTTGGTCACCGCCCCCAAGGCCATATTTCTCGAGCATCATCGGACCCGGGAGACACCGCTGAATATAACCGAGGCCAACAAAGTCTTCAATCTTGGATGCAAGCTTCCAACATATGAGCCCAATCCTCTGGTGATAATTGAAGCTACTCATTCTTCCTTCAACCTCTGGTGGCAAGAATGGCATTCTCATATCTTCAGAGCACAAGTTCACCCTTTATGCCAAGTCTTGATGCCTTCATTTTCTTCTGATGATGAGGTACACACTCACAGCCACCTTTTACTTCATATCTCTGTTCTGTTTCTAAAACATCTCCTTTGAACGGGACATTGCTCCTCCAAGTCCTCCGAGGTTCAATATTGGCAACCCGGCCCGTTTGCTGCTTTGGGGCATGATGCTCCAAGTCGACGGTGTTCAACAAGATACCCGCGACGATACGGTGCTCTGAAAAGATCTCAAAAGAAAAACTCCTTCCTCCCCTATCAAGGACACTCGCAATTCCCAAGAAAACAAGATCTAAGAAAGCTAAACCACTCCCTCGGGTATGAATGTTTTTGATCCTTTATTTTCCATCTCGCAAGTGTGTTTTGCACTTATCACTTTCTTTCAACATGTGCGAGCCAACCCTCAAAGTCCCGATAGGGTAGTGATCTTGGACAACTCTCCCGGAGCCTCCATTGGTCAAGCAAACAATGAGCTCACCAATGATCTTGATATGCATCAGGAGACGATCAAGTAGGTGAACAAGGAGATATAGCGAGAAGAAATTCCCTCTCATCGGGTTGATGAACAAACAGTGATCGGGGAGAAGTAGCGAGAGAAAAATCCCTCTCACCAGATTACAGATTTAACTCCTTCGGCAATCCAAGATGCATCAACAAGCCATGACACTGCTATCTCTGAAGCAGCAACTGCACTAGTCACTCAGAGTCTTGATGCTACCCGGGATGCCATTGATCGTGCTTTTGCCGAGGAGGTATTATTTTACTCCACTTGATTATTTTTACTTCCAACCGAGTCACTCGGTTAAATTACCTTCCTTGTTCATCAACGGGACATCGCCACCCTCAAGCCGGCTTTTCCCTTATCGCTGAAGAGTATCTTTGGGGACAAAGACGATGAAGTTTCTTCCAACCAAAAGACTGTCATCGAGAGAGTCAAGCCAAGCTAAAGGATATAATCTCATTTCGAAAAAGGATATTGTTGCTTTGGCCCAAGACTCGAGACAAAATAAGGGAAATAGCGAGAGCTTATTGATCAAGAGCTTCCTTCCAATCTCAAGGCCGCCATAGACGCTTTATCACACCTTGATGATCACTTTGCCGCTATCAAGAGAGCACACAAGAATATGTCCACCAAAGTTGATCTCGGAGAAAAGAAAAATGGCCAAGGAACAAGAGCCAAGGAGCTCTATTCTAGCATCAAGTCAAGCTGAGCACCTCTTGAGCACCTTAGAACCAGTAGCTGCAGGTCATGAGAGAAGAAAAAGCCAAACTTGAAGCTCAATTGGCTCAACTGAATGCCAATATTCAGTCTCATGAAACTAAGCTCTCAAATCTGCCATCTCTTGATTCGGCTAAATCCAAAATACAATCGGTCATTAAGGAGACGCGGCAAATCAAAAGCAAACCTGTCCAATATCCAAGATTCTCAAGAAGAGGACCAAAAAGCTCTTGATGAGGCCAACCGAATCAAGATTGATGCTCTTGCTTTGTTATCAATTCTTTCTTAAATGTATAGATGCTTGGCTTGTACTTGAAGATGTAGACACTTAGGCTTGGCCTTGTCATACTTGAAAACAATTTCTTTTCTCTTGAAAAGTAGATAATCTTTATCTTTTTTCTCTTTCTTCTACCTTCGTTACCATTCGGCTCTTCCAATTACAACTGTACTCATAGACGCGTATATCGGCCCGAACGTAACTATTGCCGCTTCAAGCGTTCACTTTAGCCGAATAACTCTCATCGGCTATTTAGCCGACCGAGCGTATGGTAACCGAATCGCCGGTAGTGATGGGCTCGGCCCAACTCAACATCGGCCCATAAACGTGGAAACCCTACTCGTCGCTTGGCTTTCCCACGGTCTCCACGGCTCCCACGTTCATAAATAGGACCAGTCGGCTCCCACCATCATCACATCAAACACAAGCAGTTGCTATCTTCTTCAATCTCTTCCACTTCCTCCTTGCCTTCAAGCCCAAAAACCCCCACCATCACCAATGGCGAGCGGCGGAGATCGTAATAAGCGTCCTGCCCAGGACGAGGCGGAGGGTAGCAGCAACCGGCGCCGGCGGTGAGATCTCCAATCCCTTGAGTTGTGCTATTCGATAGTCTTTACCCGATCTGAACCTCTGCCCCCTTTGCGGTTGCTTATCTTCTTGATCCGTTTCGGGCTATCAGGAACACCGGCGACCACATCGCCAATGTCCGGGCGGGTCGCCGGCCGGCACCCACGCTCCTCTTCCGCTTCCGCTCCTGCTCCCGTGGTGGACGCGGCGGAGGGAAGCGGCCGTGGTGGTCGCCGTCTGGATAAGAAACGATCTCCCCATCTTGTCTCGTGTTTTTTCTAAATTAGCCGATCTTGACGGTACCTCGTTTGTAGGACGGCGAGGATCAGGCACCGGCCAATGGCGCTTCCTGGCGCCGGCTGCGGCGTTCGACGCCTCTCGCCCCGCGCCGCTCCCCGCTCCGGCCCGCTCCCGCTCCTTCTCCGCACCGGCTTACGCCGGCTTCATCGGGGTCGGCCGTACGTTCCCATATGGGAGAGGAACGACGAGGAGATCCCGCCGTACGGCCGTTACGACGCCGCCGCGTATCGCCGCGAGCGGGATGAGGCGATGGAGCTTCTTGGTGAAGAAACCAAGAAGTTCGGGATCGCTCGGTTTGGAGTTGGAGGACAAGCGCCCGCCGATGAGCGAGGCCATCACCGGTATTCACTTTTCGCCAATTGCCTTCAACCCATGTTCCTTCCGATTCATCTCGCTCATTGATTAATCTTATTCTTTCTTTGCGAGACCTCACCGCGGAGCCGGACCGCTTGAAGGTGGCGGCGATGGCGGCGGCCAACCACGTGAACGCCCAAGGGGCGACGCCGGTGGAGCGCCTCGGCGGTGCCCAGTCGGTCGACCGAGGTTGCCCTTCATGGCGTGCGCCTCGGCACCTCCTCGGCTGGCGGGGATGTCGTCCCCGGGCCGGGGACGACTACGCTCCGATGCCGACCGGCTTCCGCGGCGGGCTCCCTCACGAAGTCGACGACATCGAGGGCCTCCTGGCGGGTTACGACGCCCACGCCGACGCCATGGCCAACGCCACCAACCCCGAGTCTCTGTCCTCAACAAGCTCTTCAACGAAGAAGAGGAGTAGCTTGTACTAGGATTGGCGCGGGTTGTAAATAAAATTTTAATGAAGAATGTTGGTCCTCTTCTTGTTCTTGCTTGTCTGTGATGACATTCGTCTGTTGTATTTGCTTCTTTGCAAATTTTCCTTTAGCTAGAACTCGACTGCAACACCCTTCCCAAACGAAAACTCCCGAATCGCATGACATCATTTTAGCCGATTAAATCTCGGTCCTGTTCCATGACTTGACGGTTTGTAGCGTAGTACTTCAATTCCCTTTATCTTCTCCCGACAAACCTATCAGGTGAGAGATAAGATCAAACTGTTCACTTATACTTTTAAAAATCGACTAAAGGCGATACAACTGTATCGGCTATTTTTGTTCTCGAAAGACGATACACACGATATCGGCTATCTTTCCACTAGAGGCGATAATATTATCGGTTATTTCTTTCCAACTTCTTTCTTTTGCTCAAGGCGATTTTATTCAATCGGCTATATCACGCTATGTCATAATCACAATTAAGATCCAACTTCGATACTTGGATAAAACTTCTTAAGGTATCTGCCATTGATGGCTCTAGTAAGTTCTTCTCCAAACAGCGTTTTTAATATATACGCATTGCCAGGTGCACAACTGACAACCCGAAAAGGTCCTTCCCAATTCGGAGACCACTTGCCGAATATTCTGTCTTTGGTACCAATTGGCAATATTGTTTTCCAAACCAATTCTCCTTCTGCAAATTGCTTAATTTTAACTCTCTTGTTGTAGTACTTGGCAACACGTATTTTATTCTTCTCAATATTCTCCAAGGCCTTAAGACGAATCAAATGCAAATCTTCTAACTCATCCATCATCAGATCCTTATAATCCTTTTCTGTCAGGTCCTTTTGTAACTCAACTCTCCTTGATCCCGATTGCAACTCCCAAGGCATCACAAAGATTATGTCCATAAACCAACTCATATGGAGATGCTTGTGTGGACCCATGGCAAGCCATTCGGTAAGCCCACAATGCTTCATTAAGGACCAAGTGCCATCTCCTTGGCTTCTCATCGATTTTCTTGAATAATCTTGATCATGATCTTATTTGACGCCTCGCTTGGGCCATTGGCTTGTGCATAATAAGGAGAAGAATTATACAAATTATCCCCATGTTTTTCGGCAAAATCACAAAACTCAAGAAGTGAACCGAGTCCCCGATCGGTTGTAATGGTCTCAATGGAATCCCAAACCTATGAATTATATGTTCCTTGACAAAACTGATCATATTTTTTCGATGTGACCTTTTTCAAAGGGATAGCTTCAACCCACTTGGTGAAATAATCATTTGCTAGCAACACAAACTTGTGTCCTTTGCTAGATGGAGGATTGATCTCGTCCAATTAAATCTATACCCCATCCTCCGAACGGCCAAGGTTTAATTATCGGATTCGAGCGAGATGCAGTGCTCTCCGAACATTACCAAATATCGACAATCTCGACACCCTTTGTAATATTCAAAGCAATCCTCCAACATAGTCGGCCAAAAGTACCCCGTCCTCCTTATTATCCATTTCATTCGGTAAGCCGACGATGTGCACCACAAGCTCCTTCATGGACTTCAAACATAATCTTCTTAGCTTCTTCTTGGCTCAAGCATTTGAGCAACACTCCATCTATAGACTTGTGGTACAACCGATCATCAAGAAGCACAAATTTAAGTGCCTTATACCCGAGCCTCCGGAAACTCTTTGAGATGGATCTTTCGAGATAGTTGATAATGTCACTTCTCCGGTCATTACTTATCGATCGAATTGAAAACATCTTCTTCGCTGTATAGACTTCATGATTTTCCCGATATCCGTAGCACTTGAGCTAATTTATTCGCTTCTCCATTGTGCTCTCTGGGTATATGATGCAAAGTAACTACCGAAAAACTTTTCGAAGTTCCCTACATTGTTCATGGTACCCTTGCAAGTACATCATTTTTGCATTCATATTGTCCTGTCAACCGATTGATTACCAATTCGAATCACCAAATACCTCAACAAAGAACAGCCTTCGAGTTCTACCAACGGCCCCGAAGCCCTCTAAGCAAAGCCTCATACTCGCTTGGTTGTTAGTGACAGGATATTCAATTGAAAAAGCAAACTCAAATATCTTTCCACGTGGGGATATCAAAAGAATACCAAGCACCACCACCTTTGTCACATGATGATCCATCAAAAAATAATGCCCATGGGGCAATGTTAATCATATCAACGAGATAAATCACGATGTTGAGTAATAAAATCGGCAATTGCCTCGTCCTTTCACCGCTTTTGCCGACTCATACTTTAAATTAAACTCGACAGTGCTAATACCCATTTGCCGATTCTCCCACTTAAAATCGGCATTGACAACATGTGTTTAATTACATCAAAACTAGATATAACCACACATTCGGCATTTAACAAATAGTGCCGAAATTTGGTGCATGAGTAATAAACACACAAAACGAGCTTTTCTATAGCCGAATACCTTGTTTCAGGATCTAACGCTTTTCGGCTAAGGTAAGCTATTACTCTCTCTTTTCCATCAAACTCTTGCATAAGGGCCGATCCTATTGTTAGGCTATCGGCCGCCACATACAACTTGAAAGGCTTCTCAAGTTGTGGAGGTACCAACACCGGTGGTGCCTTCATATATTGCTTGATTTCATCAAAAGCCTTTTGCCGTATGTCACCCCAGCACAAATTTACGATCTTTCTTGAGCTTCAACAATGGAGAGAAAGGCAACACTCTTTCGATAAATTGGATATGAATCTTCTCACGAAATTGACCTTGCCCGGAATGATTGCAATTCAAAAAGGTTAGTTGGGGGCACAACTTTGTCTATTGCTTCCATGCTCTTTTTCCCAACTTCTATCCCTCCTTTGTGGATCAAGAACCCTAAAAACTCACCAGCCGAGACTCCAAAAGCACACTTGTTTGGATTCATCTTTAAGCCATGTCTCCTTGTGCACTCCAAAGTCTTTCTTAAATCGGCTAAATGTCCTTCATGGTCTCCGGATTTGACTACTACATCATCAATATAAATTTCTACAATCTCGCCGATTAACTCATGAAAGATATAGTTCATGGCTCTCTGATAAGTTGCACCAAGATTCTTCAATCCAAATGTCATCACTATCCACTCAAACAATCCAATGTGACCAGGACATCTCGAATGCGCCTTTGCAATATCTTCAACCGCCATGAAAATCTGATTGTAGCCAGCATTGCCATCCATAAAACGATAACTTCATAACCTGCTGCTGCATCCACTAATAAATCGGCAACTGGCATTGGGTATCCATCCATTGGAGTAGCTTTGTTGAGATCTCTAAAATCTATGCATACCCTCATCTTTCCATTCTTCTTGTAGACAGTACTATATTTGAAATCCATTACGCATACCGCATGGCCGAATAAAGTTTGCTTCAATTAATCTCTCAATCTCTTTCTTTACATCGGCCAATACCTCCTCTTTATAGATTTTCCGTGGAGGTTGTTTGAAAGGACGAAATCCAGGTTTTATAGGCGGCTTATGCTCAACAATTGATCGATCCAACCTGGCATCTCTCGTAATCCCAAGCAAAACAATCTTTGAACTCCTTCAACAACTCTATTAACTTCAATTTATATTCTGGGTCTAAATTTGCACCGATATACATCGGCCTTGACTTTGTGCTATCACCAACATTGATTTCTTCTAATTTGTCCGACATGAAACCACGACCCAGTTTGCCTTTGTTGCCATCGATTGGATTGCCCATTAAAAGTTCTTGTCGTAGCCGATCGCTTGGATCGGGCCGTTGATCCCCGTCGAACACATTGACAGGACCTTCTTTCCATACCTTACCCGAAAGGCAATCTAGTCCATCATACTCCCAATAAGCGGGCTCGAAGTGGCAACACTCACCGAATCATCGGCTGAACAACTTCTACATCATCTCCTACCCACCGAATAAGGATTTGATGCATAGTTGAGGGTATACAAGAATTAGCATGGATCCAATCCCTTCCCAGAAGCATGCTATATGCCCCCTTGCCATCAATGACAAAGAAGGTAGTGATCAAGGTCTTGGATCCAATCATCGGCTCCACATGTACTTGCTCCACGAGTATCGAAGCATTGCCGACAAAATCTCTAAGGATCATGTCATCTGCAGAAATCTTCATTTGTCATACCAAGTTTCTGAAAGTAGCATAGGGCATAATATTGATAGCAGCCCCTCCATCAACAAGCATCTTGGTTAAAGGCTTGCCATTGACATATCCCTTCAAGTACAATGGTTTCGGATGACGATTTTTAACTCGGCTTATCAAAGATTGCTTGCCGAGTCAACACAAGTTGAGCCATCGGGTCTCGGCATTCAGTCTCATCAAAATCGAATATACCTCATCTTGCACTTCTTGGTCTTCGGGAGCTTTAAACTCTAATGGAATGAAGAACACCATGTTAGTATTAGCCGATGGGCCCTGTCCACCATCCTTTTTCTTAGGACGCCATACTGGCTTCTTTTCGGCTATTTCCTGCTTCATCTCTTGATTTCTCAAACGCTGAACTCTTCTCTTCGGCTTTTCCGCAAACCAGAGGGCACCATTGACCTTTTTGCCATCTGTAGGAGCTCTCTTCCGTAGTATGGACACTACCGTGAGCCCATGTTTGGTCTCGCAAATCTTTTCCTCGATATCCATCAAAACTGTTTATTTTTAGGCGCCGATCGTTCTCTCGGAACTTTCATCCCAAGTCTATCATGAACGGGACGGTTGACTCGAGATTGCTGTACTACGAATATTGATCACCGCATTCGGGGCAATTGTTTCGCGAGGCAATTTCAAGCCTTCATTCCAACGATGTCGAAGAAGGAACAATTCCAATGAGATTGCTCTTGCTCTCTCCTGTACTCTTCTTGTTCCCTTTGGCGCACTTCGCTTCATATCTCCGACGTTACGCCATGAACTGCGCTCCTCCTCAATGTACTTGTTCCTCATCATACTCCATCTTCTTTTCCCATTGCCACTTATTCAATAAGTGTCGTGCTCGTAACCCCGCTTCGGATCGCGTGTATTCGGCAATTTCCCTTAGCTGCATCTCGAAGTTTGACCCTTCTCGTTCGGCTATTCTTGAACCTGCGCTTTTGTTGCACTTCCTCCTTGGTAACTTGCCGATTAGGGTCAACGAACCAATCTCTTTGGCTCTTTCAGATGTCAGAACCTTCATCTTTCCCTTTTCCTTGGACTCACTGGCATCAACCATGCCTATGGAGAAAGAGACCATGTTCTGAGGGAACGGGTTCTTGTCTACTTTCATCTTGCCATCAAATCTTAAGTGTCCATCTTGAATAGCCTTGAATCTTTACTCGAACACTCGGCAATCATTGATATGATGAGAGTTTGTATCATGAAATCCACGTACTTCTTATCCTTTACTCCTTCAGGGCGCAAAGATAGGATGTCCTTCTCGCGCCTTAACGCGTCCTTCTTGGACCGATACAAAAAGAGCTTATCTCGCATCGACATCAAAATCATAAGATCCCTTCGTCGCTTCACCCATCGATGATGACCAAAGTAGGCTCTTTTGTCCAGGTCAACTCTACGCAGCAGCTACTTCATCTTCATCTTCATATTCGATGCTTCCTCCGAAATCCCGATACATATCAACAGTTGCACTTTTTCCGAAAACGAGCATCTCTTCTGAACCCTTGGGCTTGATTGCTCATTCTTTGTCGGCTTTTGTGCAAGCTGTCCAAGATCTTCAAACTCCATGCCGAATAGCTTGTCTCTAATATGTGGCGGCATGCTGCCAATGACCAATTGTGCAAGTGATCATCGGAATAGTCGAGAACAGCACATGTTCTTTGCTTCTCTGAATCTGCGGAGATACTCCATTGGTGTCTCAGTAGTTTTCATCCTCATAGACCACAGATCAACCATCTTCTTCTCATTGGTTCCTGTATAAAAGTATGAATGGAACTTTTGCTCCAATTCTGCCCATGTACCAATGGAATTAGCCGGCCGCGATGCAAACCATGTGAAAGCCGGCCCTGTCGAGACATAGGAAAATATCTGATCCTCCAAGCTTCATCGGCTGCTTCTCCAAGTTGCATCGGATATCTACGACATGCTCAATGGTACTTGGTATCACCCCGACCGAGAATTTGGTCAAATCCGTTGGTGGTTTAACTCTTGGTGGAAGAGCTACCCTATTGTACCATTCCGGGAAAGGAGATTTGTATGCATATGTCGATGCTTTGGTTTCGGGCCGAATTGATTCGCATCATATCGCCATTCCCGCTTTAGGAGCTCATCATTTGCATCTTTTGCTCCTGTCTCCTAGAAGGCACTCGATGCACTCCCGTATCCCGGATTCGGCAAAGCATCCGAGCACCGTAATCGTGAATTCACTATACCCATCTCCATAGACACTCTTCGCAATGCGTTTGCTCTTGGAGAAATCTTATATAAGCGAGATGCGGGTATATCCGTTGTCGCACCAAAAGCTACGACCATGAGTTTGCCGCTCGGTCACGGGAGGCTTCTCTTTTCCATCATGAATAGCTCCATCTTTGCTTGTACCGATTATCTCTTCTCCTCCAGTTGACTTCCCCCGAAGATTGCTTTGAGTGTTGAAGTACACCGGCCCAGACAAGCTCTCCAAATCTTGCTTCAAATCGTTTGTCAACCGCCGGACCAAAAGTTTCAGCCATGATTTTGCGGAAGGTGCCCGAGAAAAGGCCGTGTTGTGATTCAACATAGTGTCTCCTACAACTTTGTAGATGGCTCCAACTACCCTCTGCATCTCCTCCTCGTCGGTAACATCGGAGGCCGACCAAAGAAGAACTCGTGGCAGTGCTTGCTTGATCATCACTCTGCCACTCTTGTTCTTGGAAAAGGACATCAGACATTTCTGCTGAAATTGTTCCATTGCTTGCTCCACCATCTGGCGTTGCTCTGGCGGCAGCTCGTCCATGGTCACGTTCAGAACGTGACTGTTGTCAATTTCCGATCCCATCTTATATTGAGAAGTTGTCCCACCGGGCGTGCCAAAAAGTGTGTTGACGCAAAATGTGACCACCCCGCGTCTCACACACAGCAAGCCGGAAAGCCTAGCTTCAATCGGGTGCCCGGGCGTCTGAATCCGGTGGCGTGCCAGTCGATTTGACCTGGAAATCGACAAGGGATAAAACGGTAAGATCATAACTGGAACGTGCTGGGTGAGACCAGACAGTTCCATCTTTACGGCCCTGAAGCCACTTACGACGACACATAGCTATGGAAGCTATCTGCCAACAGGATGCAGTTCATTCGGCTAAAGTAACATAACTGATGTAAACAGAACGAACTAGCCGAATACAGTAAATGAAGACATGTTTGAACAAGATTAAATCATCAAAGCATATCAAACTACATCTCAGATTTAAAGCATCATCAAGCACTAATAATTAAGGATAAATAACTTATAAATATAAATCTACTAAACAACACATGCATAGGCTACTCCAACTAGTCTGCCGCACATCTAGCCTTCATAAACCCGTCGAGCATAAACCCAAGCAAGCTAATCCACCGCATGATACCACTCGCTATGAATTTACACCACCCCTTACTGCCAGATCAATCCACCGCATGATACAATCTAACAGTAAAGAGCTAAAAGCACGTAATTACCTAACAGATCTATAAATACTCGCTACATGTATAAGCATAACCGTATCGGCAAGATTGCCGAATCGGGGTCCATGAAGAAGGAACAAACAAGTAACATGTAAAAGAAACCTATCAGATTAAACCGATCTCTAGTCCACCGGATGACTAGCTCTAGAGTAACCCAAAGACCTGCATCTGCCGCACGGTACCCGGTCCTGTCAAGACTTATCTACATCTAACGTGAATGAACCCACAACACATAACAATCTAGATCGATCTAATTCGGCTATATGAGCTTGATCTACTCGATATTGAATAAGCATGAAAGGAACGATCAACAAGCCGAAAGAGTATCAATCTAGATTGGGCAAAAGAGTGTTGCAAATAATTAAACATTAAATAAAGCATGCAACACGTGATAACTTAATGAATCTATTAGATCTTGCCAAATCTAAAAGAGCCGATAACTATCTTTACTCATGTCTTAATCCGCCGCACGATACAAGGCACAAGCAAAAACTTCCCATCATTAAGCTTAAATCCGCCGCACGATACTAAGCAAAACGGATGAGACTACTTGCATCACATCTAAATCCGCCGCACGATACTAGACATGATAACAAGGTTGCCGGGACTTACGGAGGTCGACGGATCGATTGGCCCTCTCGAAGAACTCGACGACACGACTAAAGGACTCGAAGGGTGGCGCGTAGCCGGTTGTATTGATTTGGTTGTGAACCCCTATTACAATGGTCGAGGGTTTATATTTATACCCTGGACAAAACATGAGTCTTAAGCACTTACGAACTATCTAACCAAAATTGGAAAGACAAAGACACGCTAACTCTATCCATAATCGGAGTCCTTGATCATCACGACTCCTTCCCTTTTCGATCAGCTTCCTTTTTCCTTTCTCCGCCTTCAAATAAAGCAGTTGCCGACCGCTTGGCCATTTGCCGAACACATGGAAATTAGCCGACCGCATATGCACTTGCCGAATTCCTCTCTCTGCCGTCTGCGGGTCCACCTGTCATATTCCTGACCAAATTCTGGTGTTAACAATTACACAGCCATTCATTTGCATGTCATATCTGTAATCTATCTGTTGTACTGGTAATATATTATTCATTCCAGGGCAGTGTACACATTTTTCACAATGTATTGTATTGTGCGTGTATTCCTTGAGTCGGTTGTAGGTACATTGTCCAGATATGCCTCTCCTTTTGTTTTGAGTTTTTTGGCCAATGATTATAAAATTATAATTGACAAGCAAATGTCTGAATTTTCATGGTGATGAATCTTAAATCTTCTTTGAGGTCTTCAAATGTCATGTCTTTTCTCATTATCTTAGTGTTGATGCCTGAAGTTTTTCCCCCAAAATATACATCTAACTTGCATGCTTATTAATTGTGTTTAATTCTTGTGATGGTTGGCTTGCATCTTTATTATGGTTCGGTTCCTATGAGTTGGAGTAAAGGGTAAGATGAATTGATCCATGTTCATGATATTGGTGGATGTAATAGTAGATGACCATCTTGATCTAAATCACTGCTAGAGCATGCATTCATCTTTAAATGAATATATTAGCATCTTCTTAATGAAATACAGGCTACAACCTGCTCTCGAAAAAAAACAAATCAAGTTGGCTTAGAGATTGTGAGCTTTGATGCCAATTACATGGAATTGCATTGTGTACTTTGTAAATTAATTGTGAGTTTGATGGCCTCTTTTCTGGCCCTGGTGCCTGTTTATGAAGTGACTGTGATACATGGTTATTGTCCCAGTTCATAACATGAACAAGTATCCCTACTGGTTGGTTTGCTAATTTATTACTCCCACTCTAATAACTGGCAGTGATTCTGGGTACATACTGGGAGCTGGCACATTTTTTTTTTGTAGTACATGTTATTATGAAAGTTAGGACACCATTATTTGGATCCCTTCTTCCTGGTTCTTGAGATGTTAGTTGATTTCTCATCTATGCTTTCACCTTACAAACATGTTTTGTTGTTACTTCCAAATTGTTCTTCCAGTTTGAACCAAATGTACTGCCCCTGCCTTTTTTTCTGGCATACTATCGGGCCTATGATTACTGAGAAACATAAAAAGCATATTGCTGAATCTTTCATGCGGATTCTGCCTAATCTTCTCTATGAGGCCATTTGCACTGCCATACCCCCTCTCTGCATTTTATTTTTTATGAATCTTGGTAGTCAGAACTCTGCTGCTGTTGCTGAAGTTGCTGCCGTTGCTGATGCACTACTGACGAAACATGGATAGGTAGGCATCTAGATACATTGTCCTTGAAGCGAAGGAGCACCTGAAGGTGTTTGGTTGACTGGAAAGTCCTGAAGGTGAAGAGGGTGCAACAAAGTGGCTAGCCCATTTAGTTAGGCGTAGTGTTCATATGGCTACTTGAAGAGATCAGGCGCCTGCGTGCGTGCTGGATCTCCTGAATGAATATACTCTCCCTTTGTTTACAGATGACCTGAAAAAAAGTTAATGGACGTGTTCCAAATGCAATTGATATAAATTTATGTAAAGGAAAATATAAATAATTTTTCTGGGAAAAAACGGAGATATGATTTAATTTTTACAAATGTTGAAAGCTCATTGAAATCCATGTTGTACAAAGTCAAGATTTGGGAATGAAAGTACGTAAAAAAAGAAAATATAAATTGGTTTTTATTCTGATGCCCAAACATCCAAATCAAATCCCATTTGAAATGGTACAAACTCACTATTCTAATTGTCTATTATTCATCCTGATTGTTAATTCCATCACGTGATAATTGCAACTAAACTAGCTTCTGAAAGCCAAACCTTCCGAAGATTCGTTTTGGTGAGGGGAAAAAAAGGGAAAGAAAAAACAAAAAACAAGTGACACAACATTGGTCTGGGGATATAGCTGTTTATTAATCCAATCCACTAGCCTGTTGCGTTGCGTGAGATTGGCACGGCTGAACTGGTCATGAAAAGGAACGGCTCCACTGGAGTTGCCTGCATGCCACTGCCACATCTCTCTTTTGGCTGTTGACATCGTCAATTCGTGGTCAATAGTCATCCGAAAGAGAACCTCATGTCCATGTCCACAAGTCCATGGTGCAGTGCACAAAACTTTAAGTACAAGGAATCTGCAACCCATGTCTCTTCCTTAATTTTTGTACAAGGACCTGGCTCTCCGCTGCTCTTGGACCATGAACATTTGCATCAACATCGTGCGTGTCACATCATCCATTCACATCTCTCACACTCATATTTGATTTCAACATCTGAAACGTTTAGCTTACCGTCCGAATATTTCAACAACCATATATACACGCCCATGCGACCATTAACCCGTTAGGAACCCGCTGAAATGTCGTTCTAGCCCTGTGCTTCAATTTTCAAACATTTTGCTCTTGATTGATCTCCGGCCTCTTTTCAAACATTGGAGGTGGGGATATAAAAATTAACAAGAGGGCCGGAAGCGAAACTAAAGAAAGAAACAAAGAAAAAAAAATCTCAGAACCCGCCAAACCCCTCGCCTCGATCGGCGTCACATCCCTCTGCAGTTGACCGCAGAGCTAGCTGAGCTGAGCCGAGCAGGGAGAAGGACGCGAGAGCGGCATGGAGATGGAGGCGGCGGAGACGAAGAGGAGCACCGTCACCGTGTGCGTGACCGGCGCGGGGGGCTTCTTGGCATCGTGGCTCGTCAATCTCCTCCTCTCCACCGGCCGCTATGCCGTTCGCGGCACCGTGCGTCGTCTCGGTATGCCTCGCGTCGCCGGCAGCAAGCACCTTGTTCTAATAATAAGTCTAAGAGCTTCTCTGAATCTCTGTAGGTGATGGCAAGAATGCCCATCTTATGACGCTGGAAAACGCCGGCGAGAGGTTGCAGTTGGTCGAGGCTGACATGCTGGACTATGGCAGCGTTGCGGCCGCGGTCACCGGCTGTGAGGGTGTCTTCCATGTCGCCAGCCCTGTCCCCTACGGTCAACCCTCCAATCCTGAGGTGATTTTGCTCAAAAGAAGTTTGGTTTGCTTTTTTCTGAACTATTCATTCAGGTTGTAGCTAGTTTTGTTCCCTTTTATTTAGGACAGAAAAGGCATAAGTAGCATGGAAAGAAAAATATGCCGTTGATGATATCTGCCCATTACTCTATGCTTCAGGAAAGTTTACATGACCTCATGGATTGGATTGTGTCAATGATATTTTTTCTTTTTACTAGTTTGTTAGATGAGGTAAAAGTAGTCCACCAAAATGTGCATTTATGACTTATAAAAGTTTTAGAGTACATCAAAATGATCCATACGAGAGTGAAATCCCCTGTTTAATTTCATATGCAGCACTCCGATAATTCTCTTGACGTTTCCATTTTATTCTACTTTCTGATAACAGAAGAAGGCATCATCTGATTTTCAAATTTTACAATTAGCAACATTGCTGAACTCTGATCGTTTGTTGATAGACTCATGATGCCTATCAGTCGTCGATGTGTTCCTCCGATTGCAAACACTGCTTATGATGTTCTACACTTCTGTTCCATCTGCAGGCAGATATCATAGCTCCTGCTGTAACCGGCACACTGAATGTGTTGAAAGCTTGCTCCGAGGTAAAAGTGAAGAGAGTTGTTGTAGTATCTTCAGTCGCTGCTGTGTTCTATAATCCTAACTGGCCTAAGGGCGAGGCCTTTACTGAGGATAGCTGGTCAGATGCGGAGTATTGCAGAAAAAATAAGGTATTATAGTAAAATCCATTGAGTAAATCCGTGTTGTTTCAGTTGTCAAGCGCTCTATGTGCAGATGTATTAGGATGGAGCATGTTTTATCTTTAGGTCTGAATGTCTGAGCAACACAATGAGTTGAGAAAATTCAGACATATGGGTGGTGTCCTTACTCCTTACTGTATCTATGGCCTTAATTCAAACTTTTAGAGGCTATTTTCCTTCATGTATTCTCTCTTTGGTTTAACATTTGGATCTTTTCTTTAAAAAATGAAGCTACCTCATTGTTTGGTTTAACATTTCGACATTGTAATATTTTTCATTCAACCTTATGGGCTACTGTTTCCATGAAGCAGGTAATGGTAATGTCTATATGTACTCATATTAATACATCTGAGTTTTTGTTCTTGTAGGCATGGTATTTCCTTTCTAAAACACTAGCAGAACATGAGGCTTTTGCTTATGCAGCAAAAACTGGGCTAGACATTGTAACTATTTGCCCATCATTGGTAATTGGACCTTTGTTGCAACCTACAGTAAATGCAAGTGTTAAAATCTTCCTCAGTTATATCAAAGGTGGAGAACATTCAACTTTTTTATTATTTAGTCTTTTTTTATTTGCATTGAGTAGTATAATACTACATATCTTCGCTTTTTTTTTTAAGATCAAGCATCTTCATTTAGTGTATGGTTAGGATTTAGGAATCAAGCATTCTGTTTTTGAATGCAAATGCTGTTCTTGTGCAGGAGACCAGGAGACAGTTAATAATGGACCCAAGGATCTAGTGGATGTTCGTGATGTCGCTGATGCCCTTCTGTTGGCTTACGAAAATCCGCAGGCATCTGGACGATACCTCTGCAGTTCACCAGCAATTAGAGTCTCTGATATTGTAAACATACTAAAGGCCTCATATCCAACATACACTTATCCCCAAAAGTAAGCCTCGATCTTTTCCTCGGCAAGTGATTTTGTTCTGTCTCTTGCATGTCCCTCCGTATCTTTGATAGAGTTTATAATTCTACTTTCTGTATAGTTGTGGTTTTCTAAAACATGTCAAAACTTTTCTAATTGACCACTTTGTATTGCTCTAATTGTAAATATCATATCATTGCTTCATAGAAACATAACTAGTGCTGTAGTGCAACCCACGCTGTTTAGCAGGTCTTATGCGGTTCAGAACTTTGCACCATATTCTTCTTTCCCATCTGATTTACTCATTGGGCTACTTTTTTTTTATCTCAACGATAGTTACTGAACTTTAGCTGCAACTTACCTTCTCCATCGCAATACAATGACTTGCAGATTTATTGAAGTGGAAGGTAGCAACACATATATCACGGAAAAGCTTCGAAAGCTAGGGTGGACCTCCAGGCCTATGGAGGAAACCCTCCGAGACAGCGTCGAATGCTACCGAGCTTTGGGCATCCTGAACTGAGCTTCCATTCAGCTTTGGGCTTTGGCTGCTGCTGCTACTTCAGCTTCTTTCCTCTTCATGTAAACAGTGAATCAGAAATTCAGGGTCATGGGAGATGCTGATGCTAAGAATGAACTTGAACACCATCGTTTCTGAGTTTGTCATGTCGCACTTGGGGGCAATAAGTACTCGCATGCTGTAATGCTGTGAATAACTTATGGCGGGAAATTCTGTTTCTTGGCCAAATGCGAACTTCCTAGTTGCCGATATGGACGGCTTTACGGTCGGCCAAATTTTATTTAGCTAATACTATATACTAGTACTTATGTGCTAAAACTTCCCATATGAAAGAAAATTCAGCTTAGCCAGAAATAAGCATTTTTATTTGTGTTAACTATGAAACTTTGGTGACCGACTGGTCAGGAGGCAAAGAGCACAATGGCTAACAAATAAGGCAAACAAACACAGGCATCACACGGGTACAATGGCTAACAAATAAGGCAAACAAACACAGGCATCGCATGAAGTCCTAAAGGCCTCCATTGGCCCAACAGTTGGTATACTGGATTAGACAGAAAAGGGTAATCTTACTACATTAGTTTGCAAATCACCTACCAAATCACAATCATTTTCTACTGCTGCCATGGCAGCATCGGGAGTCGAAACTACCATCAGGAAATCCTATGACCTAATTAATGACAACTGTCTCAGCCAGCAGTCATCGGCACAATTAAAATACCCAAATCATATATTTGTTTAAAGGCCTAAGTTCAGACCAAGATGTAATTGCTCCTGTTGTCATCTCCTGGCTACTTTCAGGGAGACTGCTGCTGATCTTCAGGGGGCTCTTCATCTTGCCCTTGCGGCTTCTGCCACATATACGGCATAGGGTGACCCTGCTGGCCACCATACATCATACCTGCTCCTGGCACCTGCTGTGCTGGCACATAGTAATATGGATAAGAACTATGATCAGCTGGAGCCCCCATAGCAGGTGGCAGGCCAGGAAGTCTTGGAAGCCCAAGTCCCTCTTCTTTCATTTCATCCCTCGGAATTATGTCGACCAGGAAGTCATATATATCAGTCCTGGTGATGGCAGCTGCAATGTCATTCTTCTGCAAGGTCCGTCGCTTGTTCTCCTCTGTGTGCATCCATGACCTCAATGTCAGCTCTAATATGAACACCTCACATGCCTTTGCAAAGACAACGGGAGCTTCTGCAGAGATCATCCGCACGTCCTCATCAGCCTTCATTATCTTCTTTATCCTTGCAAGTGGCAAGGTGTGGTTCTTGAAGTCAGTTGTTTGATCAATCTCATCCATCTGGGTAGTCCAGAACTCCCTGAGCTGCTGTTGCTGCTGTTGCTGAAGTTGATGGTGAAATTGCTGAGCCTGCTGGTAGACCATCTGGTGCTGAGCATTGAGTTGAGGTGGATTTGAGAATGGTGCTGCTGGCTGTGAGCCAGGAGGAACAGCAGGAGCTCCAGGTACCATTGTGGGTGGTGCATAGGCAGCAGCAGCAGCAGCAGCAGGATAAGGTTGTGACCCAACACCCATCACTGGCTGAGGCTGTGAGGATGGTTCCATCTTGTCTGTCCAAAATCAATGATTGTCCTGACCCTTGGAAAACAATTACAAATTTAATCAGTTTTTTCTTCCCATCCAGATCAACCAGAAATATTACAAAATTACAGGTTATAACACTTGTAAAAGTGCAAAACACATATTCAGACCTATGTAGATGGATGGGATTGGGAATGCCTTCTATGTAACAAAACAAATCAAGGGCCTTTATCTTATATACTCTTGTAGCTTGAATGCTACCCTTGAGAGCAGCAAATAATCTGACTGAAGTTACAAAAGATGCTTGCTTGCAAAATTTTATCTTAATCACAAATTCATCTTAGAGCAACTGCAGTTGTGCTATAGCTCATTGGCATAACATTAATCTTAACGGTTGATTTCAGTTATCACAAACACAGAAACTTCCATTAAACATGGAACAAACATATGATTATGAACAAGTGAAATCACAAGGGGGCGTATCCTCAAAGAACACACAAGAACTGGTAACAGTAAAGTGGATAAGTTTTTTTTTAAAAAAAAGAATAATTCATAAGATCTATTAACCTTGTCCCTAATTCCCTATAATGCATGACAGGAAGGTAAAATTACCTTTCATGCTCCCACTTTCAATAATTTAAAAGTAGGTATTTGCACAACCAATCGGTCCCTGCCAGTATTGGTCAAACAGGTTACTAATTTTGCAAATAGCTTTGATGATGAAAAAACCAAATTAGTTCGATGCTTCATTTTCCATTAGCTCTATTACAGATAGCAAAGACATATTTAAAGTTTTCATAATAATCTCTTTTCAAAATCAGTTGCCAAAAAAATGACGTTTAGCATGTTCTGCATGTATGTTTAACCTAGGCTGCAACTGCCTAAATAAAACTTCTTAAATAACATGGTGATTTGGTGGTTTCTTGGGTGGTTGGCCTAAGTGCTTGTCAACATGACACAAACATTGCAAGTCAATAACTCAACATCTACCAAAAATCAGATTCAATAGACGCACTAGAGGAATAGTTCATCTGTAAATTAAGAGTTTTGAGTTGAGAATGGGAAACAGTAGATTCTAGAACTGCTACAGCATGTTAAATACCAAACTACAAGTCCAAAACCAAATTAATCATCGCATCTAAGCTCTTGCAGAAATGTAATCCATCTGTAATTTGGGACTAGCACTCAGAGAAACACGGTAATGCACACACTTGGAACTACTTAATTCCCATGCCACACCAACAAAAGAAATTACATGCAAAACTAAGATAACATGCATGCCATTAGTTACAACATTATATAGGAGATGAAATCTTAAATTCTGTTAAGATAGGTCCTTGCTGAGACTGGATGTGCTAGTAATTTCATATGGGTATATGACGATGTACATGAATGCATTACCCAGGTCTCCTTCCCCTGCACAGGCACAAACATGATTCGACGGCTAGAAAGAATATTATCAATTCTTGAGAGTTCATGAGCACACAAATTACGAGTGTGTTATAGTATGAGCCATCCTCACTACCCACTACTCAGCATGATCAGTCTGCAACTGGAATGAGTACAACAGTCAATCAACACAAAAAGTTCTTGTACACATCACTAAAGCAGATGCGCTGGACTACCGAAGACGAGTCAACCCAGTCTTCTCCGAAGAAGAAGACGCGGCGTGCAATTCTCACTCACTCAGAGCAACCGTAGTCTATTTTTAGAAGTCAAACCAGTACCAAAGCAAAGCAAGCAAAGTATTACTACCACCGAAAGGCACAGGGGGATCAACTGACCACCTCAAAAATTGGCGCTGAATTACATCTCCTAGAACCACTAGCCCAGCCCAAATCGAAGGAGCACATCATACGACCCGCCCAAAAGGATCCGGGCTTGACTCATCACCGAAACGCAAAGATCGTGCAAACGGACAGGAGGAGGAGATACGCTACACGCACGCACGCCGCCAAGTCTACTCCAACCAACCCTAGCAAGGAAAACGGATGAAAAGGACTGGAGAAGGGGGAGGAGGAGGGGAGGAGGCGACAGGGATAAGAGGAGACCGAGGAGATGGGAGCGGCGGTTTACCTGGATCCGGCGCGAGCGGTGGCGGCGGCGGCGGCGGAGGCGGAGGCGGAGGCGGCAGCCGGCAGCGGTGGCGGCGGGATCGGGAGTCGGGGGCGCTGGCAGCTGTCAGCCTGTCGCGGAGTCGGGGGCGTGTTTTCCTGGCTGGATGGACTCGGGTGGAGTGGGCCTGGTTTTCTAATGGGCTGGATTCGGCCCAGATCCCGTCCGATCCGATCCCGTACATGTTCAAAATCCTTGCTAGCCTGGGCTAGTCAATCTGGCGCGCCCGGACTGGCAAGGCGCCTTGCCCAGCGAGGTGAGGCGAGACAAGCCGAAAACAAATCCAAACGCGCCATTATTCACCAGCAGATCAAATCCGAGAGTTCTTTTAAAAAAAAAAGTCTATCTGACCTGCCTCGCCTATTCAGACTTGCTGACATAGGAGATCAGTGTGAGAACCGCAAGTAGCAAGCATCCCATAGGTAGAGATGAGGCTTGATTGGTTGATAGTCAATTTTTATATACTACTAAACAACTTAGGCAAGCTAAAATCTTGGCAGTAATTTGGTTTGCTACATCTCACGATTAGCATGCCTAGTTTCGGAGCATGCTTGGTTGGCTTTCAATTTTTGTTCAACAAAAAAATATGATAAGCCAAAACTTTTAGTCATCAATTGCTTCATTACCTAGAAATTGGCACACATATCTAAAATTTTGGTAAGCTTCTAAACTTCTTATACATTGCGTAAGAGACAAAAAAAATGCTTTCTACTGTTGTTATGGCACTCAACCAATTGTACACCTATATTTTTCCCAACTTTGACAAACTTAAGTTTTGATGACTTACAGTGATCTGGTTGGCAAGAATTAGAATCCAACCAAACAACCCCTTAGCAACTTTTTTTTTTTGGCCAAATCTTCAACATGTCAACTTTTGATAGCCAACCAAAGAGGCTCATCATAATCTTAAAAACACATGTTACATAAGAAAGTCACAACAAAACACAGATTGAAAAATAGACCAACCCAACAACTCCGGAGCAAGTTCAGGGCACCATTGCACAAACTGAATTGCATTTTGGGCCTCCAGCAGTATCATCCTGACATCTTCTAGTTGCATCTCTCTCCAGCATGCTCGTGCAGTCTTACATTTGAGAAAGCAGTGGCCTCCATCTTCATCAAGACGCCAACATACCGGGCACCTTGTGTCAATGTCTATTCCACGCCCTTTAATCTTTGACTTCATCGCCAGACTATTGTGTCCCACTCTCCATAGGAATTGCTTAAATTTTGGTGGCCACTTTAGCTTCCAAATCTTCCTCCACACTTCATCAGCATTATTGCTTGCAGCTGTAGCATCAGAACCAGAGCTTTCGCCCCTTTGAGAGCAGCGATTGAGTTCTTGGTTATCTTCCAATACATGATATGCAGACTTGACGCTGAAAATTCCTTTGGGGTCAAAATGCCATGCCACTATATCATCTCTTGTTGGCCGTATGGGAATGGATAAAATATTTGCCACATCTTCCTCCCAAAAAATATCTCGGACCAGTTGAGAGTCCCATGTACCTGTCATTGGATCAATGAGTTCAGAGACTTTAGATAACAACACTGAACCCCTCGGTGTTCTAGGCCTTCTAGTGACACCTGAAGGTATCCATGGGTCTTCCCAAATGCGTATCTGCTCCCCATCTCCTACCCTCCATATCATTCCCTTCTCCATCGCTTTCAGTCCCCGAATGAGGCTGCGCCAAGTGTACGAGATCCCCGGACCCTCTTGGGCTTTCATGATGTCTCCACTCGGCCAGTACCTTGCCTTCAGTAGTCGTGCACATAATGATTCAGGATTCTGAATAATCCTCCACACCTGCCTTGCCAACATGGCTAAATTGAAGAGATGTAAATCTCTATAGCCGAGTCCCCCTTTTTCCTTCCTGCTGGATAGTGTTTGCCATGAGACCCAATGCATCTTTCTTTCAGTTTGTGCAAGCAATCTTGAACCTGGAACCGAATATATGCCTCAAGGTGGTTGTACTACTATGGAAGATATGGGATGCAAGAAATAAGGTGAATGCTGGAGAAAAGGCACTGGTAAATCAGGAGGTGTGTGGTGCAGTCCTCTGCATGGTGACTGAAATACAAAATCTTGCATCAGAAAAGGAGGGGAGACAGCAACCTTCTGTAGCTGTCCGACAACGGAAATGGGAGCCACCAGTTGAGGACCTTTTAAAAATCAATTTTGATGGAGCATTTATAAGGGCGTCGTCAGTTGGATATTGTGGCTTCATTATCAGAAATAGCAGTGGTGTTCCAGTGATGGCAGGTGCAGCAAATACAAGTCCTGTACGTGATGCGTTGATGGCTGAAGCTATGGCCTGTAAATTTGCATTAGAGACAGCGGAGATGTATGGAATATCCAGAATCATCCTGGAGACAGACAGTGTTCTACTGAAGGATGCGATTAGCACAAACAGCCGAGACTTAGCTCCAGAAGGTGCCTTGTTCAATGGTATACGTGCACTCCTTGCCGATCAATTTAGATGCGATAGTATTCAAAATGTTCCACGATCTTGTAATTCAGTAGCACATGAGATTGCTAGACTGGGTATGAGTTGGGACCCGGGACAATCGTTTGTTTGGTTGGACCCCCTCCCAGAGTTTGTAAATACTCTTGTTGCTCGCGATTCGTCTGAGCATTTGAATTTCAATATATAGGGCCATGAGAGCCTTTAAGTTTCAAAAAAAAAAAAGTTCAGGGCACCATTGGGACATTGGGCACCGCACACGCCTAAACCAGAGCCCAAATTCTAATTCAGGAAATGCGTGTTGATCTCAAACACCCATAAGCACGTGTTTTCGTTGCTTTTGCTTCCATAACTGAAGAGTACGGTGCCTGAGTAATGGCATCTACACATATGGACGGAACAGCAGTAATAATATTTAGGCATGCCAGCAGCTGCAAGGTGTCTAACACAGCTAAACAAATGAGCAATGTGGCCTCTGTAGTACTCCTGCAATATCACCCAATACTCCATCCTATGTTGGCCATCTACTGGTTGAGTACTTTGTAATTGTAATCTTCTATCCACGGATGAAAAAAATGGTCCCATAAGTTTCGTTAGCTGACAGTAGCATGATAAATACCCTGCAATATATGCCAACACAAATTACAATATTAATTACCCCCAAGAGAGGACAAGCGTGTTGATGAATATATGCCAATGCAATGCGACACAAAAGGCTTCTGTTTACTTCCCCATATTTGCAGTCTTAATTATAATCAAAAGATGGCATAACACAACGTTTCTGAGAAGAGATTATATATACAGAAAGCACCTCCGATATTGCATTACTGTTATTGCAGAGTGCCTTTTGGTCATAAGTTACTGCAGATCCAATAGACTCACTACTGTTTACTTCGAGAAACCATCAACAAAGAAAACAATGGATGCTCTGACTATCAAATCACTATGCATGCTTACTTCTGGTATTTGAAAACTAACAGAACAATGAAAGCAAAGTTTTACCATCCTACTTAATCCAATCTCTGATGCATACGAGAGCCTCAATTGTTTTGATATTTAGTTTGCTCCATTGCTTACTAATTGCTGGCCCTCCGCTACTTAATGCTGACTCACAATGGACAGCCGAACCAGGCATTGCTAAGATGTCGCGTGCCATGACAGAGAGAGTTGGATACTTTGCAGAATTACTCATCCACCATTTCATAATATTGAAATCATCGCTCTTCGGAACAAGGTCATCATCAAGGTACTTGTTAAGTTCTGTCGATATCTGGCTCTGCACATTAAGATGCTTGTCAGGATCTTCCAATGAGTCACTGTAAAATCCACCCACTTGAACATCACGAGTTTCACAGATTTCGACACTTGGCTTATCTACAGAACCACGATATTCAACAAAGAGCTCCCGGATTGTATCACGTACAGCAGATACATATTTTGCTGCTTCGCTGCCAAAAGCTAGTTTTAGATGAAACTCAATAAAAGCAAATTTGAATCTTGGATCAAAAACAACAGGTACTGACAACCACACATATGAATTTTGCCAGAACTCATCCAGTACTTCCTGCATCTCCCAGACCATTCCAGAAAGTTCAGTATGATCAGTAGACGCTTGTTCTTCCAAAGCTGTCCTAACTATCCACAATTCATTGAAGTACATATTTGCTGTCGGACAAATAGGACCAGAAAATACTTCAACGGCATGATAAATAGCCCTTAATATCTTGCAAACCGACTCAACAGTTTCAGTTTCTTCTGCAGGTAATAACTCTTCGGTGGCAAATGTCTTCTTGAAATGTAAAAGAACTTCAAGCCCGAAGTAAATTTTGTGCCACAATTTTGCATCTTCCTCAGGAAATTTCAATTCCAAATGTCTCGTAACTTCTATAAGCTTCTGTTGGGCCAGCGATGAGGACATATGTGCCTGGATAAATCTCTTTACTATATCACCAGCAAGATTAAGCACGGGTTGCCCTTTTGAAACAATGCTGTTAAGCACACCATCCAGACAAGCAGTATTGCATAGCTCACAACCAATAGGAAAGCATTTCCTTTGGATAAGAAAGTCCTTCAGGTTGGATGTACCCTCATCGTTTCTGATTTCACTGACACATGTCAAGCTAAAAAGCTTCCGATCAAGATTCCAATCTCTTATAGCTTCCCATATGACATTAAATGGGCCACTTTCAGAATCTAGTGCACGAGCCTCCTTAAAATGTATTATCCTATCCAAATTAGTGGGTGATGGCTGAAGTACACCAAATTTGATGATTCTCTTTTCTAGTTTCCAGTCTGAATCAATGAAATGCACTGCCAAACAGAGATACTTAACCAAGGCCTCAGATTCATGAGTCCACATACATGCTGATAACGAAAACCGATGGGATGAAAGAGCAATTTTCTTCTTAAGGTCAGCCTTTCTCTCCTGGAACAAAATAGTTGAAAACTCTTCAATATCAATGCTTGAAGCCATATTCCTGCTAACATCTGGACAAGTCTGAGCTGATGAGGTATTTTGTTCTGTAGGGTCCATTTTATCCCTTGGTGGTGAAGCTACAATGTGTTGGTCCATAGGTGCTCTATCACCAGAGCTGCCCTTGTGGAACTTGCTAGCAAATTCTGAAATGAGAAGCATACAATTTGTGAAGGTATTTTGTTCAATAGGGTCCATTTTATCTCTTGGTGGTGAAGCTACAATGTGTTGGTCCACAGGTGTTCTATCACCAGAGCTCCCCTTGTGGAACTTCGTAGCAAATTCTACAGTGAGAACCATACCATTTGTCAAGGCAGGTGACAGTTCATGTTGAAAGCAGTTGGACTGGAACTAGGGATGAATCCAATATGATCAGATACATACAGATATAAATACATATAATTATTTTTTAATTATTTTAACTGTCAATGATTATTTTTAAGTTTGACTAAATATATACAACATTAGTAAATTACTAATTTTTTATAATGTCTACTAAGTATAATTAGATTCGTGTTTCGTGATAAACTGATTTGGAGATACAAGTGTCGATATTAATTTATATATACCTCGTTAAATTTTAAAGAGTTTGTTTCTATATACCTGAAGTATGGATATTGAAACATTGCATAATAACTAAACTATTAATTCCTTAAATCATTGTGAAACGACCCTTCCCTTGGAAAATAAATTGATATTGCTAACACTAATTAAAATAACAGTAAAAAGTCTAGAAGTTCACATAATAGGTAACTGTGACTAACCAAAAAAACTTTCTACATAATATCCTCAATCAGGTGAACATTAAAAAATTAATAATAAGAAAAATGTATACAAACTATTATGCAAATTCTACACTCTACATTCTAGCTATTAAAAACTAATAGCTAGAATGTAGATCAAATTTGTACTCTTGCTTAATAACTAGTAACTCGAGCATACCATGAAGGTCCACCGCATCCTGTTCCTCCTGGCTCGGACCCAAACCATTTTTGGCTCGACATCTTCTGTAGTGCCGCCACAATTGACCACCACCTCCTCCTTTACAACTATAGCGAGCACGGCAGTAGCGGCATTCTGCCCTATGAGTTAGGCCATTTACAGCGACAAGCTTATACATGTCCCAAATTTTAGATTGCTGTTTGAACGGGCCAACAACAGATGGTGCCCCTGCTTGCATGTCATCACTGCCATTATCTTCTAAGTTGTAATCCATAACTGCATATATATATAACAACATGTGTCATTGGTAACTATTTTGAATTCTTATTTGCAAGCTCTACACTCTACAATTCTAGCTACTTCGATCATTTTTTTAGAAAAAAATAATTATATCAAATTTGGACTCTTGCTTAAGAGCTAGTAACTAGAGCATATACCATGTTGTTGAAGGTCCGCCGCATCCTGTTGCTCCTGGCTTGGACCCAGACCATCCTTGGCTTGACAGCTTCTGTAGTGCCACCACAATTGACCACCTTGACAACTATAGTGAGCGTGGCAGTAGCGGCATTCCGCCATAAGAGTCAAGCCATTTATGGTGACAGGTTTATACATGTCCCAAATTTTAGATTTCTTCTGTTTAAATGGGTCAACAACAGATGGTTCCCCTGCTTGCATATCCTCACTGCCATTATCGTCTAAGTTGTGATCCATAACTGCATATATAACAATATTTGTCATTGGTAACTATTTTAAATTCTTATTTGCAAGCTCTACACTCTCCAATTTAGCTATTTCGATCAATCCTTTTAGAGAAAATAATTATTTCAAATTTGGACTCTTGCTTAAGAGCTAGAACTAGAGCATATACCATGTTGTTGAAGGTCTGCCGCATCCTGTTGCTCCTTGCTCGGACCCAGACCGTCCTTGGCTCGACATCTTCTGTAGTGCTGCCACAATTGACCACCTTGACAACTACAGCGAGCATGGCAGTAGCGGCATTCCGCTATACAAGTCAAGCCATTTATGGTGACAGGTTTATACATGTCCCAAATTTTAGATTTCTTCTGTTTAAATGGGTCAGCAACCGATGGCGCCCCTGCTTGCATATCATCACAGCCATTATCGTCTAAGTTGTGATCCATAACTGCAGATATAGCAATATGTCATGGGTAACTATTTTGAATTCTTATTTGCAAGCTCTACACTCTAGAATTCTAGCTACTTCGATCAATTTTTTAGAGAAAAATACTTAGATCAAATTTGGACTCCTGCTTAAGAGCTAGTAACTAGAGCATATACCATGTTGTTGAAGGTGCGCCGCATCCTGTTGCTCCTGGCTAGGACCCAGACCATCCTTGGCTTGACATGTTCTGTAGTGCCGCCACAATTGACCACCTCTACCTTTACCATTACAACTATAGCGAGCATAGCAGTAGCGGCATTCCGCCAAAGTCAAGCCATTTACGGTGACAGGCTTATAATTGTCCCAAATTTTAGATTTCTTATGTTTGAATGTGTCAACAGTAGACGGTACCCCTGCTTGCATATCATCACCGTCATTATCATCTACTATGCGATCCATAACTGCATATAACAACATGTCACTGGTAACTATTTTGAACCTAAAAATGCTCCAGACACCATGCAAAAATTTCAATAATGTCATCAGAAATCTGGATATATTAAACAACCAAGCTCACCTCTGCACCCAACTAGAAACGGCAGTTTGCATAATAAACATACAAAACCTGCAGACTTTGACTACAACATCAATCGCCACGAGTAGGATAAAGGATACCTAGATCCAACCTTTACCTTTGTTTTTTGTTTTGTCGCACACCTGGCCGGTGTGGTTTGTTAAAAAGATTCCCATTATATTTTGTATGTACACATCTCTGCAGGCTGCAGCTACAGGCGCCTGAAATCGTCTCTCTCGGATCAACACAAGGTTTTCACAATAATAATGCGCCATGCTCTGATTTGTTCAGCAACTTTTTAGACATGCAGTCACGCAGACAATCAATGGAAGCTTCGTATTTTCAATGCGTTGCGCCAGCGTCACTCAGCAATGCATTCGATCTCTAACTGAAGAGAAAAAAATCAAACAAGTAGGATCGCATCACTTACTTGCTAATGCTCGCCAGAAACTCGGCTCTGCTCGTAGTCGTAGGAAGAAACAGATACGCAAACCAGCCGGCGGCTAGGGTTGGAGCAACCAGCAGCGTGGGACTCTGGCTTTCAATGGGCTAACGCCATGCAATCCAACGCGTGGCCTCGGCTCTACAAAAGAGTATAGTCCAAATCCAAGTCAGAGATATATATGGAACGCGATATATAGAGAGTAGGTTGTATATGTACATCTGCTAGTCCCTATTTTGAACTCAATTAATTTTATGCATTAATCATGTAGGAATTTCGTAATCATCAATTTTTTTCACATGAAAAATACAAGAAACATAAAATAAATCTCATCGAAAGAGACCCGCCTGGAGGAAGAAATAAGGTATGATTGGCTCGAGAAAGAGATTTTATAAAAGGACCAAGGGGAGGACTATCCAAGATTTGTAATGCCAAAGATTTGGCAAGCAAAAAGTTACAAAAAGTTAGACAAAATATTTACCATGGATTTGACAAGCCAAACATAAGTGGTTGGTAACTTCGATAGCAAACCAACAAATAACAACTAAAATCATGGCTTGACTAAGTTTTGGCAACCAAATTTCAGCCATCAACCAATTGAGCCCATAGTTTTTTCTATGCTTCTAGATTCAAGCTATGTCTAGCTAGCAGCATTCTAGTCTAAAGTGCTTCGTTGCTTAAAAAGGTTGTAATTTCACATAGCTTGTCTCCGAGTCTAGATTTAACGTGTACCAGTGTCTCCTGCTAGCATATGATTTTAAAGATATTCGAATACCAAAATTCAGATGCTTTCACGAAGAATTCTGAGGAATACTCTTAATAACATTGATAAAAGAGCAAACATGAGAATAAAAAAAGTCAATGAAACCAACAAAACAAGATGTACAAATTCAAAAAATTGCTAGTTACCCACCTTAAGCTAAGGAAATCACATCAATCCTTCACAATCTTAGCCCCACCATGAGCAATTGGTGAAAATCATCACAACAATGGACAGAGAGGGGGAGGGGGGGGGGGGGGGGGGGGGGGGGGGATGCCTTCTTAGATGGTTCTGCTCAAGTTAAACAGAGGAGAAAAAGTGGTTTGGGGTTTTGTACTATAGCTAGAACACCTTTGGGTCATACAAAATGGCAGTGATATGCCGAGTCAAGCCACGACCCGACATTGGAATATCTCTGTTGGTTCTTGCCTCCGTAGTGTTATCTGCTATGTCATGCATGGTTCGAGCCAACAGTGATGCTAGTTCATACTAGTGCGTTGCAAACTATGTAGTGTAGCGATGTAGGGATGTATCTGAATGTTTAAATATTCAAAAGATTTATCTATTTTAGCATCAACACAAATGTTCGCATTCAAAGCTATTTATATCCTTCTATAGCTGATGCTAGATCTATATTCAATAAAAAATGTGAAATATCCAATATTATATGTACCTATGAAGGACAATACCATCTAAAACTTAAACTTATATTTATGATTGTTTAATTAATTATGCAAATACAATTATTTTACTATAACAAATTATATGTATCATTTAAACCATTTTAAAGTTATCTATGTGGCTAATCATATTTATGCTGATTATAAAGGTTAAGTTTAAATATTTATCAATAAGTAAATTAAATATGTAAAGTTTTTCATAAATTTTTAAAAGACTAAACACTACTACAGATTCGCACAACACTGCCCACCGTATCACCGCCGGAAATGGCGAAACCGGCGGTGATGACTCATCACAGCCGGTGCCAAGCTCGACGGAGCGACTCGCGTCGAGCAGCGAAGGCACCGGCAAAGTGATGAGGATTTTACTGCCGGGTCGTGTCTAGCGCCGGCAGGATGATGGTATTACGCCGGCGCTGTCCTCTAGAGCCGGCAGTGATAAGGTGGGCAGATATCACCGCCGGCTCTAGCCAGAGACCGGCTGGCATGGAACTCATCGCCGCCGGTGTCTGGCCAGAGCCGGCAGTGGCCGCCTGACAGCACACGCCTGCTTCTCCTTCCTCCTCCCCAAGAACAGAGGGCAACACTTCTCAAAAAAAAAAAAAAAAAAAAGAACAGAGGGCAACAAAATAATAATAAAATAAATAAAATGAAACTCGTAGGAATAGAAATTCTCATTATATAGATAATATGATAAGATTTCCATTACATAATTAACATTTCTTGTAAATAAAAAAACTAATAAAAAAATGGCGACGGCGTTCCACGTCCGCTCGCCGCCGTCCTCGCCGCGCCCGCGCCGCCTAACGGGGGCCCGCCGCTGGAGCGGGCTGCGGCGGCCTCCTCCTCCTCCTCGGCGGCCGCGGGGCCGCCGCTCGGCCGCCGAGCGCATCGCGGAGGATGGCGGCCTCCTCCTCGGCCGCCGCGCGGGGCCGCGCGCTCCACCCGCGCGCCTCCTCGGCCGTCCCGCGCCGGCTCCGCTCTTGGGCAAGCTGCGCGCGCGCCAGGCGAGCACTTGGTTCTCCGGCGCGCGGACTTGGCGGCCGGGGAGGAGGTCGACGGGTGCGAGGACGCCGTCCCCGGCGGCGTCCGGCTCCCGTCTCCACCACCGCTGCGGCCACCACCGAATCCACGGCCGCCGGACTCCATGACGATGGTGAAGGAGAGAAGAGAATGGAAGGAGAGGAAGGTGGGAGGCGGAGAATGCAGCCGAGGAGGCCCATTTATAAAGGCCACCGGCGGGGGACTCAAAGGCCACCGTCGCCGGTGGCCTATCAGTTCACACCGCCATCAATGCGCGGCAAGGAAGACGAAGCGGGTATTTGGCTGTTCGTCCCCGCCAACTTATCACTGCCGGTTCTTGTTACGACCCGGCAGTGATGATGGAGACCGCTATGTGCGGTTAAGTAAACTATACTGCTCCACTCTTTCAATCTCCCCTCTTTGTCCCAGCGGTTAAGGCCGCGCGCTCTGGAACCTGCAACCCGCGCTCGAGTCCGTCTAAAATTTTTGAACTTTTTTATATTTTTTATACATATCACTGCCGGGTCTTATTTCAAGCCCCAAGATGCCTATTTAATTATATAATATAATTTAGAATAATATTATATATGTAATTTCTACTAATTTTTAGATCAAGATATGTAATATCTACTTATCTTAATATTATTATATAATATAATGAATTATGGTTATATCTACTTTTTTTTTATTTTTTATACATTTATATAGTAAACTCTATGCTTGAGTACATATATGTTTTGTTAACGACAACAAAATATTTATTTAGATAGAGCACAAGAGTACAAGATATAACAAATAAAAAAATTACATATACGATAACAAAGACCTTACAACAAAATTACATATACGATAACAAAGACCTATTTTCATACGAGATCAAAGCTACCATCCATGAGTATCAACACATTATAATTTAACCACCTCGCAGTATTCTTCTAGCATCCTTGCTAGCATAGATAATGCGAGGTGGTTAGAGCAATGCTTGTCGGAGGCAATCAGGGAATGCCGCAATCCTTCCCTTCTTGCTCTTGGTTCGAGGCTTTAGGCGGGGATACATGACTGTATGGCCCCTTCCGGCTTGAAGAGACAATACCGCGCGGGCGTCGAATGCAAGCACATAAGTGCAAGCACTTCTCAGCACCTATTGCTATATCAGTAGAATTCTTCTAGCACCTATTGTGTGCACCATTGTGGTGGACTACAACGCGTAAAAATATCTGTATGTGAAAGGCTTTCTCCCACAGAGAGGCCATCTTCACAAAAACTAGCATACTAGCCTAGAGAACTAGCCAAGATGGAGAGAGGAAGAAATGAACACAAGAAGGCAGGCATATGCCCTGGATGTTTGCCATGTATTTATAGGCGTGGACATCACTGCCGGCTTGTAACAACAGCCGGCAGTGATATATATATAAAACTAAAAAAATTAAAAAAAAACGCCTGGACTCGATCGTGGTCACAGGTTCGGTTTCTGTTTTTTGTTACAAATCTTTATGTTATTTTGCTCCCATTTTTTATTTTAAAAAATCGTCGGGTTCAAATCCAACGCTGGCGGGTACTGTCGTTGATCAGACCACTGCGGCAGGCCGGAAGTGATGTGAGCCTGTGGCCGCAGTGGGCTGCCCTTTTAAAAAATGCCGTTGCATCTATCACTGCCGGCTCCTTCCACAAACCGGCAGTAATGGCATGGGCGCGCCTTTTAAAAAATACCGTTGGACCTATCACTGCCGGCTTGTGGAAGGCGCCGGCTGGGATGAACTGCGCGCGCCTTTTAAAAAATGCCTTTGGACCTATCACTGCCGGCTTGTGGAAGGCGCCGGCGGGGATGGACTGGGCGCTTTTTTAAAAAATGCCGTTAGACCATCGCTGCCGGCTCCATCCAGGCGCCGGCAGTGATATAAAGTAGAGATTGTTTTTTAAAAAATTTATCTCTGCCCCCTCTGATCAATACGGCAAAAAGAGCACTTTGCTCCCACCTACCACGACAACACGGGGCTATAAAATGGCCATCGTGCTTGGAACCTCTATCTCGAGTTTGTGATCCTTTTCCTCCCTCTTTCTCTAGTTGTTTGCTAGTTTTCCAAATACATGGGTTCCCTTTGGGAGAAAGCCCTCCACATACGAGATATCGGCATGTGTTATAGTAGTCCACCAAAATAGTGCACACAAGTGGTGCTAGAAGAATGCTACGAAGATGAGCCGAGCCGCATGTTGGGGTGCCCGGTGAGATTGACAGAGCCGTCCCACGAGCTGGATTCTGGGTCTCGTGAATCGTGTGCGTTGTAGACAGTACATTCATTCCTTGAAGTGTACCTCTGCAGTGGCATGCGTTCATTTGAGGTGCTATGAGATTGACGGGCTTTGTGCAATTCTCTCCTGGGGTGGTGTTAGTACTCGAAGGCGACGCCAGAAGTTTATGCACGAGTTGGTCGCGCATTTCTCTGGGTCGCGGTACGACTGCCCCATCGAGGAGTACCCGTCGGTGCGGTTCGAGCTGCGTCCGACCCTTGCCGCTGCCTGCATCCGACCCTTGCCGCTGCGCTAGAGATGGAAAGTAGGCCACAACCGAGGACGAACGCAAGTGGTCAAGTTATAATGTGTTGATACACATGGATGATAACATTGACGGTGAAGAAAAATATGTCTTTGTTATTGTATATGTAATTTTATAATTTTTATTTATTTTGTATTCTATCCATGTACTCTCTCTAAATAAATAGGCCACTTTTGCATTTGATGCCATCTAAAAGTGGATTATCACAAAAATCCTAGATTTGACCAAGTCAAACATGGTCAAACCATGTCAAATCTCTAGAAAAAAACTAAGATCATGTGTGGAGACTTAGTTTACTCTTAGAAAAAATTTGAAGCCAATTTGACATGGGAATACACAGTTTTCTATTTATTACTAATATATCTAGTATTTTCAATAAATAATAATCACTTTGCCGGTGCCACATTGGACACCGGCGGTGATGTTATTTTGAAAACTAAGAATTTTCAAAAAATTTGACACCACCGCGACTCGAACGCGGGTCCAGCAGATCAAACATTTATGCCTTAACCACTTTGCGCTCGAGAGGATAACTGCTTTGTACACTACTTCATATGTTTAACAGTTTTTCTTTAAAATTTGTAAAATGATTAAAAACCCGAAAAATTTGCAAAGATTAGGACTCGAGCGCGGGTCTCACAGGTCACAGGGCGCGGCCTTAACCGCTGTGGTAAAGACGACTGTTCGTACGAATCAGGAAACTAATGTAATTAAGGCTTGAAAAGTAATCACTTTCGGGGCGCGGTTAGCACCGGCAGTGATGTACATATCACTGCCGGTTATGCGTAGGAGCCGGCAGCGATATACTTGCCAGTTCAAACATGGTCAAATTGAGGCACCAAACGACCTCAGATGGAAAACATCTGAATACAAGGGTGATATAACTCATCAAGATACACAATTGATAGATAGGCCACTTTTGCATTTGAGACAGTGCTACCCAACACCAGTCACAAATTCTTGAATCTCACATGGACTTTATGGGAGTGTATGTGGCACGTGTGGTTTTGGAGCTACACTTTCCTAACACTTTGTCAGATGCAAAAATGGCCTTTGTATGAAATATAGTTCATGATGAGTGGACCAAATTTGGTATCCTAGACACTTCGGTTTGAGACCATCTAGGGTTTCAAATACTGGATACGAGGTGCCAAAATTCAAAAATTCAATGTTTTAGTGGTACAAACTCACAAATGAAGAGTTGACCATTACACCAAATGTTTATCATGATGAGTGTGACATACCTTGTGTTCATCACTTTTGCATTTGAGGCCATCTAGCAAAGTGGATTATCACAAAAATCCAAGATTTGACCGGGTCAAACATGGTCAAATTGAGGCACCAAACGACCTGGATTATCAAGGGTGATATAACTCATCAAGATACACATTTGATAGATAGGCCACTTTTGCATTTGATGCCATCTAGAAAAAGTGGATTATCACAAAAATCCTAGATTTGACCAAGTCAAACATGGTCAAACCATGTCAAATCTCTAGAAAAAAACTAAGATCATGTGTGGGGACTTAGTTTACTGTTTATGTGCTTAGAAAAAATTTGAAGCCAATTTGACATGGGAATACACAGTTTTCTATTTATTACTAATATATCTAGTATTTTCAATAAATAATAATCACTTGCCGGTGCCACATTAGACACCGGCGGTGATGTTATTTTGAAAACTAAGAATTTTCAAAAAATTTTGACACCACCGTGACTCGAACGCGGGTCCAGCAGATCAAACATTTATGTCTTAACCACTTTAACGCTCGAGAGAGGATAACCGCTTTGTACACTACTTCATATGTTTAACAGTTTTTCTTTCACATTTGTAAAATGATTAAAAACCCGAAAAATTTGCAAAGATTAGGACTCGAGCGCGGGTCTCACAGGTCACAGGGCGCGGCCTTAACCGCTGTGGTAAAGACGACTGTTCGTACGAATCAGGAAACTAATGTAATTAAGGCTTGAAAAGTAATCACTTTCGGGGCGAGGTTAGCACCGGCAGTGATGTACATATCACTGCCGGTTCTGCGTAGGAGCCGGCAGTGATACACCTGGGTATATAAGCGGGCGCGCGCGCTACTGAAAATTTCACAAGTCTTTTGAACCACGCGCCCTTTCCCAACTCTGCGGAGCAGCCTCGACGCCGTCCGCCGCCCCCAACGACGCCGTCGCCGCCTCCTACGACGCCGTCCGCCGCCCCGACGACGCCCTCCTCCGTCACCGACGTCGCCGTCTGCCGCCCCGCTCCTCCGGCCCGCGGCCACGCGACCCGCGGCCCCGTTCGACCGGCGCGCGCCCCACGGCGCACCACCGCGCGGCGCCGCCACCCACCGCCACACCGGAGCTCGCGCGCCCGCCCCCGCGTCCGGCAATCTCCGGAGCATCGTCCACCCTCACGGGCATCTAGGAGCGCGCGGAAGCGGTCACCATCTATTCACGCGGTTTGCTCCTCTCTTCCTGCCCCCTACATTCGACGTAATGCCCGTATAGGCTTCTGTTGTTGCAATGATCTCTGAACTTTGGTCAATTCGACCTTGTTAACTTGTGAACCTGCTGATGCTCAGAACCTGTTCATGTTGTAAGATTTTGGAGATGCTTTAGAGGGTGCTATTAGCTAGTATAAGCAAATAAATTCACCATCTTAATTTATGTTTGTATTTTGTGTGAATTTCTATGCTGAATTGCTGATAGTTAGCCATAATTGGAGGCTCAAATCTGTTATTGGACATGTTTCATAGTCCAAAGTAATTTAGGCCTATTTAATGTGGGTTTAATGTTGCTAGCTTGTGGATTTTGTGTAGCTTTAGCCATAAGTCCAAATGGGCTGAAATTTGGTCAGCAAGCTAGTGTGGACATGATTTGTAGGCACTTGTAGGTCATAGATATATATCCTATTTGTAGGTCAAATATGTACATCATTTTTGTAGGCAATTGTGGATTGTCTTGTTATTAGTTTAGCACTGACTGACCACGGTCAATTCACATCCATGGTTCATCACCAGATTCCTCGTAGCCGTAGAGATGGAGCATGAAGCAGCTAATGTTGTCGGTGACAACGAGGCCGCTACTCACGGGCAGGGAGAAGAGAGCCCGAGCAGTTATTTGAACCTGCATGATGAACAAGAAGAGCAGGCTAACCAGGTAACTTAATTAGGTGTCATTTGATGACGTAGGCACACCCACTATTGCATTGACAGGGTATTAACTTACACGTTCTATCCAGCAGGTTCCTTCGGCTGTCACCGACCCACCGCATACCGGTGAGCCGCGGGCAAGCGGTGGTAATACTTGAGTCAGAACCAAGCGAGGGCCGACACAACTTCCTAAAGGCAAGTTGCCGATCACCGCATTCGATGATGGACGCGGTCTCCCTTCTGCACCAGAGAAATCTGTGAAGAAGTACTCGGGGTCATCGGCAACCTTGTAAGGCAATTTGTCCCCTTGAAGTACTATAAGTGGCGGGGAAAGATACGGACCCGTCCGTGGTTCCCGAAAATATCAAGTTGCAAATATGGAACGAGGAGCTCCCAAAGTATTTCACATTCCCGGAGGAAGATCGGTTTGACAAACCCTTAGCCCGAAAAGAGCCTATGAAATAATGTCCTCATGCTTCAAGACTTTCGGGGGTGATTGTTACGGGAAGTATATCGTTGGTGGTGCACAACCAAATTTTGGTAGTAACTCAAAGTTGGCCTATCGGGGGCCCTGCGGGAGGAGTTCATGACTCACTGCGAGTCCGAGGAGTTCCAAACACTTAGCACGCAGAATAAGGAGAACTCGTCGAAAAACAAACTTCCTCATCATTGCGGCTCTCGTGGATATGCCAAGCTTATTGATGTTTTTCAAAGAGAACTTGAGAAGCAGTCAGAACTTATTGAAGCTGGCGTTGAGGTTGTGACCCTCCATTGGCAGGCCAGATCTATAATGTTTTGTATCACGAGGAACTGTCGTCATGGTAATGATAGGAGCTTTAGCGTCTTAAATCATCCAAAGAGTGAAGGCATAGATGATCCAGACATGAGTGCCCTCGTCTCGAGGATCTCCAAGATAACCGAGGAGGTGATTCAAGGGTCACGCACTTCGACAGGGGAGAACGACGTGCCCACCCAAGCACTCGGGAACAAGGAGCATGGTGGCCGCACCGGAGGAGCCGGGGTTGTTAGTTGGTTGCTAGGTTTCCGGAAGATGCGAAACTTATCGGAGCCGCGGCCGGAGTAAGAAGGCAAGAGAGGAGGAGACACTCAAGATGCTTAAGGATGTGGAAGATAGATGGAACTCCAAACTAGATCAACTAGTTCAAGAGAAGGTCGAACGAGAACTTGCATCCCAACAATCTCAAGGACCACAAGCACGGGGTTGCGGCGGTTGTGGGTCCACCCCTTTTGGTGAATCGGATGTGGATGTGCCTCACCCGGTCGATAGCATCACCGACCGTGTGAATGTCAAGCTATACATCAAGCAACAATGGACGAAAGACAAGGTGGCGCTCGGCCAAGCCTTACCCGGGTTAGATGGGACCATTAAAGGCACCCTAATTCCGCCGGGTACGCCAAAGTCACCATTGAGAAGGTACTCAAGAAGAAGTACGGAAGGATACCCATCGACCACCCCGCATCGGAGGACATGCCAAAACTTGAGCGAGAACATAGGATTTGTTGTGGCGTGGAGCAAGCGCCTCATTAAGCTTGAGCACGAGATGTCCTCGATGAAGAGGACGAAGAAGAACCCTCGCCCCACAACTCGGCATCTCCGAGCGGGGGACATCCTCAATTGCCATCAACCCCGTCTTCTTCTCCTCGTCCTCATCGAGTCTCCTCTTTGTCGGCGAGAATCCTCTTCCTTCTCCTCCACGCCGGCAACCTCTTGCTCCTTTGCCTCCTCCTCCTCCTCCTCCACCTCGTAACGAGACTCCACCACGTGAGCGGACTCCTCCCCCCTCCTCCTCCTCCTCCACCTCATCGCGAGACTCCACCACGTGAGCGGACTCCTCCCCCCCCCCCTCCTCCTCCTCCTCCTCCTCCGCCTCGCGGGACTCCACCACGTCGGCGGACTCCTCCCCTCCTTCTCCTCCTCCGCGTCAGCAGACTCCTCCTGCTCCTACGCCACCTCGCCAGCAGAATCCTCCTCCTCCTCCGGTGACCGCCCCTCCTCTTACGGTGGGTTCTTCAGAACCCGAGGAGAAAAGCGAATCCCGGTCGTTCTACATCCGGGACTAGAGGACATGCTTCTCGTCGTCCTCGAGCAACGACATCCTCCTCTCGATCAAGGAAAAGGTCCTCGGCATCGGTTTCTAATGCTGCCCATGGCGATCAAGGGCAAAACAAAAGGCCGTTCAGTGGCAGCACTTCAAACCCGATGGACGAACTGTGGACAGCCAGAATACCCAAGGACCAGTATATACCTTTTTTCAATCTCATCGCCGATTTTTCTATGGCTTTGAAGAGGAACGAATATGAAAGGCACACACGTAACAAATACAATAATGAAAAGGCCGACGATGATTTCAAAGAGCATATAAGAAAGATAGATAAATTGTGCCAAGATTTTCCGGAGTTGACCAGGGAAGTGGCCGAGGAGATGTATTGGGAGTCAGTTGGGATGGCACCATTGGCGCGTAAGTTTGAATACGGAAAACCTTTGGTCTCCGATGAAGAGTACCAAAATCTTCCCACGCCGATGCGTAAGTTGCACGAATATTACATGGCCGTCACCTCACAGCACCAGGATTTTGCATTTCAAGTGATTATCCCTCCGAAGCTAGTCTACTACTATGCAGAAGAAGAGAAGGTGGACATCGAGTATGAGGCTCTTTTTCAGCTATATCAGGGAAAAAATCTCGACGTACAACACATGACATTGTGGACTATGTAAGTACCGTAAACACATGAAATCCTAAGTAATGCTCTTTCGAGTCACCAACTGTTAATTGAATGTTTTTATGCAGGCTAATTTGGTGCTATGCTTCAATAAAGCCGAAATGGAAACACTTAGGCTTCATTGACCCCATCAGAGTCAATCAAGGGCTTCTCATCAGTAATCCGGACGAGGTGGTAAATCTCTTGGTCCCAATTTTCGAAGAGTTCGTGAAGAATGGGAAAACCACGATACTTCTGCCCTACAACTTTGCGTATGAGTTCTCCACCTTTGTTTTTATACTTCTCTTTTCTGTCAAGATTATTTGTTAATTTAGATCATGTGATTGCAGAGGTCATTGGGCTTTCATCACCGTCGATCTTGACACCAATCTGATCGAGGTGTGGGATTCAAAGAAGATTCCACTTAAGGACTTGGATCCACTGTTGCAACTATTCAATAAGTAAGTGATACTAATAACATATTATTATCTCGATCACACATGTGTCTTTCTAATGTTCTCCCTATTCAATATTTTTACACAGTCTTCGAACAAGATATAGAGGCCGGACGCAAAGAGCATTCAAGATGCAAATAATGAAGAAGATCGCGTACTTGAAGCAGCCTAAGGGCAACGCCCAATGCGGCTTCTATGTGGTGTGGGCCATGTTTTGATTCCTCGGCTACACTTCGAGCGAGCGGATGAACTTGTAAGTATAATCCTCTTTTCTATGTCTGTTAATAATTTAAATAAATTATGATTGTACCGATTCCTTGTTTGTGTTTTGGAATGACAAATGGAAGAACCAAAAGCACCAAATGTCGTTAGACTTCGAAGTCGCCGCATTCCAAGCGGAGTTGGCGGACTTCATCAACACCATGGTGCTTTCGAAGAATAGATTATTTTCAATTGCTCGAGCCGAAGGGAAGTACAAGGAAGAGTTGGCAGTCCAACTTAATCGTCTCATGTAATTTTTATTTCATTGAACTAGAAGTACATTTTTAGGGTTGTACGAACATGTTGGAAGGAACTTGGATGCTTTGTATTATAAATGTAATTAATATAATTATAATTATTATAACTGTAATTAATATAATTATAATTATGCATTATAAAATAAAAACTAAAATATATAATTTATTTAAATTTTTAAAAAATAAATTGAAAAAAACCACCATCATCGCCGGCTGCAACGAGCCGGCGTCGCCCGAACAACACCGTCGGCTCGTTGCACAAGCCGTTCGTGTTGTCGAGCCAACACGGCCGGCTAATTCTACGAGCCGGCGGTGTCGTGTATTACAACACCGACGGCTCGAAGAACCGGCCGGCGGTGTTGGCCCCGACAACACCGGCGGCTCGAACGAGCCGGCGGTGTTCGCTCTACAACACCGCCGGCTCCTAAGTAGAGCCGGCGTGTTGTCATCGAATAACACCGCCGGGGGCATTCTACGCGCCGGCAGTGTTGTGTGCTCATCGCAGCCGGGGTGAAAATTCCGGCTGTGATGCACCACCCACAACACTGCCGTTTGCTCACTGCCGGTTCACTTTCCGTCAGTGATGAGGGTTGCGAACCGGCTGTGATATGAAAATCTGTAGTAGTGAAAGTCCTTAATTGCCCCTCAACTCACCTTTGTATTAGTTTGGCACTTCAACTATCAAAACCATTCAATTTCGAGCCCCAAGCTTGTTTTGAGTGGTTTTTAGATGGCTCTAGGTTAAAATTGAAAGTTTTCACAATTGATATGCCAAAGTTAAGACGAGTTCTGCCGTTTGAGGTCAAAAGTAAACAAAGACAAGAATTGAGGGCTAAAATGTACTTAATTCTAATAATAAAGATCCATAAATGTAGATAACAATACCATATAATTAGATTTCTTGACAAGCGTTGTTAAACTGAAAACTAGATCGAAACCTCAAAGTTCGGAGCGCTCCTATCCCTAACCCTCCGCTCCATATTCCGCAAACGAGGAGTCAATCTATATGATCTGCGCCTTGCCGAACCCCACCACCGCCAAGCAAATCATCAGCGAGACAGCCATGTCGGGCACCAAGGATCCCCGTCTCTCCGCGGCGGCTGCAGGCTTCTACCAAGACGACGAGCCGCTGGAGCGCCCGACCGTCCCGGCGCAGGGCCCGGCAGCCAACGGCGGGCTGCTGGTCCTCACCACGCAGTGCGAGTTCCCTGCCGTCGGGAGGTTCACGTCCCGGGACAGATTCGCGGTGCTGGTGCACATCAAGGCGCCGTCCGACGTGGCGCGCGCGCCGCTCGACCTCGTCACCGTGCTCGACGTCAGCGACAGCATGAAGGGCGAGAAGCTGGCGCTGCTGGTCCAGGCCATGTGCTTCGTCATCGGCCAGCTCGGCCCCGCCGATCGCCTCTCCGTCGTCACCTTCTCCACCGACGCCGCCCGCCTGACCCGCCTCGCGCGCATGTCGGACGCGGGGAAGGCCTCGGCGAAGGTCGCCGTGCAGTCGCTTGCTGCCCAGGGAAACACAAACATCAAGCAGGGCCTCCGTGTGGGCGCCGAGGTGCTCGCCGGCCGCCGGGAGAAGAACGCCGTCGCCGCCATGATCCTTCTCTCTGACGGGCAGGATAGCAACGGCATAAGCTTCAGGCCCGACGGCAACCTCGTGCCGCCCTCGTTCACGGGCACCGGCCGGCCCGCGCCGATCCACACGTTCGGCTTCGGCACCAGCCACGACGCCGCCGCGATGCACGCGATCGCGGACGCCACGGGCGGTGCCTTCTCGTTCGTCGGGAACCTGGCGGCGATCCAGGACTCGTTCGCGCGCTGCGTCGGCGGGCTCCTGTCGGTGGCCGTGCAGGAGGCGCGCGTCGCCGTCGGGAACATGCACTTTGGCGTCCGCGTCCAGGAAGTCAAGTCGGGCGCCTACGTCAGCCACGTGGGCACCGACGGCAGCCACGCTCTCATCGACGTCGGCGAGCTCTACGCCGGCGAGGAGAGGCGGTTCCTGGTGCTCGTGCACGTGCCGCAAGCCCGGTCAACAGAGGAAGTCACCCGCCTCATCAAGGCGTGCTGCGCGTACCGAGAGGCCGTCGGCGTCGAGACGAGCCAGAAGCGGCGCAAGATGGCCTCCGCGCCGGCCGCCGTGGTCCAGAGGCCGCTGGAGCTGACGACGATGCCCGCCCCGAACTTGGACGTGGAGCGGGAGCGCGTCCGCCTCGCGGCGGCGCGGGTGGCCGCGGACGGCGGGCAGAACGCCGGCGCGGCACGGATCCTCGAGTCGCGGCTCAAGGCCGTGGAGCAGTCGGCACCGGGCGCGGCCGGCGACGACCCCACGTGCGAGGCGATCAAGGAGGAGCTGCGCGACCTCGGCGCCCGCGCGGAGTACCAGCAGACGGGCCGCGCGTGCCTGCTCGCCGGCATGAGCTCGCACGCGCAGCAGCGCGCCTCGGGGATGGACGTGGACGTGCAGTCGTCGTCGGCGGCGGCGAGCAAGGGTGGTGGTAGCAGCGCGTACCTGACTCCCAAGATGGAGGAGATGGTGGAGATCGCGCGTGAGAGCAGCAGGAAGCGTGGCGGCGGCGGCGGCGAGCAGACCGTCGGCTCGTCGGGGAAGGCCAAACATGTCAAGATAGAAGAGGTGCAAGGGACGACTCGTTCGGTTCTGATCAAGCAAGGTCGCAAGATGGCATAAACCGATTTAGTTGAAAGTGTTCGGTCAGTAGTAATTACCACTGTATGGGTAAGCCTTTAATTTGTTTGAAACAACATTGCTGATACTGTTGCTATAAACTTGGCATGTCATGTTATCGTATTCCATCCGTTCCTAATTTTGAAAATATGAACAAAAAAAAGTCAAAAAGCTGACTTATTTTATTATAATTTGGCACGGTGGAGGTGTCTTATTATTATCAAGAGAAGGGAGGTTGGTCATAGACTCGTGCTCGTCGTGTTCAAAGTAATGCAGTTTTCTTGTCAACGCTATAATTTCAACGCTTGTACGTGATAAACTTTGCGGTTTATTATAATTCTAGCTACTTCGATCACTTTTTTTTTAGAAAATAATTAGGTCAAATTTGGACTCTTTAAGAGCTAGTGCTAGAGCATATACCATGTTGTTGAAGGTCCACCGCTGCATCCTGTTATTCCTGGCTCGGACGGCATCTTCTGTAGTGCTTCCACAATTGACCACCTTTTCCTTTACCTTCACAATTGGTTCGAGCACGGCGCGGCCCACTAGTAACCACTATTGTAAATAGTTTTTTCCCCCTCAAATAATGCTATCGCTACATTTATCCATGTACGAATGCATAGTGTTTGTAATATATATATCTTTTAGTATGGATTTAGATTATTGTCAACTATAGTTATGGCTCTAATTCTAGGCCGACCCCCACGATGACTTTTTCTAGATTCTCCACTGCACTTGAGATATAACCAGCCTAGCCCTTGTATGTTCACGATTCAGAGTTTCAGAGGCAGCGGACCCAGACGAGAGTGAATCAGCTAGTTGAGGTTGAGGAAGGCGCACTCCTTGCGGATGTTGCCCTGCGACGGGTCGGTCTTGACGCTGACGCGTCCGAGCCTGGTGATGGCGTTGACGAAGGCCTCCTCGAAGGCGGTGGCGTTCTGCGCCCACGCCACCACGGTGGGCTGCGACCGCGCGTCGGAGTGGAGCACCTGGTCGGAGTTGAGGAGGCCCTGGCCGTTCACCAGGTTGACGAAGTACTGGTTGTCGAAGGCCTGCGGCGTGACAGGGTCCAGCTGCAGCGCGGTGTTGGGGTCGACGCCCGCCGGGCACGCCGCCTGCAGGTCCGACGCATACGTCGTCGGGTCCACCGACTGCGGCTGGATCCGGTCCGCGAATGTGCTGCAGTGCCCGAACCCCACCGTGTGCGCCGCTGCAAAGGATTGCAACAGGAACAGCTCAATCAACGTAACACCTCTAAACAAACAGAAGCATACAAATGTCATGCTGTTTCAGTGGATCATGTTGCCTGCTTCGTGACACTGAATGATGCCACGAGTTTTTAGATAGCGTCTCACATTTTGTTTGGGCGATGCATGCACAAGTTTTCTTTTTTGATAAAAAAATCCCTCAATTTTCTTTTTTTGAAAGTTATTTTATTAATAACAAAGAAAAGATAAAGTTGCAACATAGCTTCCATTCTTCAGCTTATACGCTAACTTAGAACACATAACTTACGTGAGCTAACACATTACAAAATTAGAAATCTATCTTAGAACGCATAACTTATATGATCTAACACGTTGCAAAGTTAGAAATCTAACATAAAACGCATAACTTACATGATCTAACACGTTTTCATGTTAGAAATATAACTTAGACGTATAGCTTACGTGATCTAACACGTTATAAAGTTATAAATCTAACTTAGAACGCATAATTTACGTGATTTAACACGTTATAAAGTTAAAAATCTGACTTAAAACGCATAACTTACGTAATCTAATACGTTGTAAAGTTAGATATCTAACTTATAACTGATAACTTATACACACAATGATTGCAGTATAGAAAAAAATAAAAAAATTTAAAATATATCCAAGTGGGATCTAATTTTATTTGCCTCATCGTGTAGAACACATCGGTGCAAATAGATTAGAAATGGATACATGGTTCCGAAATTATAGCAAGTTGAAATAAATATTTTTTCTTCTTTTTCTTGCTTACATCCGGTGAATGAAAAAAGGCATAGCATGCAACTCCTCACCCGAATGCTTGTGTCCTTGCACGTGACTCGGCCGTTGGAAATTCGTTCGCGCAAAGCAGGAGTGAGCGAGCGAGCGCCAAATGGGAATTTCGCGACACGTTCTAGCAGGACATGCACAAACTTTCTTGTTTTGGTAAAAAAAAATCCATAACTTTTTTTTATATAAAATTACAAATTCAGATGCATAACTTTCATTCTATATAATTTATACATCTAACTTAGAATATGACTTATATACATAACTTACATGATTGTCGATGCTTATAAGTTATTCTTCTAACTTATACACAACTTATTACGTGAAAACATATACCTAACAAGTTGTAAAAGATAGAATCTAACTTATATGTATAATTTATAATGTTGCAAAGTTAGAATTTAACTTATACACATAACTTTTACATGTAAGTCTGTAACTTAGGTATCAGAGTATAGAAAAAACTTTATACATATAATGACTGTATTATAGAAAAAACTAAAAAGAAAATTGAAACATATTCAAGTGCGCCAGTCCCACGCTGTGCGCCGCTGCTCGATCACATTGGCACGTACGGAGTAGTGAGCGATCATGGTCGTTCTTAGAATTAATGTATGTGTGTGTGTGACGGACACGGACCTGAGAGCGCGACGAGGTCGGACATGTTGAGCCCGTGTGCCTTGAAGACCGCCAGCAGCTAGTCCATGGTCTGGTTGGCCTCGGGCAGCTGGCCTGTAACGCTGCTGGCCGTGGAGTTTAGGCCGTCCAGCCTGCCCAGCTCCACTTGGAAGAAAGGCCCGCCACTCTGCACCAACGCATGATGTATCGGTCCTGGAACTAACGTGCAGGACAGGAGGCATACATATATATATATAACGAATGAAGCTCCATATGGACACCATACCATGGAGATGGCGTCCCGAGTGGCGAGGGCGAGCACGTCGGCGCAGGAGACGGTGCCCGGGCAGGCGGCCTCGACGGCGGCCTTGGCGCTCCGCACGGTGTCGAAGCCTTCGGACGCGAGGGATTTGTTGTCGGAGGCGTCCTTCTCGGCCTGGTTGCCCGGCGTCGACTCGATCAGCACCGAGCCGTCGCAGCCCTCGACGAAGCAGTCGTGGAAGAAGAGGCGGACGGTGGAGCCGACGGTCCGGATGGTGGCCTGCAGCCTCTGCTGCACCGCTCCGCGCACGATGGTCTCCACTTTCGGGCAGGTGCTCGCGTAGTAGTTCAGCTTCAGGACGGCCGCGCCGGGCTGCGCAAGGGACGCCACGGCGACCGCGAGGACGACCAACGACAACGCCTTGCTGCTTGCCGACGGCCTAGTCATCTTAATTGGTTGCTGCCTTTGCTTGCTGCTCGCGTTCTAGCTATATCTGTTTATGTACTAGGTGGTGCAAAACTGGTGGATATATATCCTCGTTGGGTGCACACCCAAGGATCAAAGTGACGTGAATTTTGTGAAGTGATGAAGTGTCTGTCGTGAAGTAGAAGACTCTGACGAACACCGGCACGAAAACGAGAAGGGTTGACACATTTGTGACACGGCAGAGAGCTATGTCATGGCCCGTCGATATTCTATTGTATCCTGCTCGTGTGTTTTGCATTTTCCTCTCTTAAGGACTGATTCTTGATGGATGCTCGTGGAACATGGACTTTCATTCTTCCTTGAATGAGACATGCATGGCTGCTGGAAATATATGCCGTGTGTGGTGCTTACTGCTTAGATCATGCGAGGAATTTCGCGCGATACTGATTAGTTTCTTTTTTTTTTTCCTTTGTTGAAAGGAACTTATTAGTTACTTGACCAGTAAGGAACCAAGTGTCAGTCTCTTGCTAAGTTGCTTCCAGAGCAAGTGCCAGCTGAGCTTAGACACACAGCCGATTGAGAATGCCGTTCGATAGGTGGCTCTCACTGTTTCAAGCCAAAAGGAGATTTTTATCTAACTGAACATGACACATGACTGTTTTAGTACTGAAACCCTGATTCTGATTAATGTAGCATGAATAAAGAGGGCTTTAGTTCCTCTTAATCTCGACTCGCGACTACTACAAGTTATTTCTTCTTTTTTGAAGAGTCACGGCTACTATACACCGTAGACTGATTTTCAATTCACTGCTTGAACTTCATTATTAAGTTCTGTCAATTTCAGATCCAATATTACCTTATATTTTTGTCTGGATTTTGTGCAATTATAATGGTGTGATGTTGTTGTATCATATCAACGCTACTTGTTTAATCTATGTTCATTCCATTGAATCATTTGATCATCAACGAGAAGCTGCCAATAATTCTCCAACAAAAATTCTCCAAACTCCAATGAATTTTGAACTTAGAGGCAAATTGATAACTTCAACTGGGTGAAGTTTTTTTCTCAAATACGCAAAAGATTTGTGCATCTTTATAATTAAGTAGATAAAAAAGTTTTACAACGCGTCGTAGCGCAAATGGGAAGGCAAAGTTTTACATTAAGTGCACCCTCCGTCTCATAAGTACTCTAAATGGACTATTCATGCACTAAATAACCAAGTTGCATGGCTCGACTTCGATCCATATGAAAGCATCTAGGCCCCTTGATGTGGGTTTCGATGATTGATGACAATGTAGATTACTATGACTAACGTGTGTTTTGCAGAAACAATGTGAGTTAGGTCATGGTAATGGAATCTCAGGCAATTTGGTTGGCATGCCCTCTTAGCGATGGAAATCGTTTCGGTTTTCAAAGGTTGAACGACAAGGTTAAGGACGGTTAGTTTCGATTGTCGATGGTGTTGAGAGACATCGGATTAGTCGTTAGGATTTTGTTTTCTCCTTTGGCCGTACTATTAAGGGGGGTGCAAATGGGTAGCTTGACCTAGCTAAGTCTCGGGTTTAGGTGTGGTGCACACTGGTGAAATCTTAGCGCTAGGAAGTTACGTATAAGCCCTGAGAGTTGTTGAAGTCGTCGCCGTTTTCAAAGGATCGCGTATCAAGTGGAAACGGAGCTTCAACAGCGCCGGACGCAGCGCCCGGCCGTGGGCGCGGGACGCGTCCGCGCACGGTGAAGTCGTCCTTGATCTGCCTTGAGCGGCGGACGCGTGGCCTGTCCGGCGTGCGCCGGACGCGACCGAGAGTTTCGGAATCGGGCTCGTAGCAGGGTCGATCGCGCGCGGACGCGTCCGGAGCCCGCACTGTAGCCCAACGGCTAGGGTGCCGTTTGAATTCCATAAAGCGCCGGACGCGTCCGGCGCTCACGTCTGAGCTGAAATCGAGGTAACGGTTGGATTTTGGCTCTTGGCTATAAATACAACCCCACCCTCTACATTTCGGTTCTCTTGCTCATTTGTTCAGCTGAGAAACACTTTGTGAGAGCAGGAGAGTTGCAAGAGCCTCATGACTTGAAGAGATTTGAGAATCCATGAGTTCATGAGCAATCGAGAGTAGCTAGTGTGCATCCACTCTTCTCCCTAGGCTTTGCGAGGTCAAGTGAGAGTTTGTGCTTGTTACTCTTGGTGATCGCCATCACCTAGACGGCTTGGTGGTGATTGGAGCTTGGAGATCATCCGGCGGTGCTTGTGGATGACCCAACTCATCTTGTGAGCGGTTCTTGGCGATTCACCGCGTCGGAGCGACGAAGAATCAGCCCTAGAGAGCACTTGGTCCTTGCGAGGATCAAGGGGGAGCTACACCCTTGCGCGGGTGCTCCAACGAGGACTAGTGGAGAGTGGCGACTCTCCGATACCTCGGGAAAAAGATCGCCGTGTTCCTTGTTCCTTTACTTTCCGCATTTACTTTCTAGCACTTACATTCTCGCAATTACTTTCTTAGAATTGCCATGCTAGAATAGGATTGGAACTTAGGGTGCAAAACTTTAGTTGATCGATTGTCTAGGAACACACATAGGCACCGAGGGGTGAATCATGGGCTAGTAGGTTTAATTCCGCAATAATTTTTAGAATTAGCCCAATTCACCCCCCTCTTGGGCATCTTGATCCTTTCAAGTGGTATCAGAGCCGGTTTGCTCTAAATTAGGCTTAACCGCCTAGAGTAAAGATGTCCCATGGGGATGGACCTCCTCCCATGTTCGAGGGAGACGATTTTCCTTATTGGAAAATTCGCATGGAAGCACATTTAGAAGCGATAGATGTTGGATGCTTCCGTGCCGCTTCTCAAGGACTCCCAAAACCCAAGGATTCCGCTAGCCTTGTTGGTGAAGAGGCTAACTATGAGAAGTGGAATGCAAAGGCAAGGAACGCTATATTCCGCGGTCTTTGCAAGGATGTGTTCAATCGCGTTAGGAACCACAAGGACGCCCATGCACTATGGTCCGACCTTTGTGCGCTCCATGAGGGAACTAAGAGTGAGCGTGAGGAACGCTATCATCTTGTTATGCGCAAGTTAAATTCTTTTGAGATGAAAACTAATGAAAGTGCTAATGAGATGTATTCCCGTTTGAACACTACTGTAGAGGAACTCAATGGGCTTGGACTCAATCAAATGTCGCCATCCGATGTTGCAAGAAAGATCCTATGTGTCCTCCCCATTGAAAAATATGGGCATATTGTCACCGTGCTTCACCAAGGTGATCTTTCCAATGCTACACCAACTCAAATATTGGGAAAGATCAATGCTCATGAGATGTACATGCATCTCACCCCCGAGGATGGCTCATCATCCAAGAAGAAAGATTTGGCCCTTAATGCAAGTCACTCAAGAAAAGGCAAGGCCAAGGCAATTCATGATGATTCTAGTGATGCTGAAATTGATGATGTGAGTCTTGCTCTCATGGTGAAGAAGACCACCAAGATGTTGAAGAAGCTCAACAAAAATGGTGTCAAGTTTGATGGCAAGAAGAAGAAGTTCTTCACAAGTAGCAAAAGGAAGCCCATCTCCGAAATGGAGTGCTTCAACCGCCGCAAGATCGACATCTAGCTCATCAATGTCCGGAGCCTCCAAGAGACAAGAAGTACAAGAAGAAGAAGGGCAAGGACAAGAAGGATGACTCAAGTGATGATGAAGAAAAAGAAAAGAAGAAGAAAGACAAGCATCACAAGAAGAAGGAAGAAAAGAAAGAGCATCACAAGAAGAAGGATGGCAAGGCATATATTGTTGGTGACTCGGCTCACCGATATTGAATCTTCTTGTGGGTCATCCGATGAGGAAAGTGATGATGAAGGAGTGGCTGCTATTGGCATTGGATCTTCACCACCTCCACAAATCTTGCCATCATCATCTACTCCATCCCACTTTTGCCTTATGGCTAAAAGTGAAAAGAAGGTACATTCCAAACATGGTGATAGTGATGATAGTGGTAGTGAAAGTGATAGTGATGATGAGTATGAGTCACCTACTTATGATGAGCTTGTCAAATTGCTTAGAAAGTACTCAAAACCATCATTAAGACTAGAGGAAGATGTGATGAGCTTGATAGTGAAAATACTTCTCTTCTAGAAAAGATGGAAGCTATGCGAAAACTAATGATGAGCTTAGAGATCAACATGAAATCATGTCTTCTAAACTCAAGGAACTCAAAGCTTCTTCAAAAGAGCTTAAAGTTGAAAATGAGAACCTTGAGAAGAAGCATGATGAGCTCAAATCTAGTTATAGCTCTCTAAAAGAGGAGTACACAACTATTAAAGTTGATCATGGGAATCTAGCGATGGCTTATGAGCTTCTTGCCGAAACACATGAGGCTACTAACAATGTTGCTAAGAATGATGTAGCTACATCATGTGATGAGATCATTGAGCAAGGTGCTAGCAAAGAAAGGCAAGTCGTGGTGGTGGATCGAGCATTATGATGACTATGTCAAGATGAAGAATGAAATGAACAGCTCAAGAAGGATCTTGAACAAGCAAAAATCACCACACCGTCACTATTGAAGATGAGGGACTAGCACTTGAGAATGAGAAGCTCAAAGAAGAGAATAAAAGACTTCACTTTGAAATGTCATGCTTGAAGCAATCAACAAATGAGTCACTTCTAGAAGAGAACAAGAAACTCAAGCAAGAGAAAGAACATCTCAAGATTGGATTGAGCAAGTTTGCAAAAGGAAAGTCACTTCAAAGTGAGCTCTTGATGAACACCGTAATGAAGACCGATAGAAGTGGCATTGGGTTCAAGTCACATCAAGAGAAGCAACATCAAGCAAAGCAAGCAAGTCAACAAAAGCAAAAGCCAAAGCCAAAGCCAAAGAGATGTTTTGAGTGTGGACAAGAAGGTCACTTTGCTCATGAGTGTGAAACTCCACCACCACAACCCTTGCCCAAGCATGCTAGACCCTTTGCATACAATGCTCATTATGTGGTTAGAAAGGATTCAAAAGGACAAGTGAATGTCACCTTCTTAGGCCCCCCCCAATAAGAATAGGCCTAAGCAAATTTGGGTTGCAAAGTCTCTAGTAGAGAAAGTCAAGGGCCCTCAACAAGTTTGGGTCCCTAAACTTCAAGCTTGATCTCTTGTGTGTAGGTGAACTACAGGACCGGTGGAAGTCATTGGGTTATTGATAGTGGCTGCACTCAACATATGACCGGTGAACCTCGTATGTTTGCCTCACTAGATGAAGGGGAGCAAAATCAAGATAGGATCACATTTGGTGATAATTCAAAGGGCAAAGTCAAGGGTTTGGGCAAAGTTGCAATATCAAATGATCACTCTTTGTCAAATGTGCTTTATGTTAAACCTTTGAGCTTCAACTTGCAGTCGATTGGGTCAATTGTGTGATCTTGGATTCAAATGCTTGTTTGATGAGAATGAAGTGATAGTGTCAAAGAAAGAAGACTCAACCGTGATATTCAAAGGCTTTAGATACAACAATCTCTATCTAGTGGATTTCACCTCCGAAGATGCAAATCTGAATATTTGTTTGTTGTCCAAGACTTCACTTTGGTGGTTGTGGCATAGGAGGCTAGCACATGTTGGGATGAGTACACTCAAGAAGCTTTTGAAGAAAGAGTTAGTGAGGGGCTTGAAAGATGTCAAGTTTGAAAAGGACAAACCTTGTAGTGCATGTCAAGCCGGCAAGCAAGTTGCAAACACTCATCCAACCAAAGCTTTTCTATCAACTTCAAGAGTGCTAGAGCTGCTGCACATGGATTTGTTTGGACCAACCACATACAAGAGCCTTGGTGGGAAACTCCATTGTCTAGTGATTGTTGATGACTTTTCAAGATACACATGGACCTTCTTTCTTCATGACAAATCCGAAGCCACCCCTTGCTTCAAGAAGTTTGCAAAGAGAGCTCAAAATGAATTTGATGTCAAGATCAAGAAAATTAGAAGTGACAATGGCAAAGAATTTGACAACACCAACATTGAAGCTTATTGTGATGAAGTTGGGATTAAACATGAAGTCTCATCCACCTACACACCTCAGCAAAATGGCATAGTTGAGAGGAAGAACCGGACCTTGATCACTCTAGCAAGAACAATGCTTGATGAGTACAACACCCCGGAGAACTTGTGGGCTGAAGCTATCAACACGATGTTATGCATCAAATCGGTTATATCTTCACAAGTTCCATGGCAAGACCCCTATGAGCTGCTCAATGGGAAGAAGCGGACGTCTCTTACTTCCGGGTGTTTGGTTGCAAATGCTACATCTACAAGAAAAGGCAACACCTAGGGAAGTTTCAAAGACGTTGTGATATTGGTTTTCTTGTTGGTTACTCATCAAAATCCAAAGCATATCGAGTATTCAACCATGCCACCGGTTTGGTAGAAGAAACATATGATGTGGAGTTTGATGAATCTAACGGCTCCCAAGGAGCAATTGAGAATCTTGATGATGTAGGTGATGAACCATTGAGGGAAGCAATGAAGAACATGCCGGTGGGAGACGTCAAGCCTAAAGAAGATGATGATGAAGTGCAAGTCATTGACAAGCCTTCTTCTTCCTCAAGTGTGCCTCAAGATGACAAAGAAAAAGATGGGATGACCGAACATGAAGACACTCATGTCTCCCATGAACAAAGAGAGGCACAAGCTCAAGATGTTGACGCTCCCCAACCCACTCCTCAAGTGGTTGAAAAGCGAATACCTAAACTCCATGATCATCCACAAGATCAAATCATAGGGAGTCCATCAAGGGGTGTAATGACTCGATCTCAAAGACTTGCTAGTTTTGCTGAACATCACTCGTTTGTTTCTTGTGTTGAGCCAAAAGATGTAGGTGAAGCTCTTCAAGATCCGGATTGGGTGAATGCCATGCATGAAGAATTGAACAACTTCACCCGCAACAAGGTTTGGACTCTTGAAGAGCGTCCCAAGAATGCAAGAATTATAGGTACCAAGTGGGTGTTCCGCAACAAGCAAGATGACCAAGGCAATGTTGTGAGAAACAAGGCAAGGCTCGTGGCAAAGGGGTTCTCTCAAGTTGAAGGCCTAGATTTTGGAGAGACCTTTGCACCGGTTGCAAGACTTGAAGCCATCCGTATCCTCCTTGCATATGCTTCACACCATGAAATGAAACTATTTCAAATGGATGTGAAGAGTGCATTTCTTAATGGTTTCATTAATGAGCTTGTTTATGTTGATCAACCTCCCGGGTTCGAAGACCCTAGCTGTCCTAACCATGTTTTCAGGTTGTCCAAGGCACTTTATGGGCTTAAGCAAGCCCCTAGAGCATGGTATGAGCGCCTTAGGGACTTCCTCATTGAGAAGGGGTTCACTATCGGGAAGGTTGACACCACACTCTTCACCAAGAAGCTTAATGGAGAGATCTTCATTTGTCAAGTATATGTTGATGATATCATCTTCGGCTCAACAAATGAAGAAGAATGCAAGAAGTTTGGTGACATGATGTCAAAAGAGTTCGAGATGTCTATGATTGGCGAGCTCACCTTCTTCCTTGGTTTTCAAATCAAGCAAATGAAGGAAGGGACTTTCATATCTCAAGAGAAGTATACCAAGGACCTCCTCAAGAGGTTTGATATGAAGGATTGCAAGCCAATCAACACTCCCATGGCATCTAATGGGCATCTCGACCTTGATGTGGAAGGTAACTCTGTGGATCAAACTCTTTACCGCTCTATGATCGGTAGCTTGTTGTACCTCACTGCATCTAGGCCCGACATCATGTTTAGTGTATGTATGTGTGCTCGCTTTCAAGCCGATCCTAAGGAAGCTCACCTAAGTGCCGTCAAGAGGATTCTTAGGTACTTGCAGCTCACCCCAAGCATTGGTTTATGGTATCCCAAAGGAGCAAGATTCCAACTTGTTGGCTATTCCGATTCGGATTATGCCGGCTGCAAAATTGATAGAAAAAGCACATCCGGAGGGTGCCATTTGCTTGGGAGGTCACTTGTCTCTTGGTCATCAAAGAAGCAGAACAGTGTTGCTCTATCTACGGCCCGAGCGAGTACATAGCAGCAGGGGCTTGTTGTGCACAAATCTTGTACATGAAACAAACCCTCCTTGACTACGGAGTGAATCTTGGTCAAGTGACACTCTTGTGTGACAATGAGAGTGCAGTGAAGATTGCCAACAACCCGGTTCAACACTCTCGCACAAAGCATATAGATATCCGCCACCACTTTCTTAGAGATCATGTCTCTAAAAAGGACATCTCTCTAGAAGGTGTGAGAAGTGAGGATCAATTAGCGGATATCTTCACAAAGCCATTGGATGAATCAACTTTACAAGGTTAAGGAATGAGCTCAATGTCCTTGATCTCGAGCAACTTCACAAGGAAGAGATGAAGGTGTTGTCGGTTGCATTGCATTGTTTATAGAGCACGTCTAAATTTCTGTAATGCATATAGGGCTTGTCTAACATGGTTAAGATAACACTCTCCGGAGGTGTGAACAAGCTTACCCTTGGTTCAAACCTGACAAGCCGCCTAGATTCAAATTCCAGTAATTTTATGTGTTTGTGTGTTGCTCTTCGTTTTCCTTTCGTCTTTCTCTTGAGCAACCTCTGTGTTCCTCGCTCGCGTTTATTGCCTATTTTCGAAAAAGATTATAAGCCTATGGCAAACTATTTGAAAAATTGAGTGTTTGAGAGTGAGGATCTCATATTGGCTCCAAACTGTGTTTAGTTGACTCTTCAAAAGTTTGGAAACCAATTGGGAGCAGGTGCCGCGAAGAAAGGATTCAACTCAGCTCTTTAAAGAGCGCCGGACGCGCATTGGAGAATCGGCGGACGCGTCCGGCGCCTTACGAAGATAAGTCGCAGATGAAGCCAGGAAATCAATACTGGCCGGACGCGTAACAGTGTTTCCTCTGCGTCCGGCGCCCGCGTCTGCTGCGCGTCCGACGGACTCGACTTGGGCTGCCCTTCTGGGAAGTCTCTGTTCGGCGTCCGGCGACCCGCCAGACGCAGCGCGGACGCGTCCGGCGCGATGAGGAAGTGCGCGAGTCATTTAATCTGACGTGTGGGGCCACCCTATTCTCTTCTTCCAAATCGGCCCGCGGCCGTTTTTCTCGTCCCGTTTCCGTACGCCGCCGCCGCGAGTCGCTCTAACCCTAAAAACTCCACCGCGCCGCGCCGCGCCGCCTAGCCATCGCGCCGCCCTGCTCCTCCGCGCCGCGCCAGCCAGCCACCGCCGCGCGCCATTTCGGCCGCCGCGCCCCTCTCTGCGCGCGAGAGTCGCCCCGGTTGAGCGCCGCCTCGTCAGTTCGCCGCCGTGAACGCCTTTGACGACGCCTCTCAAGGTCGTCATTCTCTCCGGCAAGCAGCTCTTGTCCGTCCGCGGCGTCTCCTCCGATTCCTCTCTGCGTTTGGCGCGCCGCTCGGCGTCATCACTGCCAGGAAGAATCTTCTTCTGTGTAAGTGATCACACCGCCCTCAAGGTGTTCGACACAATGCCAAAGCCAATTTCTGTCACTATATTGACCTTTTCTCGGCCAAATCCTTCGTGCAGTGATCCCATCTTGTGCTCAAGAGGTGCCCTACGCCGTCATTCTTATCCCTTCACAGGAGATTGTCGTGGTCTAGGTATTAACCATAATCTATCTTATTCTTACCTAGTGCTTTGCTTCCGAATAGGCTTTCGCATCTCTAGTTATGCTTATGGTTATATATTCCCTATCTACTCCATTCTTGCAGCGAGCCGTGTCATTTGGTTACTGGCAGTGGCAGTTGAACCCTAAGCCAAGCTTGTGGGTATGGTTTGAGGCCAAGCCTCACAAGGCGACAGTTCATCTTCTAGAAACCTGTTTGATTGATCAAAGACAGTGATTCAGCTTGCTTGATCAGTAGCAGTGTCAATCATGCCAAGATGCAAGAATTCAGGCAGGGGTTCAGGGGGAGATGATGATCCGCACAGAAGGCTAAATCTTCCTGAGATGATTGAGAAAGCTAAAGGCAAGAAAACGGTGACTATGAGGAAAAGAAAAAGGTTGCCAGCTGATTCTCAGGCAGCCCTGGCAGTAGCAGCAGCAGCAGAGCGTGCTGAGAGGAGAGCTCGCAGGGGTGCAGGCATTGTGATACAAGAGCCTGGATCAGCAGCAGCACAGGAGGCAGAGGCAGAGGCTCCTGAGGCAGAGGAGACCACTCTTGAGCAGCAGGATCTTTCTCCTTTACGACGGTCCTCCCGTGTCGACTCTCCAAACGGCGACAACTCGGCGATCCACGGGAGTCGTCCCTCTTCTACTCCACGTAGGCAGCCCGCGGAGGCCCTACAGGACCTAGACCCGAGTACGGAGGGAGCTTTGAGAGCGAGTGCCAAGAAGATTCAAAGCTATCGGGCGGTGGACATAAACACCTGGTTTCCGTCTTCCGAGAGAGAGCCGGGTGCACCTTATTACACAGGCTACGCACAAGTCCTTGGTAGAGGCTTACGGCGAAGTCAAAGATTACCAAGCGAGGACAGTGATAGCCGACACTTTCTCACATGTGTTGGGCCGGGCCTTCGGGGAGTATCCGGGTGCACACGGGCATGATTGATCTAATTGCGATCTGCGATATATCCCCCGAATGGGTGTTAGAGTTCTATGCTACACCGTGGATTGCTCCAAATCATTCACTTATTTCATACACCATTCGTGGTCGAGGCGTAACTTGTCCAAGTGAGGAAGCCGAAACTTCTTGGGGATTTCGAGCAGCCCATCAAGCTGCATCACCATGTGCTTTCCGGGCATTGAGCCACCCCGCCGTGCACGGGGAGGAGTAGTGCCACCTCCCGAGATCATGAGAGAGGTCTTTGGACCTAACTTTGGTGCGAGGTCGAGCGGACACCACAGGATGAGCTACGCCTTGCTCGAGTTCTTGATCGATTCGAGATACACCATTCTTGCTAGGCCCGGTTTTGAGAACGGTTCACTAGGCTCCAAAGCAGTGGGTAGTGTCACATCTTGTGAGAAAGATTCCTTTTGATATCTCGGGATTTGATACTCATGATATGGAAGATGTCATCTATGGGAGTTTCAAGCACCACCGCCGATGCACTATGCTCATTGGATCACTGGCTCATCTATAGAAATGGTGATCTTCCGGACTCTATCGAAAGGAATATGAAGATCCGCTGAATTATGAGGTGTTTGGCTCCTATGATGCTTCCCATTGTCGAAATCACCGCAGATGCTCCTCCGGTCATTCCTCGCCATGGAGATCCATTCACGAGAGACAGGAGAGCCGAGCGGGATGCTAGAGTTGAGCAGCTAGCGCGAGATGAAGAAGCGAGATTGCGTGCGAGGCGCGGGATATGAGATCACTACCTCGACTCGAGGATGATGAGGAGTACTACGTTCCGCCCGTCCTCCTCCTCGTCGCATGATGCGAGGCGGGCGGTTCAGGAGCAGCCATTGAGCGCTTGACTCGGTACTTGACAGGTTGGCCGCCAACCGGAGCGTGCCGAGGAGCGGCATGAGATTGCTCTAGCCGAGATACGAGCTCGCCGGATGCACAAAGATCGCCTACAAAGCAGCACGGCCGGACTCTGGCAGACTATGACTTTGATTGCTTCACTATTTCAGCAGACAGGGTGCCACGGTACCTCGGGGAATTCTCCCCTCAGCTCCGAGTCAACCAGCAGGTCAAACTTTGGGAGTAGGACCTTCTCAAGTGCCGATCCACGCGTGCGAGCTTACCGGCTTCAGCATAGCACCTTCTTCTCCAGCGGTTCGTGTGTCCCCCGGCTTTCCACGGATTTCCACCGGCTTCTCACCCGTTGGCTCTCATCCGCTATTCACTCCGCTTCTCGGTGCGGCCCCATCATCGCTTCCTACAAGGTGCACTCACAGGGAGGCGACACTGAGTACATGAGACAAACTGCTCAAGATGACCCGCAACCTCGCCAGCCACAGATTCCTCCAAGAATGTGCACCGGTACATCAGGCACTATACCTTCCTCGGGGCTTCTACGATCCTCTTCCTACTACTGAGGCGTACCACGTGGCTCCTACACTTCCACTTGCTCCACCGTCCGAGCCACGTGGTCGCCCGGAGATAGCTCCATCCACGGTGCCGACCACGGAGACAACGACCGTCACGGTGTCGGTTGAGCACCCGGACCGCTTCACCGCCGGCGTCACGGCCTGAGGGTCGCGGGCTCCTGTCCTCGGTCCCCAGCGAGCTCGACGACAGCCCGATGACACTTCGGCGTTCGTCATAGCTCCACATGCTCGTGAGACCGGCTCGTCTCTCCTTCCACCCTCACCTTAGGTTTTGGTCCTTGATGCCAAAGGGGGAGAGTTGGGAGTATGTAGACTTAGGGGGAGCTCTTAGCTTGGGATTTGGTTCTTTTGATTGATACATTTGCATGCATCATGTTTACTTTATGCATTGTATGATATGTGTGAGGCACTTTCATTCGCAGTGACATATGCTCTTCGGTTTGGTATCACCTTATGTCACCTAGCTCTTTGCTCATATGTGCTTGGCTTCCGCGTTTTACTCTGATTCCATATGAGCTATGCTTTTGTCATGTGCTAACTCATTTTTGCAGATTATATGAGCACAGATCTTTTGGCTTGGTGTCACATGAGTCATTCTAACCTTTGCTTTCATTGTCCAAGGCTCATGTGAACCAAGCATGCTTGAAAACCTCAACTAAACTCTTCATACTCCAGAGGTTGTCATCAATTACCAAAAAGGGAGAGATTGAAAGCATCTAGGCCCCTTGATGTGGGTTTCGATGATTGATGACAATGTAGATTACTATGACTAACGTGTGTTTTGCAGAAACAATGTGAGTTAGGTCATGGTAATGGAATCTCAGGCAATTTGGTTGGCATGCCCTCTTAGCGATGGAAATCGTTTCGGTTTTCAAAGGTTGAACGACAAGGTTAAGGACGGTTAGTTTCGATTGTCGATGGTGTTGAGAGACATCGGATTAGTCGTTAGGATTTTGTTTTCTCCTTTGGCCGTACTATTAAGGGGGGTGCAAATGGGTAGCTTGACCTAGCTAAGTCTCGGGTTTAGGTGTGGTGCACACTGGTGAAATCTTAGCGCTAGGAAGTTACGTATAAGCCCTGAGAGTTGTTGAAGTCGTCGCCGTTTTCAAAGGATCGCGTATCAAGTGGAAACGGAGCTTCAACAGCGCCGGACGCGCCCGGCCGTGGGCGCCGGACGCCAGCGTCCGGCGCACGGTGAAGTCGTCCTTGATCTCGCCTTGAGCGGCGGACGCGTGGCCCTGCGTCCGCGTGCGTGCGCGGACGCGACCGGAGAGTTTCGAATCGGGCTCGCAGTCGGGCCGCGCGCCGGACGCGCGGACGGACGCGCCGAGGACGCGTCCGAGCCCGCATCGTAGCCCAACGGCTAGGGTGCCGTTTGAATTCCATAAAGCGCCGGACGCGTCCGGCGGGGAGCGGCGGACGCGTCCGGCGCTCACGTCTGAGCTGAAATCGAGGCAACGGTTGGATTTTGGCTCTTGGCTATAAATACAACCCCACCCTCTACATTTCGGTTCTCTTGCTCATTTGTTCAGTTTGAGAAACACTTTGTGAGAGCGGAGAGTTGCAAGAGCCTCATGACTTGAAGAGATTTGAGAATCCATGAGTTCATGAGCAATCGAGAGTAGCTAGTGTGCATCCACTCTTCTCCCTAGGCTTTGCGAGGTCAAGTGAGAGTTTGTGCTTGTTACTCTTGGTGATCGCCATCACCTAGACGGCTTGGTGGTGATTGGAGCTTGGAGATCATCCGGCGGTGCTTGTGGATGACCCAACTCATCTTGTGAGCGGTTCTTGGCGATTCACCGCGTCGGAGCGACGAAGAATCAGCCCTAGAGAGCACTTGGTCCTTGCGAGGATCAAGGGAGCTACACCCTTGCGCGGGTGCTCCAACGAGGACTAGTGGAGAGTGGCGACTCTCCGATACCTCGGGAAAAAGATCGCCGTGTTCCTTGTTCCTTTACTTTCCGCATTTACTTTCTAGCACTTACATTCTCGCAATTACTTTCTTAGAATTGCCATGCTAGAATAGGATTGGAACTTAGGGTGCAAAACTTTAGTTGATCGATTGTCTAGGAACACACATAGGCACCGAGGGGTGAATCATGGGCTAGTAGGTTTAATTCCGCAATAATTTTTAGAATTAGCCCAATTCACCCCCCCTCTTGGGCATCTTGATCCTTTCACCATATATCGGCGGTATTCATGCACAGCGGACGCGGAGCCGCCGCGAGTTTGCTGGGTGAAGTGTTTCAGTTTATATAGCCTGAGAGGTTAGATGAGATTTCCAATAGGGCTGCTAATTTGAATCCAACTATGCTCTCTTTTAAAACATCTGACCAAGTCTCAGTTTTGATGATCACATCCTAAAAATTGCAGCACAGTTAAGATTAACTATACTGAACTATATATTCCTGATTTTATCTTTCACACAAAAACAAGATTTGAATTTATTACCAGCTGACGATAGCTGTTCAACATCGATGGCATGCCAAGCGTGAGCCATGATCGGCATTCAAAATGCATGAACGATCATCTGACTCAATCAAATCAATCACTCCCTATAAAAAAGTTCCAACCAATCAGCCAGTTGACAATCGCTAGGCCTTTGTGAGAAAAAGCGCAAATAACTCAGCGCTACTTTATGAAATCATAAAAAAAATCTGGGAAATAATTTTAGGCAACTTGCCATGCGTCATCGGCTCCTTGTCTGTTCAACATCCCTAGCGAGCAGGTTTCAATTTTTCGCGGGACTAGTTCTTGGCTTCCCTTTGAGAAACCGAGCAGAGTAAGCGGAGTAGGAATGCATGGAACCATGAAAACAAGGTTTGAATGGCGTTTTATATGTGTTATTATTGGTTGAAACCCAAACGTAGCGGCCAAGGTAATCTAGCATGGATCCAAAGTCCAAATTAGTAAATCTGTCCAGGTCTATCCAATAAGGCCCAATTACATGTTTGGCAAGCTAACTATATTTCCATCCGTAATTGCCAGTGATATTGTCCAGTAACCATTTCCACTTTGCTTGATATGCAGTGTGTTTGACATGCACACACACGGTTTTACTGATTCACATATGAAGAAGTAAAAGTTTTACCTTCACCTCTCTTAAGGGAAACAGCTGACCAGCTTCCGCATTCTAGTTGCGAGAAGAATTAGTCTTGAGGTCTTGAGAACGATCGATTGCCTGCATTCCTGAGTAAGTTCAGCGTCTGAATTTGCATTTTGAAAACAAATATGCAGCTTGAACTTGAACTAAATTTAGCCAAACAAGTTCCATCTCGAAACTATGCATACCTAGCACATATGTGCTATGTGCATAGCATTTTACAAACTGTTTGAGGTCCTCTTCATCACCCTGCTATTGCAGAGACGGGCCCTTCTATGTCACAACTTGATCGAAGTGCCCAGCAGGTGAACAGGCCAACCATGCCTTTGTGACGTCAAGATCGAAGTGCCCAGCCTTTTTTGGGTTCCATGTCTCAGCATCCATCCGGTAAAGGAACACAGCACAAGGGCCCATGTACGTAGCAACAGCTGCTTGTGTGGGGGCACGCGGACGGGGACGGCCGGCGCGCACTCCAACCCCAACGACGGCGAGCTGCGCCGGCGGTGGAAAGGAACGGACGTACGGCGTGGCAAGGCGGGGAGCGGTGGGCTGCCGCTTCGATGTGGAGGAGTCGCACGGCGGCGGTAGGCAAGGCGTTGGGTGACCACGCCGGGCAGCTGCTGTTGAAGGCACTAGAGAAGGAAGCTGAGGCAGGGGTTTTTTTACTAAATAGGCACGGGCTCAGCTTTTATGGGCCACCGTGGCCACGTCATATTAATTATTGGCTGATGTATCTGCCTTTGAACCGTCGATGCGCCGTGGTTAAAGTTGAGGGACCTAGATTGTCATTTTAAAAGTTTGAGTACCTAGTTGAGAAGAGCCAAATAGTTTAGGTACCCCCAGTGCATTTTACTCTAAAGACTAACACAGTGTTCCAGATCCGCATTGAGTATGATTTGAAGCCAGCAATCATTTATATGGTGTTGTAACCTTAGGAGGCCTCAGACCCATAGATCAAATAAACCTGAGCACTGGTGATTGCCCCCAAGTTCCGATTCTGAAGGGCCACAGCACACCCAGCACGCCAAGATAACATAAACAGAACATCAGTCATCAAATGGCTTTCTATTGCCATCATACAAGAATTCTCAATTAAGCAGCAGCACGTCATTGGCACTGTACAAAAAATCTGCCCCCGATACCTGTAATAACATAATAAAATCACTAGACAACAATGCACAATACATGTGAACACCCAGAAGCCCGGCGTTTGGTTGCTTCCACCATTACCAGTGGTTGCGAGACGTCTGTATACATCACAATAAATGGGCAGTGTACTCTTGCGGTATCATCCTGTATTCCCGGGTTAGAAGCACTACGGTTATGAACTGCTTGTGATCTTCTGATCTGATTATGAAAAGGGGGGAAAAAAAGAAAAGAATGATCAGCATTAATAGTTCGTTGGCCTGTAGTCCGTGAACACAAATATCTCTATTCAGCGCAATACAAGCAATTTAAATTTCTCCATTAATTACTTGTATTTGATTTGTTCCCATGATGAGAACATTTTGCAATACAAAGTTTCTCAATAAAGATAAAGATTACAGATTCACTCGTACAATTGAAATTTATCACGATTAGTTTGCATCACAAATACCATCGAACCCCCTTTTCGGTGGAAACGTGAAAATCCCTTAGAAAAACAAACGTAGAAGTTTTCAACACAAATTTATGCATTTTTCTATGAATTTTTCTAGATTCTTGCTAATGAACTTTTGTGTTGAAGTACATCTATAGATTCACTATGGATATGCATCGTTTCAATTTGTTTGTCCTAAGTATGTTTTTCTAGGATGGTTTCACATTTCTGTTAGAATAGGCGCCTATGGGCTGGCCACATGGGCCTTGGCGCCTACGCCTGGGATGATGGCCGGGCAACTTATGGTAGATGATTACAGATTAGACAAGGATCTCCATTGATTGGGTGTATTCTATAAACCCTACTTGATCTTTGCCTATATATTGTACCTCCCTGTACTCTATCAATCAATCTACTAAGCTGTGAGGACAATGTCATCGACATAGAGCAGCAGAAAGGCAGTGTTTGATCCACGCTAGTAAACAAAGAGCGAGGTGTCCGACTTGGCTTCAACAAATCCAAGGGAGAGCAAGTATGCAGCAAACCGACTGTACCAGGAGTGGGGAGCTTGTTTCAGACCATACAGGAACTTGTTCAGGTAACAAACGAAGTCTGGATGTTGTTGACGGCGACCGCCTGGGCATTGCCTATGCCGTGCAGCAAGAATGTCTTCACATGCATGACCCCTGTTAGCCCCATTTCGCGGCATTCAAGCAGATACTTCGCTACATTAGAGGCACTCTCCATCTTGGTCTCCTGCTGCGACCGTCTACATCGATTGATCTTGTGGTCTACACTAATGCTGATTGGGCTGGTTGTCCGGACACATGCAAGTCCAACTCGGGTCATATTGTGTTTCTTGGAGACAATCTCGTTTCCTGGTCCTCTAAGCGTCAGAAAACGGTGATCCAGTGCTGAAGCCAAGTATCGCGCGGTGGCTAATGGAGTTGCTGAGGCTACCTGGCTGCGTCAGCTTCTTCAAGAGCTGCACGCCCCTCTTCACCACGCCACACTGGTGTTCTGTCAAAACGTCAGTGCTGTCTACATGACCTCCAACCTAGTTCAGCATCAGCACACCAAACACATTGAAATCGACCTTCACTTCATCTGGGAGCAAGTTGCAGATGGTGATCTTCGTGTCCTGCATGTTCCCACCCTCTTCACAATATGCGGACATCTTCACTAAAGGGCTTGCTTCTTCGGTCTTCACAGAGTTCATGTCCATTCTGAACATGCAGAGTGGCTGACGATCCGACTGTTGGGGAATGTTAGAATAGGCATCTATGGGCTCGCCACACGGGCCTTGGCGCCCACGCCTGGTATGGCTGGGCTGCCTCTAGGGACTTATGGTAGATGATTACAGATTAGGCAAGGATCTCCGTTGATTGGGTGTATTCTATAAAACCTACTTGATCCTATATATTGTACCTCCCTATACTCTATCAATCAATCTACTATTTCCCTGTGCCACACTGACTTACAGTTTCCATCAAAGAGGGAGTCTGCACTGGATATTTTCCTGACTTGCAAACCAAATTCTATAACAAACCCTAACATCCTTGAAATGCAGCAACCTCCTCAAAACTAGCTGTACCTGTAACTGTGATGCATATTTACTCATATATATATAATCTAAGTACTTTCAATATATATGTGTTTTTTCTCGAACTGGCAGGATAGCTGTCCATCATTATATTAAGGAGTGAAAGAGATACAAGCTTAAAAAAAACATGTTCGCACACAAGCGCAAAAAAAATAAAAGGGAGAGGAACCAGAAGTTAACACAGTTTCAATATTGTGTAAGATATTGATGATTATTTTTCAGTAAGTATCTAGTAAGAAAAAATGGATATGGTGACTGCCTACGTAATAAGATATATTAGTGCAGGTGCAAGTGGAAATGTTTCAAATGTGCACTGTTAAATTTTATCAAGAATTAACAATTAAGATGCTAAATAAGACAAACCAATAAAGCAATGCTTCCTTATAAAACTGAAACAAGGAAATCAACCAAAGTGAAGAGCTTACCATTCTATTTAACCCAATCTCGGGTACATACAAGAGCCTCGATTGTTTTGATACTTAATGTGCTCCACTCCTTATGTATCACATTCACCTCACCGCTTAATGCAGCCTCAAAGTTAACAGCAGAAGCTGGAATTGCCAGGACATCGCGTGCCATAACTGAAAGGGTTGGATACTTTGTAGAATTACTCATCCACCAGTTCAGAATATCAAAATCATCCTTCCTTGGGACAAGACCATCTTCAAGATAGTTGTCAAGTTCTGTCAATTGTTGGTTCCTTGTCTGTGCATTAATATGCTCATCCCAATCTTCCAATGAATCACTGACAAATCCATCCAACTCAACATCACGAGCTTCACGAGCTGATGTATCAGCACCCAAGTTATCAGAAAGACCACAATATTCATGGAACAGCTCCCTTATTGTGTCACGAATGGCAGATACATACTTTTCTGCACCGGTACCAAAAGCTCGCTTTAACCGGAACTCGATAAAAGTAATTTTGAACCTGGGGTCAAGAACAACAGGTATCGACAACCACACGTATGAATTTTGCCAATACTCATTGAATGCCTCCTGCATCTTCCAAACCATGTTAGCAAGTTCAATGTGATCAGTTAATGCTTCTTCTTGCAAAGCTGTTCTAACTTTCCACAGTTCATTGAAGTAAATATTTGCTGTGGGGCAAACAGGACCACAAATCACTTCAACAGCACGATAAAAAGCCCTGAGTATCCTGCAAACAGACTCAAAAATTTTGTGATCTTCTGCAGATAACAATTCTTCAGAGGGAAATGCCTTCTTGAAATTCAGAAGAAGTTCAAGCCTAAAGTAAATTTTGTGCCACAATTTAGCATTTTCCTGTGGGCACTTCAATCCCATATGTGCAACAACTTCTAGAAGTTGCTGTCGAGTCAGAGATGAGGACATATGTGCCTGAATAAATTTCTCTAGTATGTTACCAACATGATAAAGCACTGGTTGCCCTTTTGAGACAATGCTGTTAAGCACATCATTCACACAAGTGATATTGTATAGCTCACCTCTAATATTAAGGCATTTCCTTTGGATGAGCAAGTCCATTAGTTTTGAGATTCCCTCATCATTTCTAATTTCACTGCCAGATGTCAAGCTGAAATGCTTGTGATCAAGATTCCAATCTCTTATAGCTTCCTGTATGACATTAAATGATCCAATATCAGAATCTAGCACATAGGCGTCCTTAAACTGTATCATCCTTTCCAAACTAGTAGGTGAGGACCAAAACACACCAAATTTGATGGTTTTCCTTTGAAGTTTCCAGTCAGAACCAATAAAATGCACTGCCAAACAGAGATACTTCACCGAGGCCTCAGCTCCATGAGGAGCCCAAACACTTGCTGACAAGGAAACCCGATGGGACAAAAGTGCAATTCTTTCCTTAAGGTCAGCCTTTTCTTTCTGAAACAAAAGAGTTGAATACTCCTCTATATCAATGCTTGAAGCCATGTTAAATGCAGGGTTTAGGCTCTTTGCAAACCTTCTCATTTCTTCATGCTCGACAATCGACAAGGGATAGCCATGTGAAATAATCATTCTAGTTAACTCTTGATAAGATGTTTCTTGGTCAGGTTTCCTGGTTATATCAGTAGCAGTCTGAGCTGATGAGGTATTTTGCTCTGCGGGGTTCATATCATCCATTGCTGGTAAAGCTAGAACATGTCGTACAGGGCTTGCATCGCCTGAGCTGACTTTGAGGAACTTACTAGCATATTCTGCAATATGAACTTTGCCATTTGTCAATGCATGTGAAAGCTCGTCTTGAAGGTTAGATTTAGAACTAGGTAGACTGGACTGGAACAACACACCTTTCTGATGATTTAGGCTATTTCCACTCCGTGCTGGACAAGTCTGAGTGTGCCGGTTCAAATGGCTTCTACCTTTATCTGCACTGAGTCGCTTGTGGCAATGGACACAGTCAGCGCCCTGGACTCTCCCTTGAACATAGAATGGTATAAAATCCTTCCAGACCTTTGATCTGAATTTGCTATTCTCACTATGAGGCGGCAACTTTACCTCATCAAGTGAATCTGGAAGAATTTGGTCCACCGGCTCGACTTCATTCACCACTATATGTATAATATATAAAGTTTGAATAATTCAGTCATAATATGCAAATTTTCCATGAAGAAAGCAGGATTTTAGTTTCATACAATACAACATACAGACTAACTCACTAACAAACCACGGAATTTCTGAAACAAAGAAAAATGAGAGGCCAATGCGCTGTACATAGTCTATTATATGGTCCTCTGTTTAACAATGCATCATTTTAAGTATTCTAAAATATGTTTCTTTTTAAGTCAGCCATGCAGACAGATTAAACACGCACTAACCACTTAATATCCTTCATAACATTAAAGTATGGGGCGCAGAACTAAAAGTAAAAAAATGTAATCATCATGAAATGACAGTCCCATTGTAAAGGCCTAAAAGCTTACATCCTAATTAAGGAACTAGAAACTTCTACAAAAAAATAAAACATCTGATGATCAATGTAGTGCAGCTTACAAAATACATAATACCATAGACAATCATTATGCAGAGTCTACAGTTGTGTTAGATGCTTGAAATGAAAATTGACATATCTCTTAAGAACTTGTCAGTAGCTAAAGCATACCATATGGCAAATCTGTGTCCTGTTGAAGTGGGCTTGGACAAAACCCATCTTTTGCTCGGCAAATTTTCTGGTGTCGCCACAAATGGCTAGTTCCATTGGATTGACCATCGGCACCTCTGCAACTCATAAGAATATGGCAGTAGCGACATTCTGCGCTCTGAATTGCTCCATCTACAATGATGGGCTTGTATTCGTTCCAAATCTTGGACCTCTTCTTTCTGAGTCTGGAGTGGCCATCAGAAGCTTGGACCTCTTCTTTCATGTCATCACTGTCATGCTCATCCAAGTGATCCATATCTGCAGATGATCCAATATTTTTAACTTTCTCAAACAACATTTAATCTATACTAAACAGAATGACAAACACCATAATAAAAATGCTTAATCACCATGAGGAAATGTCAAAAAGTTCCACTGAAAGCTGAACTCCACAGAAAACCTCTCAGCATAATGCCAGAAGCATTCTGCACGAACAAACAATAGGCACAGAAGCTAACTACTATGGACAACAAGGTGCCAACCGCAAAGCAGATAGCCATTAACTCCCACCATCCTTACTATTTATTAAGACAGCTCTCATGAGCTTGGGAATCAGGATGAGGGCAAAGCAAAGCAGACAACAAGGGCATACTTGCAATCACCACCACTTCATGCACACAGACAGCTACAACTACAAAGCTAACACATACTCCCTCCGTCCCAAAATAGAAATCATTCTCGCTTCCGAGAAGTCAGCTTTTTTAAACTTTGACAAACTATATATAATAGAATTTTAATATTTATAATACATAATTAGTATCATTAGATTGATCGTTGAATATAGTTTCATAATAAATTTATTTGGCGATATAAATGTTACACATATTTTCTATAAACCAAGTCAAAGTCGAGAAAGTTTGACTTCCACACTTCCCATAACGTCCTTCTTTTTGGGACAGGAGTAGTATTCTCTAAGCAACTTCAAGTTCCAAGTGCCCAATTAATGACAGATGACAGAATAAATTCAAGGCAACGTTTAAAATCGATAGCATAGACCACAAAGTAAGGTTTAAAATCGAAGTATAGAACACATATAGGGCCTGTTTGGATTGTCAGAACTGATCTGAAATAGAGTCAGTTTCCACACCAGTCTGTTTGGCTCCACACAGGAATTAGACAGTTAGATTCCAGAGCTTTCCATCATAGAAGATGCCCACAGCCCCACACAGCCAATTCACAGGCTTATAAATGGAAATCAATTTCCCATCCCTTCCCCATGCCCCTGACTCGCCCATGCCCTCATCCTGATTCCCAAGCTCTGCTCTCAGGGCCATGATGGGTAGGGATTCCTAGTGCCGCCCCTTCAATAGGCCCCTTCCTCCGTCCATCACTGGATCTGTGTGAGAGGTTGGCGTCCTCCTCCCACCATCCTAAAAGTGAGATCTGCACACAGGCCACCTGTGACATGCACCACCACCTCCATCTCCCTGGTGCAATCCCTCACCCTGCCGCCAATGTGGCAGTCCTAGAAGCACTTTGCTCCGCCTCGACCAGGAGCTGCCCTGCGCTGAGGGAGGATGCAGCCGTGCGGGGGCAGGCCAGCGTGCCCCGTGGCAGTGACGCATGCCCCACTCTGGCACGGCAACAGCAGCCCATGCCCAGCTGGCGACACAGATACTAGATTTGCTGGGAGAAATGCAAAAGGCCTTGCAATGTTATTCACTCTAGAGATTGAGTCTCCCCCTCTTTCAGTTATTGGTCCCCAAGAATTACCATTTGATATGCAAAGTTTCATTTGTTCTTGAAAATACTTCTCCTATTCCAGTTAATTTCATGTCTGCACTCTTTCACCTGACAGCCGAGTATTGCTTCACCACCAGTTGGTTAAATCATCTACAGAATCCATCACTTGGTTAGTGCTGTTACTTAAAAATCAGCAGTGGGAAACGCTCTGTTCCCACTTCCTGGCGCTTTTGATTAGCCACTACCAATTAACAAAATTCTAAGAATCAGCCAAACAAAAATTGTAATTTAATTCTAAGAAACAGTTTCCATGTCCAACCAAACAAAAAAAATGAATTGAGTCAAATTCTAGGTAACCCATTTCTGGTGGAATCTAATTGCTATAATCATCTTTGGTAAAAAAATTGCTATAACCATTCATGGAATGAGATTCAATTACAGGGATCCAAAACAGCCCCATATAGAGATGATTTCTCAGTCAAGCACCAGTCATCTTGTTGTGCAATTCAGTATTGATAATAATATTTATTTTCGAAAAGGCCCATTCAACTGTTATGTAGCACCAATACAGATATGCATATATGTAACTGCCATTTGGGGAAAAAAATATGTGACACAGTTTAATTTTGTTTAAAAACATAACATGGCATGCCATCTAGGTTTCGTAGCAATCAGCGACACCACTAACAGAGCAGGAGCACACACTTCACAAGATTGAGAAGAAAAGGAAGATAAGGGGAAGAAACAGGACGAACTCACCTTGGCACCCAAAGCAAAAAAAGAAGAGATGTGCTTGCCAAAAGATAAAACAAACCACATCGACACTCATGACTCATCTTAAAAAAGAGGGCCACTCATAAGAAATCAGATCGATATACGTATCTTCAAAGAAAACACGCCGTCAGCAATTGGCTGATATTCAACTCCATACAACTCACATTCACACCATTCATAGCAATGCTGCCAAACCTGATCAAGAAAAAAGCAGAAATGCAGATGCCACGCTACCAGCGCTGAAGCTGAAAGAAAACTAGAGTTTAGCTTCCAGGAGCGTGTCCTTCAGAGCGAACTGTCTTTCACTAAAGTTGGCTAATTTATCCAAACCAAAATAACAGAGATATAGAAACTGAGACAATCCTTTGAACTTGTAACTTGCTCTTTAAATTTATGTAAAAAATGGACCGGTAGACACCCGTAAGGCCATAACCGATATGCATGTGCGCAATTGTACAAGAGACTGAGCGAGGCTACCAGCAATGGGGTTATGGGGCCAACTTTCATAATGGGGATACAAATACAGTTGTAGAACAGATCGAGCAAAAGCGAAATTCGATGCCCCAAACAAAAATCCTCACTTAATTACGGAATAAAACAAGGTATGTGGCGCCAAGAAGAAGGTGGCACCCGCACCCGCACCCGCGCAACCCCAGCACGGGCCCGCGCCGGTAGCGACTCCCGGCGGCGAAACACGAGCTGGGCGCGCAGCACCTCGGCAGGGAAGGGGATGATGCGGAGGATAAGATGGGGGCCTGGGGGGAGCTAGAGGTGGCGCACCTGGACCAGCGGACGCCGTTGGAGGAGGTCCCGCGGGAACGGCGGCGGCGGCCGGCGGCGTTGCCTTCCCCTTGCTGCGGGAGACGGGATCGGACAGCAGCGAGTGGGTAGGAGTGGGTAACCCAGTCCGAGTCCGACCCGACCCAACCCGACCCCATTTCCACCCAGCGGCCCAGCCCATACAACTCGTTTCGACCCAGCGGCCCATGCATTGTGACGCTGCTGTTCAGTGTTCACTGCGTCGCAGAACCTGACGGGAAGACGGAAAAATCCGTATCCAAGCTGCGTGGCTAATATGCTCTTTTAGACTTTTAATTCACAATTAAAAAGTCTTATATACTAGTATAGTAGCTAAAAGAAGGCAAATCAGTCGAGAACAAGCGTCTTAATCAAAAGAAATCTGAAGGTTCATTCGATTAGTCGGGGACCGGATGCAAGCAGCAAGCGTAGGCTGCGTTGCCATAGTGGCATAGTGTAGGCGCCTGCTCCAGTCCCACAGGAGATTCAGACAACTGAAAGAGTGAAAATCAACTGACAGGTACGAACTGAAATTACCAATGCGGGTGACAAACCAAGAGCTGAAGTTTTGGTTGTGATACAACAACTGACATTCATTCAGGCTTAAGGTGATAGGTAATGTACTGCTAGAACAAACATGGTTCAAACCTTAGATGTTGTGATACTGGAAGGTACATCTGACAGTGGCGTCTTACGGGATGCACAAGAAATGCAACGAAGCAAAAACAGGTTCCAGGGATCGGAGTAGCTATTATTCATTTTTCGGGATTACTGAAAATGAAGATGTGGCGAAGAACTATCTCATGTACTCGTGCAACGGTCATATTATGTACAAATGTGCATGTCCATTCTGCGAAGTGGTCGAAGAACTCAACAGCTTGACCTCAAATGATGTGGATAACGGCACCTGATCAAGAGTAAACAAACAAGAATCGGTCAGGTAGGAATTGACTACTGCGTGTAACAAAAACATCAAACGAGAAGCTGGCTGTCAGTGTTCTAAGAACTGTAACAACGCATGCCACTATAACATTTGATCATTTAGTTCTGATAAAATTGTCAGGAAGGAAGAACAAGGTAGGTATTTTTGAGAAAACTAGGAACATCTGGCAAACCCATTTGTTTGATTTGGTCAACAGAATATCCATACCAAAAAAAAAGTATCTCAACATTATTAATGTAATGACGCCTTCAAGCAAAAAACAATAATGACACTTCCGAGCAATTTAAGGACCTTGATGTATACTATTTTTAGGGAACATATCGTTCTTCTTCATATATGTTATCATGCTTGAATTGTTAAAAGTGCAATTGCTACATCCAGTAAATGGCACGGTTATGATTCATGAAATTAAACCATAGCAGTTCAGATTTAGAATAATAAGGATCATGCCTAGGAAAAAGTCAAAATAGAGTATTCTAGCTCTTGACATGGGCTAAGTTCCTGTCACCTCTCTTTTGACCAAATTCCAACTGATGAAGTCAGAGACTCTATTTGACAAACAGGCTAGTGGTTATTCTGAAATAAAAAATTCCTAACAGTGTTCTCAAAAGCAATTCTATACAGCAAAGCAAATGCAGTATCCAAGTTTGTTTTCAGAACATACAAACTCAGAGCGCATGGTATTGTCAACCAGCAGTATAACCAACTACACCAGTTTGGTAACCCATATTGCTGATTAGTCAATCAAGCATACAAACAACACTAATATAGTACCAGGACATCACAATTCACAACACTACCCCCCAGTCCACCACCACAACAGAACGATCTAGCTCCAGTCAGGGCCAAAGCACTAGAGCAGCATCCATCACATATACAGTATGTACTACTCCGTTCAGTCACTAGAAATTATCAGAGATACAGCAGTGAACAATGTGGATAAATCACTTTACCTACTCACTTCGTATGAGCACAGCCTCAGTTCGAATCACCGGCTAAGCTGATGGTGTAGCGGAGATGTTGTAGCGACTGCGCAAGCCATCAATACTCCTCTCCACGGACTTCGCCATCTCAGGGACGGTCACCTTGCACACTGGTAGCCACCATCAAAGTCAGAACACAATATGTTGAAGAGAAACACACGGAGCTGAACTGAATTCAGAGAAGTATATATGTTGTTTCCGTCTGCAAAGTACCACGGGATGTGGACGCCTGCACCTCCGCCACGAACTTCTTGTACGAGGCCTGCGGATCACGGAAGGCACCAGAAATTCAGAATTCAGATCAACGATTGACCAATCAAAGAGTCAGTCACGTCTATGAGGAAGTGACGATTGACGAACAGCAATAGCAAACGCGAGGAACGAGATCGGAGACGGGGAGTACCTTGACCAGCTCGGCATGCTCGGCGATCTTGTCGGCCATCTTCTTCTGCTCCTTGTCCGCTTCCTCCGCCAGCTGCAGGCAGCCGTGGGACTGCATCTGAGCGCAGGGCACGCGGGGATTGGAGAAGATGGAATCAGTCATCACATCAATCACTCACACATGATGAACTCGACTGAGGAAGCAACGAAAAGCAGAGAGCGACGAGGTGTGCAGGCAGATGCATGCAGGGACCGGAGAGGAGATCGGCCAGCCCACCTTGACGCGCTTGGAGATGCGGGAGTGGGACGCCTCGAGGTCGCGGACGGCGTCACCATGGAGCGCGTCGAGGCGGCGCTTGAGGGCGTCGAGGCGGGACGCGGCGAGGCCCCTGAGGTCGCCGACGGTGGACGTGGGCGTGGCGGCAGCGGGGGAGGCGAGGAGCGGCGTCGAGGTCGAGCCATTCCTGGCCCCGGGCTTCGCGGACGGCGGGGACGACGGCGAGAGGCGGAAGCTGAGGTCCGCGGCGGCGGCGGCGGCGGGGGAGGGAGTGCTGCGGCACGCGGAAGAGGGCGAGGAGACGCCGGAGGAGAGGAGGGAGACCGGGCTCGGCGTCGCCGCCGCCTTGGGTTTGGCGCGGGGCCTGGACCTCGGCTTCGGCTTGGTGGCTCTCGGCCTCGCCATGGCCGACGGCGACTGGGCTCTCCTGTGACTGTGATCCTCTCCCGAATTCGGGGGTGGAAGCGTGTGGAAGGAATTTGAAATTTGAACGGCGGGGGGAGCAGAGCGTGCTTTATGAGGAAGCAACCGGCTATGACGGCAGATGACGTGACGGCTCAGGTTCCGTGGGACCCACGGGTCAGTGAATAGGCATCCCGGCGCCGGCCGAGCCCAACAACATCCTTGGGCTCAGCTCGTCCTCAATTTCACAATCTCGTGTTCTCCTGCTGTCTATTGAATAGATGAGGTGGTACAGCCGTACTGGTACGGTGGTACCCCAGACAGAAAAATACCCAAATCATGCAATTTCACAATCTCGTGTTCTCCTGCTGTCAGCTTTAGGTTTTTATTACGTGACTAATTTAGTTATTTGAATACTAGTAGCTGCTATCTGCTTTAGTTTTTTATTACGTGACTAATTTAGTTATTTCATAGGCAATCAAGGATTCTTTTAAAAGGAAATTACCCCCAGCCGGTGACAATGCTAATAATTATGGCGACACTTCAAAAACAAAGAACATTTGGCTTTTGCTTTGGTCTAATGGCTTCTCAAGCTCCTATCACCACTACATCAGTGCAGAGGTACTTTTCAACAATGAAATTGTGAAGACAAATACTGAGACGGATTTATGAATGATTGTGGAGCCAAGATTTCTAACCACAATTCCAGTCAAATATGTCATAGTTCGTCTTCATAAGATGTACGATCATAGTCATAGAAGGGAATGCAACTACCATCGCGAAGTACTATTTTGTCACAATATGTTGTTGCTATTTTATCAAATTTGATGTTATATGCATCGTGGTATCATATTATCAGACCCTATAAATGCATTGTACAACCACCAACCCCGGCAGCCATTACTCTTGACTTCGCCTCTTGCCAGGCAGAACCCACAGAGCACGTGCACATCTGAGCTTCACATCTCTAGCTAAAACTCGTTGCAAGTTAGCAGCATTACACGGTGAATATGTATATACATTAGGCTGATTCCTCACAGGGAGAAAAGCATATAGCTGAGGCACCATGAAACTCTCCTCCATGCCCGGGGTAAGCGGGGTGGGGGGTTATATTACACATGCTATCTAGCCCTAGATTACACATCTAGCAATCTGAGCACCACAAAACTGGGGCTGCAGCAAGGCGTGCAAGGAGATGGACCCATGGGCCTCGCCTCGCAACGGTACACAGCTTTTGCCGGATTATAAGGTTACAAGGTAGTACAAACGCATCATGCCCTGACAAGTTGACCGGGGCATCAACGGTTCCCTCACAATCATATCCTAAATAGGTACCGTAGGTCTTCCACGGTGAGCCGGGCCTGATGGCCACCTGATTTGTCTTCACCGAAAGCAGAGTTCACCATGGTTCTCTTTTCCTCCTGTTGAACAAGCAAGGATCAGGGTCAGCTGAGCCAAGTAAGAGAATTTTACTAAGAACAGTTGTTACTGTTAGAGTTGACGTACTCCTATGATAGGATGGCTACATCAGAACCAAGATCACTTCCCATGGTAACGTTAGTGCTTTGTAGTAAACTAGGTCACATTTGCTTGGCTCTCTTTATGCTGATCTCATCTCAGTTGCATAATATGACATGCGAGACATGATTCAAGCACCTAGCAGTCTATCATGCAATTCTCTTGAGGGCCAGATTATGCAACCAACAAAACTTTTTTTTTGAACAAAAAAGGCAGGAGCTCTGCCTTTCAATTAATAACTGAGTAAGAGAGTTCAAAGGACACAATACAGCTTAATCCCAAGGCCCAATCGGATCTAGTAACAAATCCCCAATTAAACGTCTAATTATTGTAGTCATCTTAAAAAAAATATGTGGTTAAATAACATGTGTACAACAATGTTAATGCAAAGCACTCGTGCTCCAAAAAAATAATTAATCAGGCAAATGGCCTATAAGCAGGGGAAAAGATGTATCAGCAGCAAAACTTTTACCAGAATTATTACCTGCAAAGCTAAAATACGATCTTCCACAGTATCTTTAACGGTCAAGCGAGATACAGTAACAGGCCTAGTCTGCCCAATCCTGTGTGCCCTGTCAACTGCCTGGTCCTCAGCATAAGGGTTCCACCAGAGATCAAGGAGAATTACATGGCAAGCAGCAACCATGTTGAGACCAAGATTACCAGCTTTCAGTGACATAATCATAACTCTGACCTGAAGAAATAAAAAACTTCTGGTTAGTATGTCTGGAAACTGTAAAAGAAACAAAGGCATGAAAAAACAAACATAACAAATGACCTCTGGATCAGTGTTAAAATCCTTCACGGCTTTATCTCTTGAATTGAGAGACATCGTTCCATCAAGTCTCCTGTACTGTATAAGATTGTTATTCAGTGAAAGCTCTAGCAAATCCAGCATTCCAGTCCACTGGGAAAAGACAATGGCTTTCACAGGGGCTACTCCACTTCGGTTTGACTCCATTGTATCACTTTCAGTAAGGGCATTCATGTTAATGATTGAATTCAGTATATCAATGGCTGCTTGTATCTTGGATGAGACAAAGCTGATTTGGCTGATTGAAGACTCATTATCTGCAGATGAACTAGCTCCGGCAGAACTGGATTCGCCAGAGATGCAAATCTTTAAAGCTCCTGATGAAAATAACAACTCAAAACCTAATGTTCTATTGCAATTAGGGGCAGGGCACATATTCTCATCATTCGTTATTCGTTCATGTATACACTGATAGCAGAAAACATGACCACAAATTGTCACAATAGCATCCGCAGGTGTGTCCTGCAAAAGGTATAATTTCATAAGCCAAAAGCAAAGCAATTTAAAGTGCATGCAGTAGAATGAAAATTTGAAAACCAGCTTTTGTTAATAACACAGTTACATATTGCACACCAGGAAATAGGAAAAAATGAAAGAAAAAAATGAAAAGAAAAAGCTTTCCTAAATGTGTGCAAACTTGGCCCAGCACCTTGGTAATTTTAGGCATAGATCCAGACACCAGATTTAAGCATGGCCCAGAATAAAAATATGTTTTCGCCAGCTCAAGCAGTCATTTTGACATTTTGTTATGTGTTCATTTTTAGTTTGATGGAGTAGATTCATAACAAAGTGGGCTCACCTGAAAGGCTGCATCTTAAATGAACAGACCTAAGTTGGATTTTCCAAAGTGCGTACTTCAAAAAAATCAAATTAAAATTTACACCAACTATTTCTGAAAAAATAAAAGTGTGCTGTGCAAAGAGACAACAGATAAGCACCCTTTGTTAAACATAACTATCTTTTGCAGTGCACATGCCAACATTTTTTAAAAAACTTTATATAGTACATATTTTAACATAAATATATGGATTTTTTTAGAAATTTTTAAGGTGTATACATACCCAAATTTTGGAGGAGCTAGTGCAGAAAATCTGCATTTGGGACCACATGGACAAAACTTCTAAACAACTCATCCTATGTTGTAATTAATCTACAAGGGGAGCCCATCCCCAACGCCCCAATGAATCCAATTAATCACACATCCAGCAGTACACGTGAGGTTCATATGATTACACCCAAAAAGGGAAAAGGAGATAGAAAGAAGATGAACATCAAAACTGCGGCGAGAGATTAGATTGCTTACATCGCATAAGCTACAGGCTGACCCCAATTCCAGTTTTGCAATCAAATCTATCACCACTTCCTTAGGAAGTTTCTTTGCCATTTCTATAGAACCATCACCTCCATGTTCTGACAGGCTGCCCTTCACAAGAATAGGATGATCACAGGCTTGCCGAAGTCGCAGCAACATCAAAAGGATGTTGGCATAGTTTTGTTTGAGTGTCCCAGCCGCAGCAAATGCCTGAAATAGGCAGGCAACACATCAGCATCCAGACATTTCAATTTCAAGATTTCCCATTGCAAACATGAGATGCAAATATTTAACTACTGAGCAAAACTACTATATATCTTTGGATATAAACAATGGATTGGATCAGTACAGATTAAGTAAATATAAAGCATGAACTCATAAGGCAATTTAAATAGAAAAATGAGCGAAAAAACTAGCAATATGCAAACCCAATTAATGACTCTACATTACAGCACTGATGTTGAGCATATGAAAACAGTATACTACAGTGCAACGAATAACCAACAAGTTTTAAGGGAAAGTAACAACACCAAGTCACTGTCCAGGAAAAAAAAAGAGCAAGTGGAACTTGAAGACATGACCAACCTTGAACTGTTGCCGAGAGCGTTCTTCCAGCGTCAAATAAAAAGACCGCTCCTCTTGTGTGAAATCTACTTTATTCAGATTAATTGTCTTCGGAGGTAAATTTATTATTGGTTTTCCATTAATCAGAGTTTCTACATGAAAAGGTATCATCCAATCATTAATAGGGATTTTAACCAAATGGAAGATAGAATCAACTCAGCCAAGTCCACATGCACAATGAAAAGAACTATAACATGACAAAACGGAGACAAGTAGAAAAGAGAAGACAACAATGCCTAATAAAATAACAAGAACTTACAGGCAGCTCTATATTAATAGTAAAAGCACAAGAAAAAGATTCATATTCTAGTCCATCCATTCCAAATTATAAGTCGCTTTGCCTTTTTTGGAATGTCTGGATAGTTATGTATCTAGACATATGTTATAGCAAAATAGATGTACCAAAAGAAAATTAAAGTGACTTAATTTGGAACGGAGGGAGTACTATCTTAAACAAAGCTCTCCAATCTAAAACTGAAAACAGCATGCTGATATGGAATGTTTATCCCAAACATCATGTAGGTTTAAATGAAGAAATAAATTTCAACAAACCCCTTCACATGTCCAGTAGCAATAAACAGTACTAGTGGAAATAACATTTCAGTGCCACATAGACTATTGTAGCATACAGTAAAAAAATGGAACTGCAGTAAGACACATTGAGTAAAAAACCCATTCTTATCACCTTTCGTACGGCGCAGGAGAACTACCCTCAGCACAGCCTGAAGTTTCTTGTATCCATGAACTGGGTCTCTAGCAATTGGGTGCTTTATCATTGTGCAAAATGAGTTATAAGTGGAATACGGGTCATATTTCAAGAAACGGAAATAGCTGTACAGCTCATCAATTGCATTTTGTATAGGTGTTCCTGATAAGCACCATCTCCGTTTTGCTCTTAGCCCACAACAGGCTCTGGCCACTACAGTTCGGAAGTTTTTTATTGTCTGAGCTTCATCGAGCACAACCCTAAACCACCGCACTCTTGCAATCGGGCCACTGTCAAGCTCATAGTTTGAGTTCTTAAGTTTCTTCTTCTTTTTCTTAGCCTTGCTTTGCGTATTTGCTGGTGGTTTTCTTTTATTGCCAGCAGAAGGTTCTTCACTGTTCTTTTGGTCTGCATCATCGTCAGCCATCTGTTTAGGTACTTCATTGGCCACAATTGTATATGTAGTGACAACTACATCGTATTTTGCCAGATCACTTGGATCTTTGGTCCTTGCACCACCATGGTAGACTAAAATAGATAATTTAGCACTTTCGCTAACCTTGTCACTTAATTCGTTAGCCCACTGCTTAAGAACACTGGCAGGGCACACTACTAGAGTACCTGCAGCTGGCCTTGTCATGGAACGTGAGGTGGATGCAGATGATGTGGAAGCTTTAGACTTTTTCTTGCGTTCCACTTTGGTTTCAACCATTTTATTCAGAACATTGTTCGGTTGATTAACACAAAGTTCAGTGTTACTACCAGCAGCTGTTGACGATGAACTAGCACCTTGGTCCTTGTTAGGTTCATTGCTAACAGTTTGTTCTCCCTCGTCATCTTCATCAAGGTTTAGTGCTTCAGATCTCAAACGATCTGAATCAACGGACATAAATTTTGACTGTTCATTCCTCTGTTTTAGTATAACGGCAATAGTAGAAACTGTCTTCCCGAGGCCCTATTACAACACAACTGCTTGACTGTTAGAATACAAATATGAAAGATCTAATCGCTTACGAATAAGTAAGGAAATCAGAAATAACCTGATCATCAGCAAGAATTCCGCCAGTGCAATGTGAGCTATTCTCCTTTGAAACCATCCAAGCCAACGCCATTTTCTTTCAAGCATTAAAGGTATGTTAGGAACATGCTATCCAGCACAGAAGGAATTGACACATAATCAAGAGTTCTACAAGGTTCCATGTACCTGATGCTTAAGCAGAGGCACTGCTAGCACACCCTCAGGCAGATCATCTTCCCTTTTTTCACGACTAATATGCTACATAACATATTTTGAAAAGCAATGACATTCATGAAGTAGAATGATGACACTCAGAGTACAATGAAATATAACAAGCAATAGCTAAACAAAGTTTAGCTGGGTACTTAAATATATAATTCTACAGGGAAAATAAATCCTAGTTGAGCGAGAAAAGAAAACAGTACAACAAAAATTTTAAAAAGTAAATCTGCATGCCTCACCTAAAAGTCAAAACAGACACATGTTTACAAAATAAAATGGAACCCTTCGGAAAAGGAAGATTTGTTAATGGCTATGGTACCTGCTAAATATATTTAATTATTTACTGAATCATCAGATCAAAAATATGTAAAATGCACCATCAATCTCTGGCTTCCGTGATTGAAGTACACTTGCAATTTATTCTCTGAAAGATCTAGTGAATGGAGCTGAAACCTTTTTTTTTTTGGTACAGTATGGATCAGGAAATAATCTTAGGAGCAAGATGAGAAACTCAAAATATAAGTATTGCAAGGATAAACTTTCAGGCTGCACATGGCGTTCCTGAAGATTATGATAAATGGATAGCGTCCTGTTTGCTAGAACCGCTTTCAAATATTTAGGCGTTCAGTCAGCTATGTTTTGAAAAGCATGTTGCACATGGACATATTGTTACATTTCAAATAACAGAGTAAGTTAAGAAATATAAAGAAAGGGGACAATCAACCATCAGAGATCAGACAATCTAATTTGTTAACCAATAATCAGATTTTCTAAATGAAATGTTAGATTTTTCAGAACTGCTTTTCTACTAAAAAAGTGTCACACAGTCCACACACAAGAAAGAACAAATGAAGCATACAAAAAGCCCATTAAATCAGTTTACCAGTGCGACAACATAAAAAGCAACCATAAAGTAAAGTCAAAGGTAAGTATTTGTATGAATGATTTATTCAAATAAAGCAGGTTGGAAGATGCATTTTTTAAAGCATTTATACAGCAATCACACATGTCAACATGATAAACTTAATGTGATTCTCTATATCCCTTATAGAGCATCCTTCTGATGAAGTGGGCAACTACCAGTTAGATACATTAAAAATTATAAAATTGCCTACCACTACCACCCACTCAAGTCAAGCCAGCACTGAGAACAATGGTTACATTGTATAGAAACTGCCATCGATGTAAGTTCAAACGAAGAGGAGTTTATTAATTAATCCAAATGCATTCAGATTGCCACTGGATTCAGCACACCACAGTATTAGCTGGGCAGGAAGCAAGCAACATGTACACATAAATGATCAAAGATACCTGCAGGGCTTCTTGATATACTGCTCTCTCATCAGAATCTAAGCCCCTATTTTCAGGATTAAGGCGACTGCGTATCTCAATGCCATTAGCAACGTCACTGTTATTAGAAATGGGTGCTCCAACCATTGGAGGTAGAACCCTATGTGACGTAGAACCTCCATATACAATAACGTCATCTGCCCACATAAAAAAGGGATAAAGATTAATGTTACTACAGAAAATCTGCACCATTTCTAATGTTTTTATAATCAATAAAATTATATCATGCGATGCTAGCGTACGCACCATCATCATCCACTTGCTGGGTATTAAGCGTACTAGAACTTCCTCTTGCCATTATTGAAGATGAAGGCTGTAAATTTCCATCGGCAATATTTGTCCCCATTCTGTTTTCGCCAACATTTGGTGGCCTTTTAGTGGAAAAATGCGGTGGGAGCTTGCGTATCTCGCTAGCAGCAATTGGATGCTTAGATCTTGACGTGTTGCCATTTGAAAAGGATGGTGGAAGGACCCTCTTGCTATTGTCATTTGCATCTGCTGTAGAACTGCTATCAATTCTACTGGAAGTAGAAAGGCCCGGTCGCATAGCCATAGAAGAACGTTGATCAGGATGAATCCTGTCCCCTGAACCAAAGGTATAACGGCTACTCTCACCTCGTCTACCATTTGTAAAGTGTGGTGGAAGATGCCTGTATTGACCATTGTTGTTCTCAGCAGGCCTAGCCGACGACGGAGCAGGAGCGCTCATGTGCCAATCTTCATCCTCGAAACTCATTCTACGTTCTTCAGCATTTGGATCAACCCTTGTGACTGCAGATGTCGGCTGGCGGTCATCATCGAAAAACGAGTCATCATCACTGTCCGAACTCAGGTCAATAATGCCACCGTTCTCATTCATATTGCCAGCTAGCATGTGCACCGTATATGTGTTATCAGGACTTGGTTTATCTTAGCATGACTAAACCATTCATGAACCGATGGTTTGATTTCGATCTTCTCTTGATAAACAGTGCTTCCTTTTCTTCAGATGATCACCAAGCTAAAGAGAGCACACCACACATCTCACAGTAGCACTCACAGTTATTTGAGATACCCTACCCTCGCTGTGGGAGTAACCTGCAGGAAGATCATCAAACATGTTAGAGCTGACTAAGTAACAAGTAATCAACAACAAATCGGAACAGCAACAAGTGCATAACAGCCGGGAAGCTACCTATGTATAACACAAAATAAACAATAATGACGGAAGATCTCTTCCAATCAGCGATAACCTAACAGCTCCCCCAGCGTGTCGGACATAACCATTATTATATATAGACCGCCGCAGCCCAAGTTTTTGGAGAAAAAACTGGGGTTACGGCATCTATTGTTTCCGGCTAATGTGGCTTGCTCTCTCGGCATGCTCTGAGAGAGCAAGCCTAGACCAAAACCTGGGTCAAATCAAACTGGCTCATTCAACGATCACAGATCCCGCCCACAGACGAGCAACCGGACCAAATCTTACACGGCCGAGACCCCTGTGTCCCCGACGGGATCAGCCAATCTGGCATACAGTAGGAGGCACGCTCCCAAACCTACATCATTTTTTTTTAAAAAAAAAAAAAAATCCCCAACCCGCCGCAGCCCAGAGGGGGCGACTCGGCGGCGTGGCGCACGAGCGCTCACTTGCGCGGAATCCCGCGAACTGCTCTCGAAAACAGATTGAACCAACCCATGGCTATCGATCAATCGGCGACTACGGCAAGTAATGGCGACCTTGCACGGCGCGCCGCAGGGGGTAGGAAAAGGGAGGAGAACCTCGCCGAATCAGGCGATGTGGTGGACGGACGAATCGACAGGATTGGAGCGGGCGGTAGGGTACCAAGCACCAAGCAGCGCAACAATCCGCGCACGTGAACGCGGAGGAGCGTAGAAGCTTTCGGCTCTGATCGAGAACAAAACCGACCACGAGGGAACGGAACCATGCGGAGCGAGCGGACTCACCACCGGGAAGGGGAGGAAGCGAATCCGCGCCCCGGCGGACGGATCTCCGCTCCGGTGGATGGCCGGCCGGCCCAAGGGCGAGGAGCGGCGGCGCGGCGGAGGATCCGGGGGGAAGTGCGCGAGGGCCGAGACGGATGGAGCGCAGGGAGGAGAGGAGACCGGCGGCGTTGCGGTCGGGGGATATTCAGGCTAGGTTTGGACTCGGCAAGTGGCGGAGGCGGAGGAACTGGCAGCAGAAGCGAATGCCAGTCTCAGGCTTGCCCGAGTCGGTCGCGGCGTCGGGTCCGTGCGCGGTGCGCGGTGCGCTCTCGTGCACGCTGCATCCTATTCCGTTGGGCAAATCTTTTTTTTCGACCTTTTTTGTAAAGGAAAAAGAATTCCCATCGTCCCAGATAATATTCACGCAGGGCTCGTGGGAATAAATAAATGCTTTTCATCACTGCGACGGGATGTTCCCGTATCAGATTGTACCCTTTGGAATCGTTATAAAAGTTTTCCATCCATCCCAAAATAAACGTTATTTTAGATTTTTTGCGCCACAAGTTTGATTCAATTCATTAATAATGTATGCAGTATTTATATCTTTAAATAAATTTGATAAAAAACAGACTTAATTATATGGTATAAATATTAATATATTTTACACAATTTCTAAACTCTAGCCGCCTGAATATTTCAGGCGATGCTTTGTGATTTGGTCGTTGACGTGAGGAGCGCAAGAGATGAATGCGTCGCCTGAGAGGTTGACAAAAAAACCCAGGCGACTGCATGTCTGCATTAGGAAATCCCTATATTTTAATATACATTTAATTAAAGTTATTTCTGAGAAAGCAAGAACAATACTTACTTTGGGACGGAGGAAGTAGAATTAAAGATAGTGCTGACACTTACGTTAGGATTACAAGTCTATGACCAATTTTGACACGATCTATCTATAACAAAAAAGTATGCACCTAAATAGAAAAATAAGACTTATACCGGATACGGTAGTTTATACAACAGCATGCAATCTTGTGCATTCAAAAAGAAAAAAGAATTAACAGCATACAATCCTTTTTTTTTTCTCAGAAACACTGAAGAACTGTATTTATTTGCATTAAAAAAAAGGAAAATGAACAAGTACACACCCACCCATCAACGCAGTTGTCCAAAAAAACATCAGCACAAAAAACATAAAAGCAGCACAGATCATGTGCAACACGAAAACAGAAGACATCAATCATGCAAGTCACACAGATTGCAGATGACCAAAAGACGAACACTATCGGACCAAGTGTAAGTTTGCCAGAGTTTCTTACAATCTCAATTGCAATAGAAAATGAGAAGGTTTTACAATTTTGTTTTACATTTACACCTTGCAGCTTTCTGTTTGCAATTTCACTTGCACAACACAAAGTGGGCGCAAATTCCATCACCACCTGTGTACAAAATGAAAATATATAGCATCATGCTTCAAATTGACATCCGCAACACAACACAACTCAAGTACAGTTCCAACCAGCAAATCTCATGCTCAGATCATTTCCTGTGAATGGAACCTATGAGTCTTTATTGACTGAAACAGCCGCACTGAACCACAGAAATGCAACATGCCTGTAACACATTACTGAATTCAAGATTGAAAATTGTTCTGCATTTACATGAAACAAGAGGGACCATTCCTATGGGGAAAATTCACTACATTAAATCAATGACGAATCTATGAGTTATTAACGAGATACATTTCTACAAGGAAGGTAGGGACTGGGAATGTACAGATGGGGGTGGTGAGACTGTTACCCTGCTATCTAAAGGCTAAACTCCCCCATGATCAGGTAGCCAAGGTGTGAGTTGGAAAAAGAATCCTGTAGACTAAAATCTCCAAAAGGGAGAAACAACCAAATACCATCTTATCTGCCTACAATCCTTTCTTTTACTAGCCTAGGAAAACGTTTGGTCTCGTCTTGAGCCAATGCACCATCTCCTTGTCAAGGGGGGTATTATTCAACACGGCATCCATCATTGGACTACCAAAGAATCTCGGATCACTCTTGAACACCCATATCCTATCCTTCGGCCATGGTCGCTGTGCCTGCTTTTCCTGTATAATCAACCACCAAAACATCATTACCTAAGATGAACTAGAAGTCTAGAACCAAATAGTCAAGGGAAAACAATTCGTAAGATGATGCCAGTCTTCACATTTTCAACTTTTTATGGGCGAAGACCGTGATTACTGGGATGGAAAGAAAAAGAAGCATGCATGCTACATCACAGATTGGATCAATTAGCAGTCAATAGGCATAAATGTCTTCCACTAACTACTGACAATATGCCAAGTCACACTAAGATAAATAGTTTCAGAAGAAATTGCGAATAGCTGGCAAGAAAACTTAATATTTTCCTCTAGAAGATAAATGATACTAAGAACAATTAAACATCATAATTTCATCCACGTAAAAGCATTCCGTGTGCATAAAGTTATGAGAAGTAGCAAAAAATGATTCAGAAAAATAATGGTAGTGGTAGGTAATGATATCTGATATATGGGGTCTACAGCACCAAATTGTTTCATGATCCAACATTTCTAGAACAAAATGATGAGTGTGCAAAACAGTTAAAACTGTCATTAGTTAATCTTTTGGAATTTTGCTTTCTCTACCTCCCATTCCAAAATGAGTTCGAGCACATGATTTTTGCAATCTGGTAACCCCAGGCAATCACAAAATAGCACTTACCATGCGCGATAACATGAATCTCACAGTTCTGTTCCCATAAACTCGCTCTTGTGATGGCTTTGCAGACTTCACATAGAAGGACGAGACATCTGGCAATGACATGCAGCCTTTTCTAGCTCTTGTCAATCTAGATTCAGGTTCTGAATTCTGGCTATACCAATAGATAAGCTGGGCTAAACAATAATTTTCTGGGTATGTCTTGCAGTACTCCTGAAAGCCTGGTCCCAATTTATCAGCATATTTGGGGCCTAAGTCAAGCGGACTGATATGAACTGGTAGCGATTTTACTGTCTTATAATCCTGCACGCAGCCATACTTGAGTCAGCTCTAAAGAACAGATGGCAAAACCACAACCATTATTTTCTCAGTAACCAATAAGCTTTCACTTACCCGGACTCGGAAGAAGCACTTTGTATAAGCATACAGATGAATCAAATCTGCAGCAGCATCATGACGGCACTTGTAAGTGCATGGAAGAGTTCGCAATTCATCACGCAACCTGTACAAAAAGAGGATCAGATTCCAGTGACAAGTAATTGTAAGGGAGAAGTCATTGCACATACAGGAAATACTGATCACGTCCCAAACGTACCACAAGAGAGAATTCCGGATGCCTCCCTCAATATCTTCAGAGTCTGATGGATCATGAGCACGGATTTTGGCCTTCAGATCACTAAGTACATCTTCTTCGACATGAGGTTCCATCGACTGAAGGAGTTCAGCAACTATCGAACTGTCCCCTCTCCAGATGGCAGATACCAGATTTTTCCCAGACAGCCTTACCAGAGGAGGAGGAGCATTCTTTGGGTCTCCAAATATGCATCTCATAACATATCTCACCTGAAGAGTTGATAGATAAGCCAATAAGGATAAGCAATGATACAATATGTATGATAGCTAATCAAACAAGCCCAAGATTGAACATAAGTAAATATTCACCTTGTCAAGTGTATGCACTATTTGCTGTAATCTTGAATTTAATACTCCCTCTGCCTGAGAATAGAGACATAATTAGGTCACACTCAGGCAAATAAGAAAGGGGGGAAATGAACTAGGAGGCCTGACCAAGACATCAGCTAATTTTACCTGAACCTCAGCATCATTCTTCTCAGAATCCATGTTTATTTCTATAAGGAACTGGCGCTTCTCATCCACATTGTGCCTTAAGATCTCATCAGGGAGTTTCTGTCTCTCAAGGTATATAAACCGCACCTTTAAAACAAAAATTGGTATAAGGACCAAGCTAAATTGGTTACAACATCAGAACAGAAACTGAACAAAAGACAGCTATTACAATTACCAGGTGAGCTGTGTAAGCAACAAGCCATCCAGGCAAACCAGCAAGCAAACAGGTACCAAGACCAGCTCTACCCAAGTCAATTAAGTCTTGTTTAGAGACACAGTTTGTTTCACAAGCCTGTAGCAGCAGGCTATGCCTATCAAGTACACCATGGAATTCCATCAATACCTGATTCACAACGACATCAGTAGATATGAGCATGTCAGAATCATGCAAATAATCAATAAATATTAGCACTACAGGCATTTCTTCTAAACTATCCACCAGCATACTTCCAAAAGTTACCTTCTCAAAGGCTCCTTCACCAGAAAAATTCAAATAGCTGCCCCGGCACACTTGACTTCCACAGAGGCAGACTGATGCTTCATGTTCTTCTTTGCTCTAGCAAAACAAGTATGTAGGCATCAAACATTGCAATGTAAATGCATTATATATAATCTCATAAAGGAACCAGAAATGTGCTCACCTCAGTTACTGAATTGTAATCAAAAGTGATTTCCTCGCCTTCTGCAATTGGTCGAAGTGTGTAAACTCCAATCTGGTATTTACCATCCACTGCTGTCACTCTATTTAGAAAAATCAAGAAGCATAAATTAGTGGGCATTAACCTTAGGGAGAGAAAAAGAAGTCCAAGCATTTTGAGGCATGCAAACATGGTAGCACATACATGTATTCAAACTATCAATGGTTGTGTATCATTTTAATTAGCATGTTAATGCATAAGCATAAGCAGCAAACACGTACTGAAATTTGTACATAAATCCAAAATCAGAATAGCACTGTGCTCCATCAAATAGAATGAAGCTGGATACGCAAGAACAGCTACATTATATTGCTCAATGCTCAGTCATACACTCATACTGATTTCCAGACCCGCAAGATAAATAAACATTATTTATGGAATGACAACTTGACAAGTATCTTGAAAGAGTACAATCTAACAACCCACAGCAGAATTCCAGAAAAAAGGATTTATTATTAGAGTAATAACAACAGAGCAGTGCAAATTTAGGAAGTAAAAAGCTGAATGCTACATCTATCAACAATTGTTAACAGACAAGCTTGCATAGTTTCATGTCAATTTTTGCATCATCATGTATAAATTCTTATTTTTTTTCTCAATCAACGCAGTAGAGCTGTGTGCCGTTTCATGAAGAAGATATATATAGTACACAGAGGGGAGGAGGTACTCCCTCCAAGAAAAAACACCCCATACACATCATGCACAAAAGTTCTGACCAATAATCAAAGAATAATATTATATAATATATTATATAACCAAAGAAGCAATGAAACAGTTCTCATTCATAAGGTAGAAATCTGAAGCTCAAAAGGAGCTTACTTTGCTTCACAGTTAGGGTTGCAGGAGTGGCAGATTCTACTCGCGTAGTTGGCCTTGTGCATCGCATCAACAAAAACCAAGTCATATCCATCTCGGTCTCCCTTCCATCGTGACAGAAGTAAAAGGTTAATAGGATTAAAAGGACCATGAATTGAAATGGCACCAGGTACAGGTTAGATCTCATTAAAATCAGAGACTGAACACAAACCTTTGGCCTTTCTAACATAATGTTGTAAAACTCAGGAGCTTGATCTTCGCTGTTGTTTTGTATATGTCTAATACCATCTTGCTTTTCATACCATCTCCAAGAAGGGTACACCTGCAATGTTAATAAATTGAAATATTCATGGCTATGCCCTTTGTTCTACCTAGAATAGATGAATATTTAAAACTAAGGCATACCTCCCCAAAGAACTCGACAACAAAGTCATCTACACCAAATCCACCTTTTTTGTTGCAAACAACACCAAGACCCTGGAAAAGATGTACCAAACGTGTCAAAAGGACACATGAAATGACCCTGAGTTAATAGGTTGTTGAAGGCATACCTTTCTATAGGCAACAAAGTTCTGATCAGAGCGATTTCTCATGGCCTTTAGCATCCCCAAGCACATCTTTGATATTCGTCTGTCACCACTGTCCTCCGCAGACCTTTGGATTTCTTCAATGACAGGCCTAAGGCTGTAAGTCATAGGCGTATTCCCCGAACCAGTGAAATGCCTAACTTGTTTATTCAATGTATTCAGAAGCAACTGCATTGACAATATTTTGGGTAAGTTCAAAGCTTGAACTGAAAGAGAGAGTGGGGAGTGTAACCTAGCACCAATTACCTCCTCAATAAAGATATGCTTGTCGGTTGGTGACAACTCAAGATCAGGAGGCATAATGTCACTCAGTAGATTGTGTGTATATGGATCTATGCCATATACTTCCTGCTCAAGAATTTCATCTCCTGCTACTTTTCGGGGTTGATAATCCTTAACCTCTGGAAGCTCCAAGTTTTCGGTGCCATTCTTCTGTGACAACAACTTATCCGAGTAGTCATCAGGTAAAGCAACTCTCATTTTTCGTTGTACTTCCTCCACATCTGCTACAATAAGGTACTCCTCAATAACATCATACTTCCTAGTAACTGGAGGAACAAGGCTGGCCTTTGTCATGCGGGCACCCAATATACGATCATCGGTCACAGATTCCCCAGATTCAATTAACTTTAGACCGTTTCCTTTTAAATCCCAAGCTCCAGAATTTACATCAAGGTCACTCTCAGTATCAGAAACAGTAGTTTCACTTTCAGTTTCATCACCTTCAGAGTAGCCATCATCATCATCAGATGTTTCACTACCAGAGTAAACATCCTTTTTCTTTAATTTAGACAGGCTTCTTTTGATTTCAAGGTCAAATGCACGAGATGAATTATCTGCTCCAGCAGCCACCGAATTTGCTCCTCTTGTTTTGTTTTGCTTCTTTTTGAGTTTAGTATCAGATGAATATTGACTAATGTCCAGGCTGTCCTGGGCTGCTGCCCCATTTCTCTCAGAAATGTACCTTGGGTTCCCTAGTCTCTTTGCTAGCTGTATGAAAGAGACAACAATTTGCTTTATATCTCCCGAATCATTGCCATCTTTATATCTGAAGTAGAATAGGAAATGTTAGAAATACAACAATCACATAAACTTCTAGAAATCTTCAACTAGGTTAGACTAGGTCATTTTTACCTCAATGCATCTTGACACATGGTACGGATGTCATGCTTGATGGTACGAAAGCCATGCCGAGCATAAAAGCCATTTTTCAACCTACCTTCGATCTTGGAAACCTGTAAAATGGAACAGGTATGGGTGTGAAGTTAGTACATCGTATTAGACTATCAAGAGGACTCATCCAAATAATTATCAAATAGTGATGGTACCTTTGGAATGAAAAAATCAAATCTGTTACTCCTCATAATTTCTCTCAGTCTGTTTATGACAAACTCTTCCATCTTCCTGTAACTGTTCTCTGCCTGTCTCTGCATCAAACGCCTCATTTCTGCATCCCTCGACAAAACTGCAGAGGACTTTCTAGCATCAAGCAATTTTGATCGTTTATAGAAACCTTGTCCAAAAGAAAGGTTAGCATTCTCTCTATTTGAAATATCAGCAAAATAACCATCAAGCTCATCAGAACCATCCAGCTGATTAGTGAAGTTCCTTGCAACTTTGGATGCGTAGTTGTTCCCATCACCTATCTGCTTCAAGGTTTTCGTTTTCCGACATGACTCCTCTGGATTCAATGAGCTCTGGATCCATTTTACATTCTGAAATTTATTTTTCAGATCCCCTAGATGACTGCAACCTTGAATGTGTACATAAGATATTTGTGGAAGCTGCTCAAGTACTCTGTCAAGGGCATGTGAACTAAGATTTGAACAACCAGCTAAAATAAGAGTCCTAATATTTTGCTTATCATAACCAGCCTGAAAGGAAGATGAATGATTTCGAGTCCAAGTTAGGAGATGACAAGTAATTTCTCAAAAGTTCAAACAGATAGGCAAGACACATACCATAATATCACAAAACATAGAATCAGTGCAAAGAGGCCCAACAGAAGACAGATCAATAAATCTACACATGTTCCTGTAATACTTTGCAGCGGCATTCCAGCTCCTACAGGTAGCTGCAGAAGAAATAAGTGATTTCACATCTGCCCTCATAAAATGGAAGATTCTTGCTAACACATGGCCGTTTAGTAGACCCCAGCTTTCATTTCCTGCTCTGGGATTCACAGAATCATTATCAACAGAAGAAGATGCTCCATCACATAACTCTTCAAAACACAAGTCCTCCTTCCGACTGGAAAGAATATCCTCTGACAAATGAATATCTTCATCACTCTGGTCAGGTAGCAACTTTGCCCTTTTTGCAGACCCACCATCTTCTGTAGTGCTCACAAAAGAAAAGGAAATGTCAAAAATGTCCACAAATTTTTTTAAGTGTTTAGCTAGAAGGAATATGTGAGTAAAACAAATTTGATAGCTCAAGATTTCGAATACATTAAAATCAGTTAAAAGTTAAAGTTTAAGAGCAGAAAGTAAGTAAATAAGATGTCATGCAAGAAATGACCACAGTACCTGACAGGAAATTCCTAGATGATGAATTGTGAGAAAAGTATGCTTCAAACTCTTTTTTTGGTTGCTTTGCTGAAATCCATGGATCCAAGACCTCATTTATAGCTAAAGTAAGTTCCCTGCTCTTGAAATATTTCATGACTAGTTCATGTAATTTACCACGTGTATAACCCACGAACTGAGGGTGCAACTCATGGAAGCTACCTGATCCTTGGTTCACACCAAAATTACATTGGTCTGGGTGCATAAGAGCAGCAGTAGAGTTTGAGCTTCGTGCTGCACTGGGAACAGAGCTTCCAGGTTTTAAATCCTTAAGAACTGGAAACCATGTGTTATCAACCTTACGGAATACACTACTTTGTTCAATGATAGCGCCCTTTTTAACTAATCCTTGCAATTCGGAATAAGAAAATGGACCATGCTCATGCCCAGTGCCATCAAGGTAATACCAGTCACCCCGATTAACTGACAGCTCATCAACAGTGCATACTCGGTCCTTTGGAATGTTTGGAACAGACTTGGACTTGTGCAAACTTAGTGAATCATGGTCATGGTGCTTCCTGAAATGCGATGAACCTTCATGGACAGAACTTCTCTCAGCCCCAATTGATTGGGAGCGTGAAGATCTCGAAAGTGGTCGATCAGTTCCTCTGGGTTTTGCACGGGGTTCAACAGATGATTGGTCTTTAACAACACGAGAATTTATCCTAACCACTGGAAGCATCATGCCCTTCACTCCCCTAGGAGGCTGTCTGGTCTGACCTGGCCTCCCAGGCACAACACCGCTTTTAGTGGTGTCATTAACACTGTCAGTATCTTCTTCTGTCGATGAGAATGCCCACGATGGCAGGTCATGCTTTTTAGCACGTACAGGGTAGTACAACTCATCCTTGCGGGGTCGGCGTGGATCCTCATAGCTACCTTTTGGCATTTGACAGAGAGGATACCCTTCATTGAGAACAAGTTTTTTCCTGAATGGAGTATCTTGGCTCAATTCGTCATTTCTCCTCCAGTCACCACCTTTGCAGGACCATCTCCCAGAAAACCATTCGCTAGACTCAACATAATGATGGAAGTTGTTCTTCTCCACAGACACAAGGCCATAAGCATCCGTCACTCTATTTTCTAAGAATTCTGTGCCTCCACTGTTTCCATCGTCTCCTTCAGTGTGCACATGGGACCTAGCAAAATCTGTCATAATAATAATAATAATAAATATAAATCACAAATGCCAAGGAAATAAAGGCAACCAAAGAATTATATGGTGACATCATGAAAGAATTACAAGAGAACAACTTCTGTAGTGTTTGATGAAACAATTTTCAATATGCTTTCTGAAGAAATAGGCTCAAAAGCAGATGATAAAATACGAAAAACAGAACACAGAGTGAGCATCTTAAAGTTGGATACCATCTAAAATGAAGAAAACCATAGCCATTCCCAAAAATTGGATAAGGAACAGTGAAAATCCTAATACCAAATAAAATTTGAACTGATACAGTACCTTCAGGGAGACTCCATCTTTGCCAATCAGCAGGCTGAAAATCTGCACCTAAAATCTCTGCAATTTCCAAATGGCAAAATGCTACAACATTAGTCCAGCCATGAGGTTTAACTCCATAAATTTGTTTAAGTTCAGGCCTTCATTGTGCTGGGAAAGTAAAATGCAGGATGAATGCAAGTTCACTGAGGTACAGTGCAATTCATTCATAATAAATCAAATCAAATCAAAGAACAAAAAGAACAGCAGGTATTTGACATGGCCTGGGAAGTTCCGTATTTGCATGTAACACCCCACCCCCCACCCCACCCATCCACCCACACCCACACACACACACAAAAAGTATTTGTCCAATTAAACTTACAGATCAACATCCTTATTTTAGAAGGCAGATTAGAGATCTATACTTTCAAACATGGTATGAATAGATCTGATACAATTACACAGAAATCCAAATACAGAGCTTTACAAGGATATATATGCAAAAAGTGTAACTTTTTATGGTCGTCAGATCAAAAAAAATGTTCCCCGGGGTGCAGATGCAAAACAGTTGAAGCAACTAAAATTCCTAGAAAAAAACAAGGTCAGGGCCATAAGATTTTTGCAACAGAAAACTGTATCCAAAACAAGACCAATAATACAAGCTTATGGGCCCAAACGGCCCAAACCCAAAGCAAATAGACATCATAAAACACCTGCGTGTTTATTGCCTCCACAACCACACTCCACAAGAAACCATAACCAAGGGCTTCGCAGCCAACTCCAAAAGGATATAACCAAAAAAAAAAAAAAAAAAAAAAAAAAAAAAAAAAAAAAAAAAAACCGGAGAACCCAAGTCCAGCCCAGCCAACAGCAAAAACACGTGAATCTTCAAATATAGCAAAGAGTTTTACCTCCAATGATCTCGAGCTCCTGGCCATGCACCAAAATTGATCCATCCATCAGCGCTTCCACCCTATCATCAATGTAGAATTCTTCACTATCTTCTGCAGAAGCTTCCTCCATTTGTTTATCCTCAGCACCAGATGCCAAGTTAGAAACCTCCTCTAGAGCTTCATCAAGCAAATTTCCTGGGGCTTCTGGTGGGTTAACCATCTGTGTTGAAGTGTCCGCATATAAAGAGGGGAAATCAGATGGCACCAGTGGTGAAGCTGCATTCTCTACAGTCACCCATCGGTTGCTATCAGCATGTTTTATCAGATGGTCAGAAAGAAGATATCCATCTTCCACCAGCTTCTTCAGCTCAGCAAGCTTGGAAGGTCCTTGCTCGATGCCGAAGTGATCAAGGTAAAACCACCTCCCTATATCACAAATTGGTTCAGTAGGTTCAGGTGCTGCACTGGTGTGAGGTGGGGTGTCACAGATATCCATGTCTTCTATCATATCTTCCGCCAGAACTCCAGTTGCCTCGGGTTCCGGTGATGGAGGCAGGGGAGGTGGTACAGCAGGTGGCAGAGGTGGAGGCGGCGGAGGGGGAGGCGGTGGCGGTGGTAGTGGAGGTGGCGGTGGCAATTCAGTGTATTGACTGCTTTCAGTGGGCTTTTCTTTAGAATTTTTCTCCTCATTCTTCCCATTGCTACCACTCTTGGTCTTTGAAGATTGCTTAGCTGATTTGCTTTTGTGCTGTGACTTTTCAGAGTTGCTGCCGCTTCTGCTCTTCTTGCTTGCTTCATGAGTGTCAGCAGGCCGACAACGCTCAGAAGGCGATCGGTCTCTGACATCCTCATGCTGGACCCTCCCACGAGGGGAATTATCAACACGACTTGGCGTGTTATCCCTGAAGTGGGGCTGACGAGCTCTATGCCGAGGTGAAATATACGGGCTGCGGTCTCTGCTGTCGTAGTGGCGAGCACGCTCTCGATGTGGGGAGCGCTCCAACCGGCTCGGGCTCCTGTCATACCTGTCATGACGAAAGCGATCGTGAGGAAAACGGCCCAAGATGCCGACGGGGCTCCTCTCGTGCCTATCACGCCGGTCCCGCGGTGGTGGCGAGACCTCGCGATTTCTCCCAGACATATGTCTGCCAGCAGATAAACTCTTCCCTTCCCCCTTCCTTCGATTTTTTGACCCTGATGATGACTGGTCGGCGGCGTCAGTGTGGTGCTTGTGGTTCATGCTCTGAGGCTCTGCCGGCCGGTTCCTCCTCGCACTCCCACTGATGCTGCTCTCCGGCTTAATTTCACCAGGCTCCTCATCAGAATCCCGCACGGCGCTTTTCTGGGCAGATGACGAACTCGGCCTCCTGCCGTTATCACCGGCCTGGTGGGACCGTCTCTTCTCCGGCGGCGCAATCTCCCCCGGCTCCACGTCATCCCTGACCGGCTTCCTGTCGCTCTTCCCAGAAGCCTTCTCCTTCCGCTGCCGCTCCGGCGGCGGCGGCTCCACCTTCTCCGCCTCCCCGTTCCTCCTCGCCTTCTTCACCGGCACCGCCTGCCTCGTGCTCACAATCTCCCCGGGCTCCACCTCCGCAGCGGCGGCCGCGGCGGCGGAGGCGGCCAGCACCTTCCGCCACTTCTTCGGCGGCATGCTCCGCTCCGGCAACCCGTTGGTGGTGTCGGCCTCCCCATTCAGCAGCAGCTCCCCCTCCTCCAGGTCGGCAGGTGTTGACTGACTGCTGGTTGTTCCTCCGGTGCTGCTGGTGCTGGTGCTGGTGGTGATGCTGGGGGGGTGGGGGTGGTGGCTGTGGGCAGCCCTCTCCCCCTTGTCCGGCATGGCTGCTTCCCCCGCTCCTCCTCCCCTCCTCACGAGGGCGGCGCCGGCACGGAAGCTGCCCTCGACGGCGCGGACGGCGCACGCGACTCCCCCATCTCCCATGGAAAACCTAGGAGGCGGGTGTCGGGGGCCGTTGTCCGCCACGGCGCGCTGCTTCAGAATCAGAACCCTAGCTGCTGCTCCCCGGGGCTCTCCACGCTCATCTCCGTCGCCCCCCGCCGCCGCAAAACCCTAACCACAGAAGAGCAGCAAGTGAGGTCGGCCGGAATCAGGCGGCGGCAGCAATGAATGGGAGCGGGCGCGAATTGGCGCGGACCGGATCGAAGCGGCCGCGGATCGGGGGCGCGTGCGTACCTGCGGGCGAATTGGCGCGCGGAGCCCTCAGATCGGGAGATCCGCCGCGGCGAAGGAAGGGCTCGGTCGTCACCGGCGGCGAGCGAGCGAGCTCCCCGGAAGCTCCCGGGATTGGGGGCTCCCCTGCGCGCGCTCTCGCGTCGTGGCGCGGCGCGGGCGCGCGGGCGCTATCGCCTGCCTGGGTTTGTGTGTGTTGGCTTTTGGGGACTATGGCTGGTTTGTTCGTTCGTAAAGCCTCCTCTTGCGCGGCCGCGGCCTCGGCCTCGGCCTTATGACGAGGAGGAGGGACGGGGCGGGGGGGAAGGAACGAAGCCGAGACGGGACGCAGTCTATCCCTCTCTCCGGGAGGAGGGGAGGTGTCAATTTTATCGGGCCCTTTACCGGCCTAACGGTTTTCCGGACTGCACCACTGGTTCGCGCCGTATTTGCAGGTACGTCCCTGGTGCGCGTGTGTGTTCATGTCGCTAAGTCAAATCAAATCAAGTTTCTAGTAACTTTTCTTCATGTGAAATGTGAGATGTGAGATGTGAGATTGAGGACCTTTTTCTTGAGGGTCGAGCTACGGATCAAGTTTGGAGCGAATAAGAGGACCGACGGTGCATTTTACTCGGAGTGAGTTCTAGTGTTTCTGAAATGGTCATTGTATTTTTGGAAAGTATACCTAAGTTAATATAGTAGCGTCGGTAGAATTAACCGCAGACAACTAGCCTAATATGCTATCAGTAGATTTGGTAGTATGTTGTACTAGGGTGATGAGAATTGAAGGCAGGAAGTTATTTCGGCGTTATTCTATCTAAAGTAATCAGTGAGGTGGTTATTTTTTGGCTATTTTGATTTGGCGGCTTCTAGGCTCAAGATACGACAATATCGGGAACTGCAAAACGCACTGATACTAAATAATCCAAGAGCCAACGGATCTGTTTGGATACGCATTCGGAGCGTGTGTTACAGTTGTGGAGCCGCGGTATTAGAATTGGGACTCCCTATTCATTTTCACGGTGAGTGAGTCTTACACGGTGAAAAAAAAACTATGATGTCGTTAAGTGTTTGGTGAGATTTTTTTCCCTCCTATCTCGAAATTGGGCTAATGATAATATGATTTTAATATATCCTAACCAGGGCCAATGTCTGACTAACAAAATCTCCAAGCTAGTGTAATGAAGTTTTGATCCAAATGTGTTGTATTCATGATGAAGTCCTTATTTTTCTGATGTTTTATGCTACCCCTATGTTTTCTTCATGTGAGATGTGAGATTGAGGACCTTTTTCGAGGGTCGAGTTATGGATGAAGTTTGGAGCGAATAAATAAGAGGACTGACAGTGCATTTTACTCGACGTGGGTTCTAGTGCTTCTAAAATGGTCATTGTAGTTTTGGAAAGTACCAAAGTTAATATGGTATCGTCTTTAAAATTAACCACCAACAACTAGCCAAATTTGGTATCGGTAGATTTGGTAGTATGTTGTACTAGGGTGATGAGATTTGATGGTAGAAAGTTATTTTGGCGTTACTCTATCTAAAATAATCAATGAAAGATGGTTAATTTTATGTGGTTAAATTTTCACAATTTGATTTGCCAGCTCTAGGCTTAAGATACGACAATATTGAAAATTGCAAAAACGCATTAATACTAAATAATCTGAGAGCCAACGGATATGTTTTCGATAGCGTTCTTAGACCGTGCGGTACAATTGGTAGTATGTTGTACGGTGACGAGATTTGAAGGTAGAAAGTTATTTCACGACGTTATTCTATCTAAAATAATTGATGAGGTGGATAATTTTTTATGATTTTCATTTGGCTTTTTCTAGAATCTAGTAATAGGCATAAGATGCAAAAATATTGAAAATAACAAAACACATACTAAATAATCTGAGAGCCAATTGTTTGATACGCGCTCTTGGACCATGCGGTACAGTAGTGGAGCCGTGGTACAAGAAACTGGACTCCCTATTCATTCATTATCACGGTGCGTCAGTCTTACATGGTCAAAAGAACCATCAACTTTGTTAAGTGGTTGTTGACGGCAATTATACCCAGATTTTACCCCATGAAAAGCCGTCAACAATGGTTGAGTTCGGAGATAACACCATGCAAATGAGTAGTGACATAGGTACAATTGACTTGGTTCCGGATGTACGTGTCATTATTTGGGTGTAGGTGCAAACAGGCACTTTTCGGTGTTCGAGAGCTACAAATGAAGGTAGAGCAACCAACTAAGATGGCCAATGACCAAACCAACTCCACATTCATCAATGTCATATCCTCGGAGTTAGTGTGCAAAAGATGAGCACAAAGGTCAGGGTCGGCCGACCCGACATTTGTGGGTCCAATACCACCTTTGTGCTTAGAATTGCATGGTGAAACTACCCGCAAAAGATGGCCCTTTGATTCCACCAAAGGCGGGTCGATCGACCAAGGTTTGGGGCCATCTCGGACACGCCGATCACCGCAGACACCGCGATCACCGAGACGTCGGGAAGACAGTGGTGGGTCCACCCCCCAATGGACCAGCCGGCCGACCACCCTATGGTGGGATGCCACCCGTCCCGACTCGCCACCGACATGCGAAGCCTCCCGGAGCCGACACGTGGCAAATGGGTGAAAACCCCGTGTCGGCCGACCCGGAGGTTGGGCCCACTCGGGTCGGTTCACTCCACCGACGTTCCTCGCATATCCCGGACGTTGATTCAAGGCGGTTTGAGGTCGGTTGGATCCGAAGGTGGAGAAGCCACTTCACGCGGATCGATGACGTGGCGGTGGAGTAGCCCCTACTCCATCTCCCACTATAAATACCCCCTCACTCCCTCTCATTCAAGACACCAAGGAGAAGCATTTCTAGAGCTATGTGAAGTTATGTAGTCCACTATAGTAGTAGTAGTAGTAGTAGTAGTAGTAGTAGTAGTAGTAGTAGTAGTAGTAGTAGTAGTGTGGGAGTTAGAGTGGGTCGAGCGAAGCTCGGAGTCTCCGGAGTCGTCTTCTGGAGAATCTGGTATGTCTTCCTCTTGTAAGACTTTCATACTTTTCCTTTACTTTTCGAGTATTTACTTTCGCACTTGCTTAGTGTAGTATTACTCTAGTAGTAGTATTATAGTGTTCTAGCCTTGTTTAGTAGTAGTAGTTCACTAGATAAATTAGTCTTGTCTCGGTTGTTTCCATTGCATTAGGTCCCGACGTACTAGAGCTTAGGCTAAGACGTATATTTAGCTTAAGTTGTAGGCGTTAGTGTGAACGTGGTGTTCGGACTAAACCCGCCAAAGGGATGTTCGCCTCACCGATTGGTTATACCATTCAAACTCCCAACGTGTATTAGCGGGGCGGTTGTGACGATGCAACGCAGCCTTCCAGTTATATCTATTTACGTCGGGTAGGCCGATAGGTGCCCCTTAAAACCAAGGTATCGCTGGAATAGGAGTTAGTTCCCAGAAGGGAATGTTAACCTCCTATTTGTCAGACATATCTCCAGCAACCAGGGGAATACAAGACTAGTGGCTTTAGTGTGTTTCCACTACTAGATTAGATTAGTTCACGGAAGTAGAAGTAGAGTCATAGGAGTCTTTCACTCACTCGTTGTCCTCCCACCTAGCTATCACTCTACCTTATAAACCCTCTAGCCAGCTCCTTGATCCACCCTTCCTATACACATCCGTTAATCCCTTTTCCACTAGTGATACTAGACTAGAGACACCTGGATCGTCTCCTATTAGTTCCTAGCTACGGCTTTCCCTTGGGAGAAATATAAATCGACAACCTTGGAATACTCCTCGGTAAAATGCTACAGCGGTACATTCTGTGCACTTGCGGAATATCCAATAGATATGGAATTACCCTCTTGGCATCTCTGGCGTTGCCGCCATACTTCGGTGGTTGCGCTAAGAAATGCCAACAAGCATTTCGGCGCCGTTCTTGGAGAAAGCGTCGACCTAGGAGTTTTTATAGGATCGAATCTAGGGTCAATGACCAGTCTAGTTAGAAATTAGTGTTAGGGTGTTACCTCTCACCTGTCTTGCTTCTCGAAGCAAAACGGTGCATGAACGGTTGTTGAGGTGAACTGGACATTATCAAGTTCTACCTCCGGGGTTCATTTGAACCTAAACCCGTTCAAGGAAGGAGGCTTTGCGCTGGTTATCAAAGAAGCCATGACCCAAAAGATCATCCCTGACTATTCTACACTGTTAGTTGACTATGTCGCTACGGGTTCGCAGCCTAGCTTGGGGGATGCAACTTTTGTGTCTGTGCTCATCCTTATGGTGCAAGCCAACCCGTTTGTGGGAAACCACACGGGAACACCAATGCCCATCTCCAATACTTCCTGTAGGTGTGTGGGACTTCTATCGTTAGAATGTCTCCACAAAAGCCATCTGTCTTCGCCTTTTCCCATTCTTGCTTTTGGGAAAGGCGAAGCGGTAGTTTTAAACCAACAGAGAAGAAGTCGCCATCAAGAGAAATCCTTCTCATTATTAGTGACGGAACAACTCCATCACTCATAATCCAATCATAGATTATGAGTGACGACTCAAGGATGTCGTTCAATCCTTTTGTGAATTTTTGTGCATCATTATTTTTACTTCCATTTTCCACTCTAGTATGTTTTGGTTTGGTTGTGCTTCGCGGTTGCTTCCATAGGTGTTTTAAATTAAGCATGGTGCTTAGGTTGATCTGCCTACCTTAATCAAATAAGACATGGAGTCAAGTTTGATTAATTGAACCAAAAATTACTAGTGTAGACTGTGGTTGTATGCCTAGACTAACCCCCGCAGTAGTTCAAATCCAAAAGGGTAAGTCGTTGAGATAAATTCACAAATGAGGTGAGAATTGAGTGAAACCATGATCAACAAAAGAATGGAGATCTTGATGGCAAGGCAAAGTGCAATCATCCCCATCCATCTCCGGATGGAATGGTGCACATTCAAGCTCAATCGTCAAATGGAGAGGTCCCGCTCTATGGACCAAAAATACGGAGCCCTCGCCGATAAGGTATGTCGTAGTTATCTCATATTTACTTTCTGCATTTCAATTTTGCATTTCCCTTTCAATTGCATGTTTACTTTTAGCACTGCATATTTTATTTTCAACAAAATAAGTTAGACATAGGTAATAAAACTTGAGAAGAGTAATTAAAGGAAAGTTGAGCTGGTGGGGCCACCATGGCCAGGTCGACCGACTTGTCATGTGGGTCCACCACCTCTCTCTTCACTTTGGCTAGAAGCAGGGATCCAAGGAGCAAGATAGGATGCTGCAGGGCTCCAAAGCCCAGTCGACCGACTGGACTTGGTGTCACCAGCACCTGCCGGCTCCTAATGATAACAACCATGGATTCTATGCCCACCACACTAGCCAGAATTCGAAGAGAGATGGTTCATTGCTCATGACTTTAGCTTAGGATGCCACTTTAAGCATCTTGGATGCTTTAGGAAGCATGCCACCAGCCAAAGCCGTAGGAGTAGCAACGCATACTTAAGTGTTCCCATGGTTCATGGGAATCACTTTGATGCTTGTCTCCACTTCGCTTTCTCCTTTTTCACTAGACACTAGACATAGGAATCCAAGCAACCTCAACAACTTTGGACCATGACCACCCCCACCCTTGCCGCACAACCTAACTTAGCATGACTAAGGTGGTAGGGGACACAAACCTTGGTCGACCGACCGGGTTTATGGTCCAAGGCTTGTAACTTTTTGCAAACACTAGGATAGATTCCTTGTCGGAGGAGAGCATGCTGTATAGGGGCGGGCCGGGTCGGCCGACCGCCCTTTGGGAGGCCCTACCTTGCCCTTTCACCCCTATAACTAGCACCCCAAGTTGAGCTCAATACCACAAAGATAACCAGTAGAATCATCTCGAGCTCACTTGGCCTTCTCGTTTCTTTTTAGTGTCCTAAGCCTTCTCAAGCTTAGTGTAGTAGTAGCCATAACCAAAAAAAAAAAAAAAAAAAAAACAAAAACATTTCCCTTTCAAAATACATGTTTACCTTTACCTTTTGCATTAGAACACTTAGTCATCATGCATAAACAAAATAAAAAAAAAAAAAAAAAAAATGAGACAACCTTTTGCTTAACCTCGTGAGTAACTTGGGGACCGGTGGGGCCCATGGTCGGGTCGGCCGACCCACCTTGGTGCCACCCACCTACCAACTCGCCCCCTCGCTTTGCCATGCCATGTTCATGACTTGCTCAAGCTAAAATCTTAAATCATGAAATGATTAGCTTCTAGGCTTACTTAAACATCTAGATGAAGCTAGCTTGGCAAATTCTCCGCAGCTTTAAGCAAACAACTTTTGTTGCACTTAGTTGGCTTGTGTTTGAGAGTGTCGCCGGTGCTTGGGGAGGCCAACCATGGGTCGGCCGACCCAAAGGGTTGGGCCTACCTCCTTCCAAATTTTCCGGTATGTGTAATCATATAGCTATAGTATGAATGCCACAAGAAAAGGAAGACAGAAACCGTCAACCTACATCTTAGAAGCTAGACTCCTCACTCTCACCTCTTGCTTTAGCCAAGAAGATGAAGAAACTCACCATCCCATTTAGCTAAGCAAGAGTGATTAAGCCACTAAGCCAATCATGACCTTGAGAGCTTCTTGCACCAAGGTGTTGAGGGTAGATCGCCAAAGGTAGGGGTCACCGATCCCACCATTGAGCCTACTAATACTCCTTTCACTTTGGCTAGATGTGTAGATGTAGGGACGACACTTGGATACTCAAGGGGTCTCCAAGTGTGGGTCTACCGACCCACACATGAACCTCATTGGCATCCCGTTGTCTTCTACTCACCTCACAAAAGAATCCTATACACACTATGCTAGCCAAACATTGAAGAAGTGGTCCCTTGGTCCATCACTCTTAGCATAGATACTCCTCTTCACCTTGGGACCAAACCACCAGCTCATATCTCGCAAAGTGGTCAACGAGACATGCTTGAGTGCTTCCATGGTTCATGGGAATCACTCCAGCCATGTCCCCACTTTTGTCAATCACCTTCTATCGTTCACCAAGCACTAGAATAGGGAATCACTAAAATACCACTACCTCTGATCCACACCTAGCCTTCACTCTTTTAGAACTTCAGGGCAAAAAGTTAAGAGTGTTGAGAGGCCAAGTTTGGGGTCGGCCAACCCCCACTTTGTGCCAATCCAGAGAAGAATTCATTAGGATTCCCTGCCATAGTCCAATAGAACATTTAGCTGTGCTTAGGGGAGATCAGCCTACCTTAGCTTTAGGACTTCATCATTTGCCCTTCTCCCCCGTGAACAACCTTGCACGTGAGCCCAAATCCATACTTAGAATCATCTTGAGCTCACATTACCTTCTCTTCTCTCTCTAAGCTTAGGATAAGTAGAAACTCGCCTTTGCCCTCTTCCTTATCCTTAATCACTTCAAGAAGGGAGATGCCACGAGCATGCTCCCAAAGAGAGAAAGAGAGAGACATGTTAGGAGTGCACCCAACAAAGAGTGACCTCACTTCCCACTTTGGCACAAAGCAAGGGAGGAACCTTGCTCTCCTCCCCCCCCCCCCCCGTGAGTACATTTACGTTGTGAGCCCTTCTTCTAGTGGCAATAGAGTCTGCCTTGCTCATAGAGCAAGAGTGGTGTGTGTCACTACCCACTAGCTATTGACATTTCTAACGCCACTCAGTGTTAGGTTGTCATCCCCAACATGGCGCCAAAAATGCTGGTACTAAATAATGCAACTGCTACTAGAAATAAATATGGGATCCGCAAGCGCACAGATAATACCGATGTAGCATTTTAACCAGGAGTATCCAGGTATCGTTATTTATATTTTTACCACCGGGAAGGGAATGCACTGGATAATGAGTGATGAGCAATGCACATGCTGTAATGGAGAGCTTAACCTTGTCTCGATCGATCATCTCATACAGGTAAGTGTCACATAAAATATATGAATGAATGATAATGACATAAGATAAATGAGAGCAATTAGCCACATAAAATAATAGTAATAAGCCATCTCAACTTAGCACTCTAAGCTTATAACACTAGCATGGACTAGGACGATCTAGGGTATAATCCTATGTTATTCTAACTACAAAGTCAAAGCATACAATGATTAGTGCAAGAACATCTAGCAATCATGGCGGGAAAAGGTTACATCTATGCATAGTGATATTACCGTAGAAGACAAGAGACATAGCAATGACTTCAATGTAATAGGTTGTTCTACTAAGACCTACCAACGGGGATGGAATACAAAGGACTCAACGGAACCGTCACTTCCGCGATCTACCACACGACCCGGCCAATAGGGTGTAATCGCAGATAAATACAATCTAGGCACCACGCCTACACAATATTTACCACTCACCCATCGATCTAATGAGCAAGCGCTATACGATCCTATGCATAAACATAATTCTAGTCCAACTATGCTAAACATATAATCAAAGTAAACTAAGAACAATATAATTGAGAATATAATCAAATAGAGCAAAGTCAAGTATGATATAATAGAATAGAATAAAGTACTACTCATAGTATCACGAACAATGATGAATATTACAAGAATGTAGAGGGGAATTATCAAGAACTCCGACAGATCCGGACTCCAAGCTAGGCTTGATTCCCTCTAGATCTATTCCTATGTAGCTATGCTACTAAACTATGGAGCTCTAATTGAGATGGTGGCTCAAGGCTTCTCGAATTCTGATGAGAGAATGAACTCTTGAATGAATTAGGAATGAATTAGGGTTTCACCCGGGGGGCCGGGGGGCTCAATATATAGCCCCCTAGGATTAACCACAGCCCTCGGATCAAACCGACCTAAATGGACGATAATTATTCATCCTTAAAGGCGGTGGAGGCGGGATCCACGAGACTCCACCCGATTGGTGGAGGTGGGGAGTCGGCCGACTCCCCGGGTCGGGCCGACCGGCCACCCCGCAGTGGGCCCCAGCTTCCGGGGTTTGCCTTCTCGGAGTCTTCTAGATTATACAATTTTACCCGTTCGGTCTTTATCTCTATGTAATCATGACATGTGGGCCTCCTTTGGTTCTCTTTTTCGATAACCCCGCAGAAATAGACAATCACCAAAACTCGTGGAATTCATCGCCGTGTAACCCCTATATCTAACAGTGAACTCATATTAGTCCTTTCTCTTGCTGCGTTGACGGTATAAAATTGATACTTAACGACCGTCAACAAACTCCCCCAAGCTTACCTTTTGCTCGTCCCCGAGCAAAGATAGACTCAAGATGGATCGGAGTTGCTACAATGCTTTTACTCTTCACAAGTACACATGCGTTCAAACAAGAACTCTCCTCCGGATTAGAGTGAACTATCCTGACTCAAAACTCACTCATATTACCTTTCACCATGGGGCTTGTAACCGTCACTTGGGTCTTGAGTAGTTGAAAGATAGAACGGTCAAGTCAAGTGCCATGTTTCTCGCTCTTTGATCAACTATTATCCCGGAGTTTTTGCAAGGTTTTGAAATAAAACTCGAGTTCCTTGTATGAACCTTTCGTGTCTCTTATTTGTGGTATTTCTCGGATCCTCTCTAAGGCATGAGTAGTGTATGCCTTCTCTTCTCTCGAATATGTGGTATTTGTGGAACTAAGGCATAGTGGAAAGTGCCTTCTCTCTCTCACCCTACTTTCTAATAGGCTTATGTGGAGCTCATAGGTGGGGAGACACTCAAACTCACTTGCATATATTGCACAGTTAAGACATGGATCCAATAGGAACTAAAATAATAATAAAGTCATATGTGCATGTGAATGAGGAAATGGAATGGATGAAAAGATGATAGGATGATGGTAGTATGATGGTGATAAGAAAATGATTATGAGGGGTACTCAACTGGTGAACATCTACTTCTACACTTGCTCCTTCGAAGATAACATGACTCCCTTTATTCGAAAACCTTGAAACTTCTTGAATGGAAGGACTTGGCTACTCTTTCTTTTTCTTTCTTTCTTCTTTTCTCTTCTTTTTTTTCTTCTTTTTTTTAGAGCAACCAATCCTCTGGAAACAAAACTTTAGCAACGGGGATTCATATAGCTTGAAATGATAATAACTGGAGCTTTTATGTAGGCAAATAGAACGGCGATGATTATGTCTAGATGTTCACTCCTGAATAGAAATAGTACCTTTCTCGGATGAAGTGAAATAAATGGCGTATATATATGTGGATGGATGGATGGATGGATGGATGCGTACTCCCGTGGTAGGAAAGCAAGATAGGTGCGTATCTCCGGGGTAGAGATAGCACAAGAAGTGGGAATGCGTACTCCTAGGGTAGGAGAAGATAAGTGCATATCTCTAGGGTAGAGATAGCACGATATGTGGTGGATATGGATCTATATGTGGGTGGTACTTCGAGGAACGTAGTAGCACGTAATGAATGTAACATTTATAAAATGGGTGCATGCTTCGAGGACGAAGTAGCATCGATCAATGGATGGAGAGCACATAGTATTGACTTTAACCGCATGACTAATTCCTTATGGGTCCACAAAAGATAACCACACGTAATGCCTATAAAGTCTACACTCAAACCTAAAATATGATCTATTTAAACAGATGGGTTTTCCTAATCTAGTAAGCATGAATATATGGTCATGGTAGGAATTTGAACTCTCATCATAAAGGAACTCATCATGCAGGAATTTAATATTTTCAAAGATAATTTCTCCGAACTCTAGTATGTCTAGGAACAAGATGGACAAGCAGCTCAAAACCTTCCCATATCATACCCGTCAACCACCTAGACTTAGATCAAGTGTTCGCTACCCACAAGTTTCGTGTTCAGAGCAAATCTCAAATCTAAACAAGGTTGTGTCCAAAAACTCGGGAGAGTACAAGGTTGAAAACTAGGTACTTGAAAGGAATTACGGAGCAACTATTCATCATCTCCATGTAGAGTTTATTCTAGAGATCACTTTTAAAGACAAACATTGCAAGAGCTCTCCAAAAGTAGAAAAGATAAATAAGGAAATCTTTCTGGTTTCTATGGTTATGCATCTTTTTTAGTTGTTTTAATCAAAGCACACTCTAATAAAGCATAAATAGATAAGTTGGAAACACTTAGCTTGGTACACGGGGATGCTCTCCCCAAGCCGGATGTTGGCATAGTCTCGCGATGTTGCCGACGAGTGCACGAAGACGTTCTAGTCCTCCAGGAGTGTCGTAGATAGTTGCCGTTGGAGACAAGATTCAATTGTCGCGGCAAGACTCCGACGGGGGACTGGATGTCCTTCGCCTCGTTAGCTCTTCATGATCCTTGATGTTCTCAGTGAAGCTCAAATAGACAACAAAGCTTGTGGAACCGATTAAGCGTTAGTGATAAAACCTCTAGGCCTTGGTTGTCTAGAACTTTCTTAACTTAGACTTGTTCTAACAGGGATCACAAGAAATATTTTTATCTTTTTATTATTTAAGGAATGTAGACAGGGGGAATAAATATGCTGAGAAATTATTTTTGTGCCACCACAAGTGAATGATTATTCACATGGGGCTTGACGATTTTCTGGATGCAAATGCACAACATCTTTATTTTCTTTTCTAATGCGAGAGATAAAAAGTAAAGATGCAACTAAGATGCAAATAGGAAAACAAATATGCTAAGGTAAAATTATGATGCTGAAAAGTGAATTGCCGATAAATACCAAGTTACCTCTTGGCGCGGCGTTCGGTGGTTTTAAGTCCTCCGAAGACTTGTCATGTTCGCTCATTTTTCAAGGGCGCATTGGCCGGCGCCTCCGATGATGTCGCCTCGTGTGTAGGAATTGATTCGATTTTACTTTCCACACCTTCTTCGTTGGAGAGGGTGATCTTGAGGAGGAAGCTTCTTGGAGCACTTGTTTCTCTTCCGATGACAAGACCTTCTCGGTTCTTCTATAATGTTCTTCTCTTCTCGGGTACCGATCTTCATATCTCAATACTTCTCCTCATAGTTAGCCCATCCATCAACAAAGTGATGTTCTTCTTGTTCGGTGACGGGTATGCTGCCTTCTCTTTGCTGTTCTTCTTGGGCTCCTCGGTGATTATATAATTATTGTTGAAGTAGCGGCGTACCTTCTCGGTGGGAAAGTGGAAATGGATCTCTCGTCCCGATATAGATGATAGCTCGGTGGTGTTTAGGAATGGTCTTCCTAGGATGATTGGAGGATCGTAGTCATCTCCCATGTCAATGACTAGGAAGTCTCGTAGGGACATAATGGTCATCTATCTGGATGAGGACATCCTTCACTTCTCCTTCGACGAAGCGGAATGTCCGATCGCCATCTCAGCTGTGCATAGGTAGGCTCCAAAGGCATAGTGCCATATAGATACTCATAAGTTACCTTGGCCATAATGTTGACGCCCGATCCGGTGTCACGCATGCTTTATTGAAAGAGCTTCGTTGATGGAGCATTGAATGGTTGGGACACTGGTCATCCTTCTTGATCGGACGTGGGGATCCGAGTAAGTGGTCATGCTCCTTGTGGACCGGTGACCATCCTTACTCGTCTCTCGTCTTCTTGGTCTTCTTATTCTTGTTCTTGCTCTTCTTAGCCGGACTCTTCTTCTTCTCACTGTTCGTGATGAGGGTGTCTTTGGGAACTACAAAGACTGTTCTTGAAGAAGAAGGTTTCTCTCTTGCCCTTGATGTTGAAGATGATCTTGGCGGTGTTGGCATACATGATGGCTCCAAAGCAGTGTTCAAGAATGGTCGTCCCAAAATGATAGGGGACCTTTCATCACCGCACTCGTATCCACTACCACGAAGTCTGCTGGAACATACGAGTTGCCCACTCGTACACATATGTCTTCTAGTACTCCCAAAGGAACACGGAGTGACTGATCTGCAAGCTGTAAGCACATGGTTGTGTATGCTAAGGGGCATCTGAATAGCTTCTCATATATCACTCTTGGCATAATGTTGATGCTTGCACCGAAGTCACAGATTGCCTCATTGAAGTTAGTACTTCCAATGGAGATCGGAATGACTGGTCTCCCTGGATCGCCCTTCTTGATTGGCGAGTTGAGTCAATCCATGACCCCTTCGATGGATCACTTCGGCTATCTTCTACATTGAATATATCAACAAGATTTGCAGTCTCGAGCTCTTCGGGTTGTCCCGCCCGCTTTACCTTGACCAGTGGAGGGAGCAAGGTTGACAAGCCGTTGTACCCGCGACTCAAGTATCTTGTTGAAGCTGAAGCGACTCTTGATGGCATTGGAAAAGCCATCCATTCTGTTGCCGAGTGTCTCTAGGACCTTGTCATTTGATGTCGCCTTCTTGGACAGATTGTCCATCATCTTGCCTTGATTCAAGACTAACTCTCTCAAAGGCGGCTGGTTGTAATTATTGTAGGAGGAGTTGTTACCTTGATAGTTGCCCGAATAATTGCCCGAGTAGTTAGACCTCTGCTGCTGATTCCAACCTTGATTCTGCGAGGACGATAGTAATTATTGTTGTTGTTGTTGAGGTAGTTCACGTCCTCCTTCACTACGGGCGCTTAGCACCTGTGTGCCCGCTCTCCACACTCTTCACATGTCATGCGAGCATCATGTATATGCATGACTTCTTTCTTCTCTCGTGGCTCTCTCATCGAGCCTCTTCATTAGCAGATCCATTTTGGCGTACAAAGATGTCTACCTCCTTCACTGGTGCATTCCTCCTCCTCTCTTGCGGGTCTCGAGTTCTTTCTTCATTCCAACCTTGGTTGGATGCCATCTTCTCCACAAGAGCCGTGGCTTGAGGAATAGTGAGTGATAAGAATGCACCTCCGCCAGCAGATCCATCGTCTCACGTGTGTCGTTGCCGAGCCCATGGTAGAATGTCCGCATGAGCAGCCAATTCTCCATGCCATGATGAGGACACTCGAGGATGTAATCTTGAAAGCGCTCCCAAGCTTCGGGACAGCCTCATCATGATGTTGCCGAAAGCTTGATATCTTTCCACGAAGAGCATTTGTCTTGCCCATTGGGAAGAACTTCGCCAAGAAATTGGTGGAACATAGTGCCCACGTAGGATTCTTCTCCTTATTGGCATAGAACCACCGCCGCTCTCCCCAAGAGTGAGAATGGGAAGAGGCGAAGTAGTATAGCATCTCTGGGGACATCCTTAATAGTGAATGTGCTACAAATCTCCGGGAAGTGTTGGAGATGAGCACTAGCATCTTCATGGGCCTTCCCACGAACCGGCTTGCTTGCACCATGTTGATTAGCGCAGCTTGAGCTCAAAAGCTCCTTCGATGTCCGCAGTAGGTCCAAGACGAATGTTGTCCGTAGTTGGAGCCGAGAACTCGCGGAGTGACTTGTGCGCCATGGCTTCAAATGCTGGTGTCAAGTCTCGCACGAAAGGTTGACTTTCTCGCTTCGACAAACTTCCAAGTTGAGTTGATGATGATGATGATTGATTGGTCTTCTTCAACTCCGCTTCGGCTTTCCCGAATAAAGCTTCGGATCGTCAATATAATTATCGGAAGAATTGTCTTGATTACCCCGCATAAGATACAAAAGTAGACAAAACAAGGGTAATCCCGTAGAGGTGGGTTAGTATGAAAAAGACAACTCGATCACATTATCTAGTGCAATGCCGCTCATTATCCATTGGCTTTCAACCTTCCCCGACAAGAACGGCGCCAAAAATGCTTGTTGACATTTCTAACGCCACTCGGTGTTAGGTTGTCATCCCCAACATGGCGCCAAAAATGCTGGTACTAAATAATGCAACTCGCTACTAGAAATAAATATGGGATCCGCAAGCGCACGAGATAATACCGATGTAGCATTTTAACCAGGAGTATCCGGTATCGTTATTTATATTTTTACCACTTGGGAAGGGAATGCACTGGATAATGAGTGATGAGCAATGCACATGCTGTAATGGAGAGCTTAACCTTGTCTGTATCGATCATCTCATACAGGGTAAGTGTCACATAAAATATATGAATGAATGATAATGACATAAGATAAATGAGAGCAATTAGCCACATAAAATAATAGTAATAAGCCATCTCAACTTAGCACTCTAAGCTTATAACACTAGCATGGACTAGGACGATCTAGGGTATAATCCTATGTTATTCTAACTACAAAGTCAAAGCATACAATGATTAGTGCAAGAACATCTAGCAATCATGGCGGGAAAAAGTTACATCTATGCATAGTGATATTACCGAGAAGACAAGAGACATAGCAATGACTTCAATGTAATAGGTTGTTCTACTAAGACCTACCAACGGGGATGGAATACAAAGGACTCAACGGAACTGTCACTTCCGCGATCTACCACACGACCCGGCCAATAGGGTGTAATCGCAGATAAATACAATCTAGGCACCACGCCTACACAATATTTACCACTCACCCATCGATCTAATGAGCAAGCGCTATATGATCCTATGCATAAACATAATTCTAGTCCAACTATGCTAAACATATAATCAAAGTAAACTAAGAACAATATAATTGAGAATATAATCAAATAGAGCAAAGTCAAGTATGATATAATAGAATAGAATAAAGTACTACTCATAGTATCACGAACAATGATGAATATTACAAGAATGTAGAGGGGAATTACCAAGAACTCCGACAGATCCGGACTCCAAGCTAGGCTTGATTCCCTCTAGATCTATTCCTATGTAGCTATGCTACTAAACTATGGAGCTCTAATTGAGATGGTGGCTCAAGCTTCTCGAATTCTGATGAGAGAATGAACTCTTGAATGAATTAGGAATGAATTAGGGTTTCACCCGGGGGCCGGGGCTCAATATATAGCCCCCTAGGATTAACCACAGCCCTCGGATCAAACCGACCTAAATGGACGATAATTATTCATCCTCAAAGGCGGTGGAGGCGGGATCCACGAGACTCCACCCGATTGGTGGAGGTGGGGAGTCGGCCGACTCCCCCTGGGTCGGCCGACCGGCCACCCCGCCAGGGGGCCCCGGCTTCCGGGTTTGCCTTCCGGAGTCTTCTAGATTATACAATTTTACCCGTTCGGTCTTTATCTCTATGTAATCATGACATGTGGGCCTCCTTTGGTTCTCTTTCTGATAACCCCCTGCAGAAATAGACAATCACCAAAACTCGTGGAATTCTGTCAGTGTAACCCCTATATCTAACAGGTGAACTCATATTAGTCCTTTCTCTTGCTGCGTTGACGGTATAAAATTGATACTTAACGACCGTCAACACTAGCACACCTTGCTGTGGGAATGACTATGCCCCGCAAGGACCATTAACACTTGGGAGGACTAATGCTAACGCTAATCTTTGTTTCCCTAGTGTCCTTGTGTTGTCTCACCTTTTGCAGCTAAGAGAAGATGTTGTTCCCTCTAGTAAATGCCTTGTGCACCTCCACTGAGAGTAAGAGAGTCCAAGAGCAGCCTTGTGTCTGGCCCTCTTGGACCGCACGGGCAAGAAGCCAAAGTGTTGCGGAATAAGTAGACCCCCGCAGTGAAAGTGTAGAAGAAGATGATGAGGTAAAGTCCATGGACATTCTAGGTCCATATGGAGACTGTTCGCATCACACTCCAAGAGTGCGAACTCTTTACCCATGGGGTAGAGAGAGGCGCCATCAAAAGATGGACATGGACGACTTCATCGACAACACTAAGCTTGGCTCAACGAAGCACCCAACCTCTACACTATACAAGATGAGCAAAAGCCAAGCTTGGGGGAGATCCTCTCCCCCACTAAGGTACGTTTATCCAAGGTATGTCTTCTATCTTGCATTTTTCTTTATTTACTTTATTGCATTATAAAATAAAAGTTCGATTATAATAAAAAGGCTTATCTATATCATGCTTCATGAGTGCTCTTCTTCCTATGGAAATGATTGTTAAATTGCTAGTTAATGTTTCTCTAATGCTTGTTTACAACTTAGCACTTCTCTAAGTATGGATTACTTGGCACTTTTAACCATCATGAACTTGATCACTTAGTGGGTTGCAAGTGCTAAAACAAAGTCTAAGTTGTTGCGAGATATGATATAGTTGAGATAAGAGCTCTATACTATTGTTCTAAGCACGCATGATTGCCGAGAATTTATTTTAAAAATGAATGAAAAACTTAATTGTTCCTCAATGGTGTTGAAATTCCTACCACGGCCATATATACTTGATTTATCCAAAAGCCATCTACATAAGCTACTTGCTTGCATTGAGTTTGGTTAAGACTTGTAGAACCTTTGCTAGAGGTTTGTCGTGTCCCTAAGATCAAGATCCACACATCACCAAATATGCTTCTAATCCGGAAGTACGCAACCATGCTTTCCTACCCCGGGAGTACGCATCTTACTACCATCATTTATGCTACTCCTATCCCGGGAGTACGCATCTCACCATTCATCATTTATGCTTTGCTCCTACCCCGGGAGTACGCATCTCACCATTCATCATTTATGCTTGCTCCTACCCTCGGGTACGCATCTCACCATCATAATTATGCTACTCCTACCCTGGGAGCACGCATCATCATCCATACCGCCATTATCGTGTTGCTTCTACACTGGAAGTACGCACCTTCACCGTTTTCATCCCATAGGTTGCTCCATGCTCCAAAGTTAGAGATTCTCTCTCAAGTTATCATTTGTTAGGTGAGACACATCTTATAAAGGCTAGGCATCTATGCTTTAAAAAAAAGAGAAAAAAAGAAAAAAAGAAAAGAAAAGAAAAGAGAAAAAAAGAGTGAAAAAAAGAAGAAAAAAAAGAGAAAAGAAAGAAAGAAAGAGAGCTAGCCTTGTCTCAATAGAAGTAGAGAGAGAGAGATAGAATCAAATAAAGGAGCAACCTCATCCACCATACATCCACCTTTCCTCATTACCTTACCATTTCACTACATTCATCCATTCCATTCATATCATCTTACATCTTGATCTAAGGGTATGATAAGACTCTAGTGTGGTCCAAGATTTCAATTTTTCTTAACTAAGACAACATATGCCTTGCAAGTACGCTATTCCTTGACATACCTACTTAAGCTCCACATAAAGCCTTATTAGAGATAGGATGTCTTTGAAAGGCAAACACATGATGTGCCTTAGTGAGGATTCATATACCACTTGAGCAACTTGAGAGAAACCATTTGAGGAACATTAAGACTTCTTTTGAAAACTTATCAAAAACCTCTGGCATGAAACTTGCTAAAAGAATGAGAAAAGTAGATGCTCTAGTCAAAACTGCTCTGTCTTCCAACATCCCAAGACTAAGTTAATGCCATAAGCCCCATGAGTGCTAGAGTAATATTGGTGTGTTAGCATTGCTAATTTTTCCATTCAAGGAGAAGTTCTTTGTTGTGCACTTAGTATTATTGAGATGTTAACTTAGTGATAACACATGATCCACGATGCTAAATCTTATTGTTTGCTAGGGACGAGCAAAGGTTAAGCTTGGGGATCTTGTTGACGGCAATTATACCCGTATTTTACCCCATGAAAAGCCATCAACAATGGTTGAGTTCGGAGATAACACCATGCAAATGAGTAGTGACATAGGTACAATTGACTTGGTTCCGGATGTACGTGTCATTATTTGGGTGTAGGTGCAAACAGGCACTTTTCAGTGTTCGAGAGCTACAAATGAAGGTAGAGCAACCAACTAAGATGGCCAATGACCAAACCAACTCCACATTCATCAATGTCATATCCTCTGGAGTTAGTGTGCAAAAGATGAGCACAAAGGTCAGGTCGGCCGACCTGACATTTGTGGGTCCAATACCACCTTTGTGCTTAGAATTGCATGGTGAAACTACCTCGCAAAAGATGGCCCTTTGATTCCACCAAAGGCAGGTCGATCGACCAAGGTTTGGGGCCATCTCGGACACGCGATCACCGAGACGTCGGGAAGACAGGTGGTGGGTCCACCCCCAATGGACCAGGTCGGCCGACCACCCTATGGTGGGATGCCACCTGTCCCGACTCGCCACCGACATGCCGAAGCCTCCCGGAGCCGACACGTGGCAAATGGGTGAAAACCCCGTGTCGGCCGACCCGGAGGTTGGGCCCACTCGGGTCGGTTCACTCCACCGACGTTCCCTGCATATCCTGGACGTTGATTCAAGGCGGTTTGAGGTCGGTTGGATCCGAAGGTGGAGAAGCCACTTCACGCGGATCGATGACGTGGCGGTGGAGTAGCCCCTACTCCATCTCCCACTATAAATACCCCCTCACTCCCTCTCATTCAAGACACCAAGGAGAAGCATTTCTAGAGCTATGTGAAGTTATGTAGTCCACTATAGTAGTAGTAGTAGTAGTAGTAGTGTGGGAGTTAGAGTGGGTCGAGCGAAGCTCGAGTCTCCGAGTCGTCTTCTGAGAATCTGGTATGTCTTCCTCTTGTAAGACTTTCATACTTTTCCTTTACTTTTCTCGAGTATTTACTTTCGCACTTGCTTAGTGTAGTATTACTCTAGTAGTAGTATTATAGTGTTCTAGCCTTGTTTAGTAGTAGTAGTTCACTAGATAAATTAGTCTTGTCTCGGTTGTTTCCATTGCATTAGGTCCCGACGTACTAGAGCTTAGGCTAAGATGTATATTTAGCTTAAGTTGTAGGCGTTAGTGTGAACGTGGTGTTCGACTAAACCCGCCGGTGGATGTTCGCCTCACCGATTGGTTATACCATTCAAACTCCCAACGTGTATTAGCGGGGCGGTTGTGACAGAACGCAGCCTTCCGGTTATATCTATTTACGTCGGGTAGGCCGATAGGTGCCCCTTAAAACCAAGGTATCGCTGAATAGGAGTTAGTTCCCGAAGGGAATGTTAACCTCCTATTTGTCGACATATCTCCAAAGAACCGGGGAATACAAGACTAGTGGCTTTAGTGTGTTTCCACTACTAGATTAGATTAGTTCACGGAAGTAGAAGTAGAGTCATAGGAGTCTTTCACTCACTCGTTGTCCTCCCACCTAGCTATCACTCTACCTTATAAACCCTCTAGCCAGCTCCTTGATCCACCCTTCCTATACACATCCGTTAATCCCTTTTCCACTAGTGATACTAGACTAGAGACACCTGGATCGTCTCCTATTAGTTCCTAGCTACGGCTTTCCCTTGGGAGAAATATAAATCGACAAACTTGGAATACTCCTCGGTGAAATGCTACGGTACATTACGTGCGCTTGCGGAATATCCAATAGATATGGAATTATCCTCTTGGCATCTCTGGCGTTGCCGCCATACTTCTGGTGGTTGCGCTAAGAAATGCCAACAAGTGGTTGGCGAAATTTTTTTGATTCTCGCAATTTTGGGCTACTGAGAATATGATTTTAATCGATCCCAACCATGGCCAACGTCTGACTAACAAAATCTTCAAGCTAGTGTAAGATCCAAATGAGTTGTATTTGTGATGAAGTCCTTATTGTTCTATTGTTTTATGCTACCTCTAAGTTATGTGTGAGTATCCACTACATGGGCCCTTGATATCTTCATCAAGACCAAAACCGACAACCTAGTTAGGATTAGCTGGGTGACTAGCTAAAGGACTCAAACTAAGGATATGTCATCTTACTTAGAGAACATGTCATATTACTTAGAAAAAACAAAATGTCGGGTACCTAGATTAGGGGGTCCTAAACTTGGTGGTTTAGAGGTAAGCAAACCCAACTTTGCTCTCACCTAAAGCCCAAAGGACAACTAAAGAGAACCCCTGTTCTCTTTCGCGCCACATACTGGGCCGGCCCAGGACCAGGCCCACAGCCAAACCACAAAGCCAGCCGGCTCGATACGCGCCCGCTCACTCGCTCGAGAGAGTGACGGAAACCGCTCGAGCGAGCAGCCGCTCGAACCCGCCGTCCTCAATTGCTCTTCCTGGACGCCCACGTGGCTACAGGGCTCGAAATAGTAAAGCGGTACACCTGCCCCGCCTAACTCCATGGCTACAGGGATCGTAACAGTGGAAAGTACGCCGGTCGCTTCCACTATTACGCTGCCCATACCCAGGATTCGAGGATGGCAGGCGCCACTGTGACACCACGCCGTGCACTATGCCGCGTACGGCACCCCCTCAAAACGCCATCGTCAACTCTCCGTACCACTTAACCCGCTGCTCAGTCCCATCGCTCGGATCATCGACCCCTCAAGGCGGTCTCCAGCCGCTCGAGAAATGATGGCGGACATGACGGGCGTACGGGGCGCGCAGTGACCCGTCCATCCCACCTCGACGGCCATTCGACGGGGTTCCCGGGCAGGCCATCATCGCCCACGCCTCGATTACGCCAGCCCACGTCAGGCAAGGACAAGCAAGGATAAGGCAAGACATCATCGCCCACGCTGCTACAGGCTCGAACCGGGTTGAAGCATGGATCCACAGGCTCGAACCGGACAAAAGGAGGCATCCACAGCCAAGTTGACTCGACGGGACGTCCATACCTCGATGTCACGCCCACGCTCGCCCTAGCACAGTGTAGCACTGAGCCTCCCCTTGGCCTATAAAAGGGGACGCCAGGGCATAGCATAGGGCAAGGTTCACACGCTCACGCGCAACACACACATATTCCCGCACGCTAAGTCTCAAGACTTGCTTGTATTCGCCCCTGTACAAGCACCTCGGTGCAAGATAATACGAGTTCATCCCCCTCTGCTGGACGTAGGGCATTCTTTGCCTGAACCAGGATAAAACGATTGTGTTCTTCTTGCATCACCATCCGGATTAGGGAGCACGCTTAGAAATTCACTTGTTGGTGTGATACCCCCGGGGTACGAAACACTGACACAAAACAAACAGGTATAGATAGAAATTGGCTATTTGAGATTCTGCGTAATTTGATTATGAAAGGACTCTTTGTGACTAACTACAAAACTAAACTATAACTAATTGGAATGGGGATCACATCGTCTCTGACTCTACCTTATAGACTATTGTAAGGATCATTTGCCCATGATCATATATTTTAATTTTGGTGATTTGAATGATAGCACAAATCTGACTAACATATGCTAAGATGTGTTAGACAGTTTATAGTAAGATTAATTAGATTAATGCCATTACAAATATCATGGTTTAGAAAAATACCATTACTATTTATCTATTTGAAAATTTGCCATTACAAGTCACATGTTGCTTGAACTATGGCACTTTCTATATGTACTTAAGGGCTTTAATTTTCCTGCAAGAAACCAAATTTTTGTATAGACAAAAAAAATATCACTGGTATTTTTCACTCTATTATCTCCTTGACGTGTGGGCCTACTGTCATCTCTCCATGACACAATAGCAGCCCACACGCTCGTAGACCCGGCCATGCCGTCGTCCCCGTCTCCCGCGGACCTCGCCATGCCGCCACTATCCACCCTCGGAGAACCTAGTTATGTCATCAGCACTCTCTCGCAGACCTACGAATCTGGGCACGCTTCCGTCAGTGTAAGTGCACTTAGCCTTTTAGTGGGTTTTTGACAATTGAATGATGACACAATTAAAAGACTAACAAGTTTGCTAAATGTTGAATAGGTAATTTATTATATGCAAACTTGATGATGTTCTATATTGTGGGACATTTATGATTCATTTGGAATCAAGCATATTTGAACTCAATAATAAGATATGAGGTCTTGCATATGGGATGGTCTCAAAGAGCTTGCTATAGAAATCATTATAAAGATGATTTTCATCATATGGAATTCATTGTATGCTTAATGTGGTTCAAATCGTGATATGACTTGGATTTGCTTGAGAAAGATGGAGATATAGCAAGGAATTGCTTTGAATTGAAGGACCAAGCGTAGGTGTAGGGCAAGCGATAGCTTAGGCGCTGAAGCCTGAAGGACCATGGCTGGTGAAGAAGGAATTACGTGCATTTAGTCTATCATTGATCAAATGAAAGGAAGTTATATTATGAGAAGGATTAAGTGACTTGGTGCATTTGGATTCATTCACACGTATGGAATTGGACCAAGTCACATGCTCAATATGGCTATGCTCAAGCACAATCAAAATATATGTTTGCAATCTCTAATGATGAAGATTCAAAAGTTCGAAGAAGGTTAACCACAAGATGCTGATACGCATTCTAGGGAGAAATTATATGTGGCTAACATCTTTAAAATACATACATTGTGCAGAATCATCTTCTCAGTGGTTGCAAGTGCAAAATATCTGTATCAATTAACTTGGTTTACATAACTCATGAATGCTTGACAAAGTTTATAAGTTCATCAATTAACTTGGTTTACATAACTCATGAACTACATAAAGTTATCTGACATTGACACGTCGCTTAAACAAAAGTTTTTTGAGTTAGCATTCAGATTCTTTTTGTGCACGTGTGACCTTATCAACTTTTTTGTGCACTTGCTACCTGCTTATCAAGAACAATGGCGTATATATGTTTGCGTATTGAGAACAATTAGTGTCTCGTGTAACAAATTATGATCATATCGATCTATTTATACCAATATAAGTACACTATCAGCATGTTTGGTTTAAGGAGTACTAGAGGATTTATCCAACAGCTGACTTACGTGTTCGTTTAAGGATTAGCTTCATCCAACAGCTGACTCCACATGCATGCAGGATCGGGTTCGTTACCTTTTTCTGAGGGATCAGGTACCTCCTCTTGATCAGATTGGGGGAGTTAACAAATGAGCCGAGTGATGGCATGGACGCATGGACTTAAATGTCGCTCTCAGGTTTGATCGGATCAGTTGTGAACCTATCAAATCAATATTGGGTTTTGAAGTCTCTGTAATCGATCACATCCATTTCTTTGCCATATCTATATCAAGATTATTATTCCATTTGCCAAAATGAACCGCAAAGGTATATATCATATACAGGCGTGTAAATTATTAGCGTTCACAAGAAAACTGGCATTACTTTCAACAACACGAGCACGAGTCAATGACAAACCTCACTTCTCTTGATTGATAACTCCTCCATTCCAAATTATAAGTCGTTTTGATTTTTTTATTTATATTTTTAAAAACAACTTATAATTTGGAACGGATGGAATACGATAACCACATGCAGTTTATAGCAAATGTTGTTGCAGATTTGCAGTCCAAATCAATTCATCATCAAACAAATTAAAGGCTTACCCATCTACAGAGATAGCTGACCGAACACATCTTGCGACCTTTTATCTCCTGGTGACTCGCTCGATCACAGAACCGAACGAAATCGTTTTTGAAGCAACCGAACGAAATCGTTCCTTACACCTCTTCTATCTTGGCATGTTTGGCCTGCCCCGACGTGCCGCCGGTCTGCTCACTGCCGCCGCCGCCGCTACGCTTCCTGCTGCTCTCACGCGAGATCTCCACCATCTCCTCCATCTTGGGAGTCAAGTACGCGCTGCTACCACCACCCTTGCTCGCCGCCGCCGCCGACGACAACTGCACGTCCACGTCCATCCCCGAGGCGCGCTGCTGCGCGTGGGCGCTCATGCCGGCGAGCAGGCACGCGCGGCCTGTCTGCTGGTACGCCGCGCGGTCGCCGACGCGGGCGCCGAGGTCGCGCAGCTCCTCCTTGATCGCCTCGCACGTGGGGTCGTCGCCGGCCGCGCCCGGCGCCGACTGCTCCACGGCCTTGAGCCGGGACTCGAGGATCCGTGCCGCGCCGGCGTTCTGCCCGCCGTCCGCGGCCACCCGCGCCGCCGCGATGTCCTCGGCCGCCGCGAGGCGCACGCGCTCCCGCTCCACGTCCAAGTTCGGGGCCGGCAGTGTTGTCAGGTCCAACGGCCTTTGGACGACAGCGGCTGGCGCGGCGACCTTGCGGTACGTGCAGCTTCTGGCCTCTCGGTACGTGCAGCTCGCCTTGACGAGGCGGGTGACTTCCTCTGTTGATCGGGCTCGCGGCACGTGCACGAGCACCAGGAACCGCCTCTCCTCGCCGTCGTAGAGCTCGCCGACGTCGATGGAGGCGGTGCTGCCGTCGGCGCCCACGTGGCTGACGTAGGCGCCGGACTTGAGTTCCTGGATATGGACGCCCCGGTGCAGGCACGTGACGGCGACGCGCGCCTCCTGCACGGCCACCGACAGGAGCCCGCCGACGCAGCGCGCGAACGAGTTCTGGATCGCCGCCGGGTTCCCGACGAACGAGAAGGTGCCGCCCGTGGCGTCCGCGATCGCGTGCATCGCGGCGGCGTCGTGGGTGGTGCCGAAGCCGAACGTGTGGATCGGCGCGGGCCGGCCGGTGCCCGTGAACGAGGGCGGCACGAGGTTGAGGTAGCTCTTGGTGCCGTCGGGCCTGTAGCTTATGCCGCCGCAGTTTTCGTACCCGTCCGAGAGAAGGATCATGGCGGCGACGACGTTCTTCTCCCGGCGGCCGGTGAGCACCTCGGCGCCCACACGGAGGCCCTGCTTGATGTTTGTGTTTCCCTGGGCAGCAAGCGACTGCACGGCGATCTTCGCCGAGGCCTTCCCGGCGTCCGACATGCGCGCGAGGCGGGTCAGGCGGCTGGCGTCGGTGGAGAAGGTGACGACGGAGAGGCGGTCGGCGGGGCCGAGCTGGTCGATGACGAAGCGCATGGCCTGGACCAGAAGCGCCAGCTTCTCGCCCTTCATGCTGTCGCTGACGTCGAGCACGGTGACGAGGTCGAGCGGCGCGCGGGGCACGTCGGACGGCGCCTTGGCGTGCACGAGCACCGCGAATCTGTCCCGGGACGTGAACCGCCCGACGGCCGGGAACTCGCACTGCGTGCTGAGGACCAGCCCGCCGTTGGCTGCCGGGGCCTGCGCCGGGGCGGTTGGGAGTTCCAGCGGCTCGTCGTCGTGGTACAAGCCAACCGGCGCCGCCGCCGCCGCAGGGAGATGGGGACCCTTGGTGTCCGACATGGCCGTCTCGCTGATGATTTGCTTGGCGGGGGGGTTCGGCAAGGCAGATCATATAGATTGACTCCTCCCTCAGTGGGCCCGGGCCGTGGCATTCCGATGATCCGATCCGTCGCTACCCTTTCCGCTCCCAACCGGCAATCCCGTAGATTGCGTCCCGGATTCACATTGTTTCCATCCAACAACCTGAGCTACAATTAATTAATAAGGATTAAGCAAGTGTGGGTTTTCTTTATTACTAAATTAAATTAAATAAGCTATCAACTAATATATTGATATGATACAATCTATCTATATATGCAGAAGTTAAGATACTATTAATACTAGTATAATTCCCGTGCTAATGCTACGGTTACATTTTAGATGAGACAGTATATTCTTCCATATTCAAGCAGCATAAAAAAATGCGACCGAAGGGGGTGACACCCCCAACCGTTTTTCATTAAGGATTTTTATTACCCTCAGCCTAAAATTCGCTCCTGTGGCCCTGTGGGGATTCAAACTCAGGACCTGAGAGGTGCCACCGGAGTGCTAGGCTAACTGGGCTAACGAGTTGAACCCAACATCCTTTGGCAACAACATAATTCCTATACTTCTGAATACACAACACTGTTTTTTGTAAAAAAAATTCCATTACCAAGCAATGTTTAAACCAATCTCTAAAACAATAGATAAAATCAATACATCTTGGAAGATGTTGAAGATTACATCATGAGGTAAAAAAATGGCTCAATATCTTGGAGGTTCTAGGCCTTAGACTAAAATCAAAGCTGGAAATCTAATCCCTACAACACCACTCTTATCTAAATGATGTTAACACCATCACCCGACTGAAGTCCAAGTGTTCCATCAGTCACCCCACTTCCCCAGGGGAACCTTTTTGGCCATGACACCGGTAGCTCCAGTTGAGATAATGAGAGCTGCAGTTTACCCAAATGGGCACAGAACATCCCAATGCTTGACCATCAAGAGAATGGTGCAAGTGCAACACATTTGCCTCCAAAAGCACCAGCTGGAATACCAAAAATATATAGAGTTTATCAGTTTCCACAATGCTCAAAGAGTACCATAGGTAACATATTCGGGACGACATGTTTTCTATCAAAAAATCACATTTTAGCTAAAGATTCAAATCATCCATCATATAAGTATCAATTATCTCGGCTAGCTGAGACCAAACCTCCATAGATACAGCTAGCAAATTTTCCTATTTTATTCAAATCAAGAATTGTTCAAAAACAGTCAAGACCCAATACATTGACATCTTCCAAAAAAAGATCCTATTTGTTATCATTAGGCAAAATTCTAATTTTTGTGCCAAAATTAGCAGGCCCTCATTTCCCATTTGCTACCATGGGAGTCAAAATTCTTGTTTTTATGCCATAATTACCAGACAAAAAAGTACACGTCGCCATCATCCTTCATATACCAAAGTGAGAACTTAATGCTTAGATTTCTAGGATCAATAGTGATAATTGCAGGCACAACGTTGTTGAAGCAAATATGATATTGTCATGACTGTTTCACACAAGTACTAATTAGAGCCCAATTCACAACTTAACAAACTGCAGAAAATGAATAATAAAAGTCGACATGGTAAATTTGGATTGAAAGTCTTGGCATGATTGAAATGAAGTAATGGCACACAATACATCCAACAGAAAACTGTACTGTGGCCTGGCACTTGCTCGCAGATGTCCCTTGTAACCTGTGGACATGACCGAACATCTAGGTACCATGGTTGAAATTTAACTGTAACGACTATTAAGTACCTGAACATCTAAATAAAAAGCATGGTTGCCTTTTCCCTACAAGAAAAATAAATGTGACGCTCTGTACTCTCCATGTCCCATTTAATACCAATTGGAAAAAGAAATACTGATTCACTTTGACTTGTGCTAAAAATACAATAACATGGCCTATATTTTATTCGGAAGATAGTTGTTATTACATCTTCGTCGAAACCGTAACGCATATTACAAAAGTTATACATTTGGAGAAGAATATCATCTAATCTGAAATCTAGCACTTACTTGATGAAGAGGTCATGCACCATGCCTGACCCACATGGGTACACCAGACCTGCCAACAATGGCTTCAAATCAAACAAAAGAGAAAATAAATGGCTTCAAATCAAGATTGCAACATACTGATCCTTAATTCCTGATGCAATATTAGTGACTGACTACATTCTGTTATGCACCCTTATCATCAAAACTTTCCTCCAACATTATTACCATAAATGTATTGTACAAATATGATTTTCTATACCTAAGAAGTCATTTTATACATAGTGTACTGGCACTGTAGAATTCAAATCTCCCAAGTATGTTATCTTTTATTAGCTTCAGTCAATCTATATACCCAGACTGGCAAGCGGCAACAAATGTTCACAAAACCAAAAGCAAAATGTAATTGACAGTAGTTGTTCCATGGGGAAACCAAAAGAAATTTTGTGTTAGACAATATGTCACAAAACTAAATTTACTTCAGCTCTTAAATAAATGGAGAAATCAAGTTGCTTAATCAATTTGCTTAACTAAGTTTTACATCCGCCTTTCATCATGGCAAACAAGTGAAAAAAAAAACATTTTATGCTAAGGGATCAAAGCAATAAGTTTGGCATCCGAAAAAGAATACCTAGGCCGCTGGGAGAGAGAGCCCAATCTCGTAGGCATTCTATCGAGCATGAAGTGTGCACCATCGCTAGCAGCTGCTAGGGCTACTGGACATGAAAGCACAGGGAAGCTGCACATCAGGTTGCTTTCTTTGCAGCGGTCGTTGGTGATGCTCACCTTCTTCCACATGACGACGAAAATTGTGGCTTAATTAAACCAATCAATCATCCGCAAATTGAGGGGAAGGATAAATACCTTATGGACACTCACAGATGAAGGCGGATGCACGCAAATGAACGCCGCCGATGGGAAGCCACAAAGGTTCAGGACCTAGGACGCGCGTGCTGTCGAGAACGAATATCATGGCGCCGGTGGAGTGTGGCAGGGTGGCGCCGCGACCAGGCAGCAACGGCCGGCAGAGGAGCGGCCGTCGGGGCACACGCGATGGCGGCAGTGGTGGCGAGCGTCTCCCATGCTGCCGCGGCTACAGGCGCACGACGCCTCCCCGGAGGCCGGCGGTTGCCCCACGCCTAGGCCTAGATCCGAAGTGTGGAGCCGCCCCGTGCCCTTCGCCCGAACCCTAGGCGCGAGAGACATTGTGCGTGGAGCCGCCGCCGCCGCCGCCCTCTCCCCGACCCCCGCCTAGCTTCGGGTCTTCTCTTCTAGGAAGAAAAACAAAAGAAAAAAAGGCATGGAGGAGCGGGTCGGGAATCGAACTCCGGCGAGAGGTGAGGGCGTCGGCGTGGTGTGGGGAGTCGGGCGTGGGTGAGGAGGGTGGGAAGCGACTATGGGCCGGTGGGTGAGATCCAGCTTCCCACTCATTTAGAATAATTCAATTATAGTATAGATATTATCTTTTCTAAAAATCTATATGTATCTACCTATATTTATCTCTCTCTTTATACCTATAATCTAACTATATACTCCCTCAATCCACAAGTGAATGCAATTATGGGATGCATATCAGTCAAACTTACTTATGTTTGATCAAATTTATAGTAAATATATTCTATAACTAATCTAATGATACTTACTTTATACCATAAATATTATTTTTTATATAAATTTAGTACAAGTTCAAACAATTTTACTTATCGAAAAGCTAGAATTTTTTAATAATATTAGAGAAGTAAAATTTTTGTCCACCATTTTTACCACTCGTGTGGATGTAATTGGGAATACAAATATCATAGTTTCTGAATAATTTTCTGTTTCCAATTAGTGGTTCCAGTTTCTTTGGTTCTCCATTTTTTTGAACAAAATTGTTTTTCGTGGCTTCATATTTTCTACTTTTTTATTTTTCAAATTTGTTTTTTCAGGCACAACTTTCATGGTTTTCAATTTTTTTCCACTGGCGAGTTTTTTTCCGATACGTGATCATTTACAGTTCAATGAGATATCACTTTTTCACAGAGCTAACACATTGTCAAATTTGCAATTCAAAACTAGCACAGTCAATCCAAATCCACTAACGAGATCACTTTTTAAGCAGCGCATGTGTAGATCATGGTATGGAGTTTGACTTTGAGACACACCTAATAGTATATTAAAAATCCAAAATTTCATTGTTGTCATATTATTCATGTCCCTCACTGACGCTGTGTTATCAAGTTGGAGAACGGGGAGCAGGGATTGTAGAAAATTAGTGGCTATAAGAACTAAACATAAATTGGTGTGTGTCACCTAGTGTGAGGTCACAAAAGATGAAGGATGAACCACACGCTTGCATGTCACTCGCAACACACGTAGGCTTAGGAGGGCAGACCATGTCATGAATGTAATGGCACAAATGAAGATTATGCAATTGTAAACTAAAAAGAAGGATGAAAATAAGAAACAATGAACTTAGTGATGAATGGACGGACAAATGGAGAGAGTGAGAGACAAGAATGTTTACTCCACGGTCATCATCCAGTTTATCATAGAGAAACATTTTACTCGGTAAGTGATACGAATGGAGAGAGTCAGAGACAAGAAAAGATAATGAAGATAATGTTAGTCACTCCATTTTCATCTAGTTTATCATAGAGAGATATTTTTATTGAGAAAATCATTCTATTAGGGGAGCTCTATCCAATGAGTCCTAACAAAGTGGTGTACACTAAACATTTACCTATCGAAACCGTGATATACATGTGCACGTAACACGTGAATTCTATACACCATGGAATTTGAAGAATTGAATTTTCTTGTCCCCCGATGGCACACTCACAATTGCAAATGCTCTGTCACGGCCGGACCAAATATAGCCCGGAAGGATTTGGACTTCATGCGGCATTTGCCGTATTCGGCCGAACCATAGTTCACCACCGTACCATACCCGTACACACTTGTGCCTCACCGGTCGTCGCCACTCACACTCACTGTCAGGCACTCATTCGTGACGTCACCGACCGACCCAAAGCCTGGCACGGCCTGACATACCCAAAATGGCAAAATCCCAAACCCCAATTGAATCGAACTCCATGTCAAAAAAAAAAAAAAAAAAAAAAAAAAAAAATCGAACTCGGTATCGGTCGAATCGGAAAGTTCGCGGCCCAGCCCTCTTCCTCTACGACTGTACGGCTCTACCCAATTCGAGCCGCCGGCGAAAAGCTCTGCGTCGTCGTCGGCGGCGGCGGCGCAATGGGCAAGCGGCCCCGTGTCGATCCCTCCTCCGCCTCCGCCTCGGCGCCCAAGCGCCAGTACGGCGCAGGTACTCTACTCTACTCCTCCCGTCGCCTCGTCCCCGTTCCTCTCCCTACCAATCGCCCCGGCCAGCGTCATGGGCGAGGCGGAGTACCGCGCGGTCCGCTGGGGCGGCGGCTAACTAACTAGAGGTTGGGGCTCTGGGTGGCAGGCGGCGGGTACGGCGGGCAGCAGCAGGAGGAGGAGGGGTGCTCGGAGGAGCGGAGCAGCGCGCGGCGGGTGGCGGACCACTACAGCGCGCGGTCCAACCAGACGCTGCAGGAGCGCGAGAGCAGCCCCATCCAACCAGACGCCGCAGGAGCGCGAGAGCGTTGCTGTATGTATAGTAGTTGTCAGTACAAATAGCTCTGAGCTCTGGTTCTCGTGCTTGAAATTGGTGTTAGCCATTGACCTATGCTGCTCTGTTTTGTAACGCAGGGAGGTGATTTGATAAAGTGGGATAAAGCCAAGGTTGGCTACTACGTGGGAGTTGATATTGCTGAAGGCTCGGTTAGTTTCCTATCACACAAAGACTTTTAATCTGTGTCTACAAGTAAACTAGGAGTTGTGGTGTTTTATCTGTATGTTAAGCTAACCCATTTTTTAGTTGCCATCCTTGATACCTGATGGAATCTCGACTTTGATGACCCTCTGAACATTGATATTTTCTTTCTTTTGGTGCTCTTGTGTATTTATGTTTCATGCCTCTTATAGGTCTCAAATTACACATCAACAGAAACTTTCTTTTGCATATAATCTCATCTTATGTGTGATGTATTTTGATGTATCTGCATCAATTTGGAGCATGGGCATATAATGGCCTTACACTTTCAGATAAAAGATTGCATGACCCGCTACAATGGTGACATAGATCATTAACGGAGGAAGAAGTTCAGTTTCCCTGCACGACTTCTATGCACAGATTGTTATGAGGTAAAAGAGAGGAAAATGCTAATTGGTTACCCATGACTATTGACTAACTTGATGGTTTGCTTTTTGGCACTTGCAAACCCACTGATAGAATGAACATGTTATTAGCAGTGGCGGATGCAGGATGGAGAATAAGGGGGGCCTAAAACAATGGAGATATTAATTTGCATGAAGATTTAATGGTGAAATCAATTTTTGCTCCAGTGATTAGCATTGAAATCAAGCAATTAGGGGGGCTGGAGCCCCCAGCCCCCTGTAGATCCACCCCTGGTTATCAGGCATATAACCACAGGCTGTTTAAAACAGCTGATTATTTTTTGGATGTCAAATTATATGCAAGAATGTGCCCTTGCATAGAACACTTTTTTATACTTTTTTATTTACTGAAAATGTGATACAGCCTTTTGCTTTCATAATGTTAGGTAGAATATAGTGTACCCCATGAAAAAATCGCGCGCTATAGAAAATAGCGGCAAGCGTTTCTGGACGCTATCTGCCGCTATAGCGGCAGCTATATGGTGCAGCGCCAGGCAGCTTAGCACGCTATAGCGGCGGTATAGCGCGCTATTTTATTACAATTGGGCAAAATCAGTAAAACAATCATTCAAGCTTAAAACTAAACCTCATAGTTCTATTGCCTGTGACTTTCTTCTTATGCTTATTAAGTTTATAGAGATTGAAGTACAAACATACCTATTTATTTTCCTTTCTTTCTTCCATAGGCTCGTTTGGATGAGTATTTATATGAGGATGCTCCTTTTGACATATGTAGCTTTCAGGTGAGGCATCTCGTTTTCTACTTTTAGCCATTGATTTTACATTTCTCCATTTATTGTGTGGGTTCAACTTTACCTTTTCCTAATTGTCAGTGCACCTTGTTATTTGGTGAAGCTTCTCTAAATCTACATAGCCATGCATGCATTCATGATAGACAGCTAAAAAAGAAGAAAAAGTATCATCGTTTTGCACAATAAAAGAAGCATTATCATCAAATCTTGTAAAACTTATAAATTATAGTTGACTAGTTAAGTAAGGTTATAAAGAGCTTTCCTGTTCTCGGAACAAGGAATTCTCTTCGATCATACAGACTCTATTTTGAATGAGTCCCACTCTACAATTTCAGTTTGCTTTACATTATTCGTGGTCAACTGAAGCACGTGCTAGGCAAGCCTTGGCAAATGTGTCTGCATTGCTTCCAGGATTTTTATCGGGACGATGCCTGATGCAAATGTCATTATCAAAAGGCTTCGAGAATGTATGTCTGAAAGCAACCATATAGATCTTATGTTGGCTAACTTTGTCACACTGTACTTGCTCCTTATGTAAGCTGTCTGATAATATAAAACTCTTTTGTTATGCTCAGCTGAAGGTTTGGAATTTGGGAACAGTGTTTACTGGATTAGCTTGGGTAAGAGTATGCTGAAAAGTTAAATTCTGCACCATTTTTTTTATAACATTTTCCTTCTTTTTGTTAGTTACTGATCCAATTGTTTTGATTCAACGACGCCTTAGAAATTCCCTGCATCCAAGCCTTTTGGTATCAAGTACAAGTTTCACTTAGAGGTAACAGTGGGGCAGTTTTTCCTTAATTTGTGCATATTATTCCCTTTTAATTGAATATGCTTTGAAAGGGTAATTTATCTTGACTAGTTTCTCTTAGTTTTTTTTGAACTTATGTGTTGATAGTCAGGTTTGAGTTTGTGACTAACTTCATTTAGAGTTCCTTTTGTGTTGATAAATTAAAAAAGAAGTGCTGTAATAAATTTCTTCTGCAACCTGCAGGATGCTGTTGATTGCCCAGAATGGGTTGTTCCATTCCATCTCTTCAAGTTACTCGCAGAGGAGGTATTTATTTGTTCTGTTGCTTCGACAGTGATCAAGTGCTGCCTTTGCCTCAACAGACAAAGGTTACTATTTACTACACATTGTTTTTTATGCCTTGCAGAGTTGCAGTATGATCTTGAGCTGGTTTTGATGAAGAACTTCCACGAATTTGTACATGAGTATCTGCAAAAGCCATAGTTTACTGAACTGATACAGAGGCTGGGTGCCCTTGGTGATGCAAGGCAGGACCGAAGTAATTTCACACCGAATCTTGGAGATTGGCTGCCCTTGAATGCTGCCAGTTTTCCCCTCTTATAACAGTATAAAACGTAAATTGCAGGCACACTGTCACAAGACGAGTGGGAGGTTTCCTATCTGTATCTTGCATTTGTCCTTCAGAAGGTACCGTGCAATTCACAATTCCCTGTTCTGTTAACATTTAGATAGACGGTTTGGTAACACTTTCTCCTTATAGCGAGGTCAACCGTCTACCCAACGGCGAGTGAACAACGCAAACAAAGGGAAGATGTTCCTCACCGACGGCGACATTGAGTTTCTCGGGATATTAGCAGAAGTCTACCCTTATAGAGCTTGCTAACAGCTTGCCGATTCTAGTTCCACATAGCGTGAAAGAAAATTGTAACTTTATTAGTGTCTCACTGCTGACTAGTTATTTATTTCTCCAATCTGTATCTGTTGTATAACTTCACGAAATTCAATGTACAAACAAAGGAACTCTAATACTATTTTGGAGGAATGAAAATGAATGAACAATAGTTGGAGCGGTTTCTCGTCAGCTTCAAAGATGCACTCACAAAACATACTTTTTTTAGGGAATTCACAAAATGTGCTTGTGCGCACGCATTTTATGATGTCTTTCCTTTATTTCCTCGAAGTTTCGTAGCTGGGTTATGACTTATGAACAGCCCATATGTTTTGTTTTGGAGTTTGGACGCAATTGTAAGGTGGTTGATGGGCATGGGCACAGCTGCCAACTCCAAAGTGTCCAGGGGAATTGTCAACTCCAGCTGAGCAACTGCAGAAACGAATGTGGTCAGCTGCATTCCAAATGGGCTAATTGGCCTGTTATCCCTGTACCGTAATGACTGGGCCGTAGCCACACGACTCCAGCTAGAAAGAGAGAGAGGTGATCAGCTGGTTAGCTGAGCTGTTTCTCAAAAGAAAAAAAAAAAGGCTGGTTAGATGAGCTTTTAGACTTGGTACCACCTCGGTTGTCTGTGCATAGTAAGCACAAGATATAGTCTTGGTCCTGGGACGATGCAGCACGATCTTACTTGAACAGGATCTGTTCTATAGGCTCCTACCGCTGCATCCTTTACCAATAAGGAAGCAAGCACATAAGTCTGGTTGATGATCCAGGACCTCTGTGCCAGAGCGTGATTAACAGCCAGGATGCTCCAGAAGGTACATCTACCGGTACCTCGCCGGAGCGCGCGCCTTGCAGCTAAGGCGCCGTTCCGGGAACCAAAGCCGGACCTGCAAGCCAAACGCGTACTCCTAAGCAAGTGGACTGGTAAGCCGATCAACAGTGTGGCCACCCAGGATGCACCGTTGCGCCGTTCGCACTTTCGTAAACAACCATCGTGCATCTGTAGTGTGCATCCAGGAATCGAAGCTTGCCTTGTATGATGTAAGGTTGAACAATGATCTAGTGGGTTCCGACTACGACTACGTCTACCTTCCAGCTGTGGGGGCTGCAGGTGGTGCTATCACTTGTTGGCGCAGAGACCTTTGGGAAGGAACGGCAGCCTTTGTACGCCGATACTCCGTCACTGTGCGCTTGAGGCAGCTGGACGCACAGGTACTCCGTCACTGTGCGCTTGAGGCAGCTGGACGCACAGGGGCAGCCGTGGTGGCTAACCAATGTGTACGGCCCAACGGCCGATGAAGAGAAAGCAGGGTTTCTGCAGGAGATTAGAGAGATCAGGGCCGCTTGCCTGGGCCCCTGGTTAATTTGTGGGGACTTTAATCAAATCTACAAGGCTGCAGACAAGAATAATGACAGACTCGATAGGGCCCAAATGCAGCGATTTCGGAGGGTCATCGATGATCTGCAGTTGGACGAGTTACACATGCATGGAAGGCTGTACACCTGGTCCAACCGCAGGGAACAGCCGACCTTGGAGCGGATTGATAGGGCGTTCGCGGACGCTGACTGGGTCGAGGACCACTCCAGCCACCACTTGAGGAGCCTCTCTTCGGACTCCTCGGATCACGCGCCGCTTCTGCTACTCCTATGCACGGTGCTCTGGGCTAGACCACGCTTCCGCTTCCAGCAAGTTTGGACTAAGATGGACGGCTACCAGGAACTGTTGGTTGCGGTCTGGGGTGGAGTGAACTGGGACTTAAATCCGTGCGTCGCTATTGACCGCAAGCTGCGTGGTCTAGCGAGGGCGCTCCGAAGATGGAGGAACGGTTGTGTTGGAGACATCAAGCTCCAGTTGGCAGCCTCCCGTGCATTAATATTCGAGCTCGACGTGGCCGAGGAGAGTGTTGGTCTGTCACCGGACGAGCGCGCGTGGCACGCTGAGCTTAAGCTGTCCATACTAGGCCTCGCCTCACTGGTGCGGACCATGGCAAGACAGAACGCGCGCATGCGCTATCTTCGTGAGGGGGATGCCTGCACAAAATTTTTTCACCTGCAAGCGTGCCATAGACGGCGCAAAAACACTATCTTGGCCATCCAGCATGACGGCCAGACCTTCACAGAAGAGGAAGCAAAGTCCGGGCTGGTGCATAACTACTACCAAAACCTGCTGGGCACACCCTTTCAGCGGACCCGCCGCATTGACCTGGCGTAGTTGCAGCTTCCGCAACTGGACCTTGATGATTTGGCGCGACCCTTCACTTTGGAGGAGGTCACGGGGTTCGTGCACGCCACGCCTTCTGATCGAGCGCCGGGCCCAGATGGGTTCACAGCCGGCTTTCTCAAGAATGCGTGGACTGTGGTCGCGCCGGACGTCATGCGCGTCTTCCAGGCGCTCTGGGAGCTAGACTTCAGAAGCTTCCACGAGATCAACGGGGCAGTGATGATTCTTTTGCACAAGACAGAGGCTCCGGCCGGCCTCAAAGACTACCGGCCCATTAGTTTGGTCCACCGCATTGGCAATCTCTTCGCCAAAGGGCTTTCCATGCGTCGGCACCTAGGATGCATGACATCATCGGGACCAACCAGTCTGCCTTCGTCAAGGGGAGGCGCCTGCATGACAACTTCCGCGCCGTGCAGCTAACGGCCAAGTGGCTGCACGCCAAGAGGTTTCCAGCGCTTCTCCTAAAGGTGGACTTGGCAAAGGCGTTCGACACCGTTGCCTGGCCATTTCTCTTGAAAGTCTTGGAACACATCGGGTTCCCCGAAGGTGGCGGGAGTGGATTGCGCAAGATCGCGAGGTCGGCCAAAGACAAGGGTGCCGGTGAACGGCCGCCCAGGGACGGCGCATCCCGGCCACGCGCGGCCTCGTGCGGGGACCCGTTATCCCCCTTCCTGTTCATCATCGCAATGGAAGTTCTCAACGCCCTCATCGCCACCGCAGACCGCCGCGGCAACCTCACTCCCTTACCAGGCGACGCCGGCAGATGCCGGGCGTCTATCTACGCCGACGACCTGGTTATCTTCTTGGCTCCAACAGCAAGAGACTTCGAATGCATCAAGCAAATCCTTCAGCTCTTCGCGGGAGCCTCGGGGTTGGCCACCAACGTGGACAAGTGTACCATCACCCCGATCGCTCAGGCCGACGCCGACATTGACGTGGCTCTCCAAGCCTTTCCATGTCGCGTTGAGGAGTTTCCTACGAAGTACCTAGGGGCCCCTTGTCCATCCACCGACTGCCGCGCGCAAAGGAGCAGGCAATAGTCGACAGCATTGCCGCGAGGGTGCCCACCTGGAAGGCGGGCATGCTGAACATGGCTGGCAGGACGTTGTTCACGAAGACGACCTTGTCAGCCATTCCGGTGCATGTCTCCATTTGCTGCGCACTTTCGCCCTGGGCCATCAAGGCCATTGACAAAACGAGAAGGACCTTCTTGTGGGCTGGGGCGGCGCAAACTGCGGCAGGGAAGTGCCGCGTTGCCTGGCTCACCGTCTGTGCCCCCCGAGACTTGGGCGGGCTGGGTATCCCGGATCTTCGCATACTTGGGTATGCCCTGCGCCTAAGATGGGAATGGGCACGCGGCGGCTGCCGGCCAAAGTTGAGCGCCATGTGGCGGACTTGTTCGCGGCCTCCACCACATTCTCTGTGGGCAACGGTGAGAAGGTCCTTTTCTGGACAGATTCTTGGCATCCGGAAGGACGGCTGTGCGTCCTGGCACCTCTTCTCTTCACTGCTGTGCCGCCCCGGAGACGCCGCCGTTCTGTCAAGGAAGCGTTGCAGGGGAATCAGTGGGCCTGGGACGTGACAGCAGCACCCACGTTGCCGTTTGCAACTCAGTTCATCCGCCTTTGGACTTTGTTGGAGGATGTACACCTCGACGAGGAAGCAGAAGATCGTGTGCGTTGGAGGTGGTCATTGGACGGCTCATACACCTCGGCCTCAGCCTACCGTGCCTTCTTTGAAGGAAGGACCTCTCTCCGTGGCGCGAAGGAGTTGTGGGCGACTAAAGCGCCGCCAAAGGTTAAATTTTTCTTCTGGCTATCACTGCACGGCCGCCTTTGGACGGCTGAACGGAGGAAGAGGCACGGGTTGCAGCGAGGATGACTCTTGTGTCCCGTGTTTGCAAGAGACTGAACACGATCATCACCTGTTCGCGGGCCGTGTGTCACCCGGGAGGTCTGGCACCGCATCTCGGGCGACTAGGTACAACCAACTTGGCCCCCTGCCGACGGACAAACTGGTGGACTGGTGGTTAGGGAAGAGGGTGACGGTACCTAAAGAGCTGCGTGGCGGGTTTGACTCCTGGTGCTACTGGGTCTCGTGGTGTATCTCGGAAGGAAAGGAACCGGAGAACGTTCGACGGTGCAGCTCGCGACCCGGCTTCGTTGTTCTACAAGTGTGGGAGGAGGCAGCGGGGTGTCGATCCCTCGCGTCCTTGTCCACCTTCTAGTGTGTTAGCTTCCCAGACTAAACCTGTGGCGCAACACCTCGCACTAGGTAGTACACCACTCCACCGCCCGTTCTAGCCGGCGATTTGTGTGTGTTTTCCACCACGGTCGAGGCTCGTGTCGGCCGGGTGGGTTGTAACAAGTCTATCTTCTCTTAATACGACACGCGCAACGCACGTTTTCGAAAAAAAGGTACATCTAACGGCTGTAGAGGATCGTTCCTTAGGACACGGTATCAGAGGTTGTCTGACAGACTATTTTTGCATTTTTTTTTCCTTTGCCCATTCGGCGACAGACTATTTTTGCATTTTTTTTTTCCTTTGCCCATTCGGCATACGCGTGACAAGATGTTCAGTTCAGGCTTCAGCAAAACAAACGGCGATGACCTTGGTCATGTTATTACATTATTCTAATTTGCAATTGTAATAATCAAGCACACATTCGGCTATTATGGAGTTATATGGTGTCTGCATATCAGAGGTTTACAAACCAAGATACACACAAAATACTATAGCATAGATAAGTCTTTTATTGTACTGTTTCCATTCCAAGGACAAGGACACAAGCTGTACATTACATTAGGAGTTCTTGAAATTAAACCATACGATAGACGAGTAATTTTCGACGGATTTAAACCACGATGGGTCCCACAAGGTACTCATGAGCTATCAGGCCCTCTTGAACAGAACAACTAGATGACCCCTATGGCCAGAGCCATGAAGGATCCGCCCACAGCAAACTCTGTTGCTGAAGGGCCTGCTCCGTCCTGGGCCTTGGCGGAGTCACCGAACAAGTCCTTGAAGAAGTCGGTGATATTATGGACAACATCCATCACTGTCTTCTTCGCATTGTCCACAAAATCAGAGAAAGGTGAGCCAGTGGGGATTTCGCTGTTGGATGCATTTTCAGAGGTGGCGTCTTCAAACTTCCCCGACGACTCTACTGTGGCGGCTCTTCAGGGAATGTCTCAACTAGAGCAGTGTCAAAGCAGAGGACAAAATCAATGGTCATACAGGTTGGTAGAAATGATGAATTCAAACGTATAACTTTGGCTAAAGAATAATTGAGGCACATACTTGTCCGGTGATTCTTGTAAAATTCCATAACCTTCTCATTCTTCAGCATACGCATCCCAGACATTTCTATCTGATGCAAGGGAAGCTACAACACTCGAGATCAAGAGTCAAAACAAACAGTTTCAGTGAGAAACATAACAGATGATATCAGAAAAAATTAATTTAAGTGATCCATTGCAAAGTACGGCTACACGATCGACTAGCATAAACTATGTAACACAGAGCTATCCTACATATCTAAACTGTGTAACTGAAAAGCAAAGACTGCCCACAGAACTCACTATTGCAGACCGACAGGAGCAACACACCAAACATATGTCAAATGGTTTTCTTCTAAGTTTATAATTATAGCAGATAGAGTAAGACATCAAATCAGACCAGACAGAGCAACACACAAACATATCTCAAAGGGTTTTCTTCTAAGTTCATAATTATAGCATATAGAGTAAGACATCAAATCATTGGCAACGCAATACATTATTATCCCAATAACAAAATTCAACAAACTAGGTAGCATTGTATGAAGGTGCCTTATGTGACAAACAATTTGCCCCCTTGGAGTGGCATCTATAGGGTGCCGATAATTGATCTCCTAGAATGAGTAGTGCGGTATGTTTAGAGGGGCCATTGCACAAACCTGAGCCTCCGGGCTTGATTTCAGCAATGTAAAAGCTTGGAACACATGTCCAGGCATAGAAGGAATTATGGCATCAGTTGCCTTCGTATTCAACTCTTTATCCTGTTCCTTAACAACCTCGCCTTGCGATTCATTGAAATAAGCCCTGTAACAAATTATTTCGTGAGGATAGGATGAATATACCTTAAGCAAATGTGAAGCAAAATATATCCTGTACAGATGGAACAGATTATAAAGCCATCAAAGTGTTGTTGAGGGCATCATTAGATATGTATGAAAAGGTACAAGTGCCATAGAGCATCACACTTTCATACTCGAGTGAGTGTGTAAAGATGCACATGGATGAAACATGTACGTGGGCTGCATCAAGTAGACAATTTGAGTGAGCTGAATAGCATGCATCGAATTCTCCTTTCCAATAAAACTATTGCGTTGTGAGGCCTAGGGTTCTCATCACCAATTGGGGAATCGAATCCCATCGCCCAATATAACCCTACAAAAGCCTAATCAGATACTCAGATGCTTCCTAAATCCCGTCAAAAAGAATTATTTCAGCTAAACATGTCAGGATGAATAAATCCTAAAAGAAAAAGCTCGAGCAGTCCAGCTATAACGAAAATCAAAATCCCAACCAATCAATTAGTCAATTCGACGAATTCACAGAGGGGAAGTGGGAAAGCCGCGATCTCGCGATCTTTCACCTCTCGATGGCGTCCCTGAGCTCGGTCGTGGCCTCCTCGGCCTCCTCCCTGGACGGCGGCGCGAAGACGAGCCTGGGCTTGGCGGCCGCCGCCGTGGCCCCTCTCTCCGCCACCACCACCACAGACGCAGCGTCGTCCCTCCAGCTCCGGCGAACTCCCAGTCGTCCAGCTCCCAGGGCGCCGCCCACTGCGCCGCGGCGGGGCGCCGCCTCGCCGGAGGGCGGAGACGAGCGGCGCTCGCCTCGGGGACCCGCCGCGGCCGCGGGGCCGTGGCGAACGCCGGCGCCGCGTGGCGGAACCGGCTCCCCTTCGCCGCCGCCGCGCCCCCCGCGGCGATGCCGACCTTCGCGGCCGTGCGCATCACTCCTCCCCCCATGGCGATGGCGACCTCGCGTGCGTTCCCTCTCGGTGGCGTCGTCCTCGTTCCTAGCTTCTGGACTCCTCGGTCCTATATGTGTGGTTAGTAATCGATTCGAATCGCCATCGCTCACAGACAGTGAGTACTTGACTTGAGCTTACGCCTCGTAGTAGTAACACTATGGAACAAGAGATCTTGGTTATGTGGATGATGTTGGATAAATACCCGATATGGACTTGGTTACTATGGTTGGCATATGCTCTAAATGTGATTGCTATTAGCATAGGTGCTCACCTAGCATAAACAGTTATAATGATAAGTCATGAAAAGAATAGAATGAAAGGTTTATGCTTATACATATCTATAACATGATAACTTGTGCTTTTCGTAAATGAGTCAGCCTAGTCCACTATAAAGCCATGCATTCCACCCCAAAGCGTCCTTATTTTCTCGGTTTAAGACGGGTAAGTCTAGCCGAGTACCCTCGTACTGGGGTTTTATTCCCACTTGTTGCGTACGAAGTACTTTTGCTATGGCAACAAGACACCCGTATCCCACTTAGGGAGGAAATAGACTTTGGGCAAAGTCAACTCTTATATCTCATCTACATGCTTTTGTTGGAGTCGACCCCGAGCCGGCATAGTATTTAAAATGTAGGTGTGAGTGTAATTTCAAGAATATCTGCTTCCACCGTTTATTTGCAAAGTCTAAGTTGTAATAGTAATAACCTTATTTGAAACCTGGTGGGTAATTATTTTATTTGTGAACTGTTGTATCAAGTGAATGAGACCGAACTTGCGATTCGGGTGTTACGTGTAAAAAGTTCGAGATCCTTCGAGATTTCGCGGACTACGGGCTAATATGATTGCGGTTTACTAGCGTTTAAGCCGCCACGGTGGCTTGATTAGTGAACAAGTAATTATGTTAGTTGGTCGGTTCCGTCACATGAGCTACCGCCGCTCCTCCGCCGCGGCGATGACCGCCGCACCTACTCCCTTTCGGTGGAGAGTTTCGCCCTGCGTCGTGCCCTCTTCCGGAGTCGTCTTGGACGTGCTTCCGCGCCCAAGGAGATTGGAGGGGTTGGTGCCACCACCGGCCCATGTCGTCGAGCCCATGGGGATGCCGATCTACGGAGGTGGAGACGGAGGAGCGCGGCGCTCACGGTAAGAACGGCAGATGCACGACGTGAGTGTGGCGACCTCCGCACGAGCGCCTCTGTTTGCACCAAAATTTGGATCGGTAAGACGTTTGGAGAGGATCGTAAAAAGATTCGAAGATCGGCTAATCGGGTGTCCACAAAGAGCTATCAACTTTAAGACATAATTGTCACGAGTGGACGTGGCCAGAGATGTAAGTACCAAATGTTGTGTGAAGCGTAAATTGGCAAGTGTTCAAGAAATAGGAGACTCCACGGTACGAAGGAACGGTGGGTCCCAAGCAGAGATTTATCTATTAGAGTAGTTATCTTTAGTTGACTTTTCCATATCTGCCCGGTCGTATCAAAATAGGATTTTGTCAAAGACCAGGGTATAAATATGTAAGCCCCGCACATTGTAAAGGATCCAACTTTCAATCAATCAATCAATCAAACAAACCCTTTTACGGCCCCAACGCTAAAAACCAAGCAGCTTCTTAGGATCTCATATTTCATCGAAAACTTATTGATTCGACCCTTTCGCTTGTGCAAGTATGTTAAAAAGCTTTTGCTTATGAGATCGCGGTTCACCTCCTTTCGATGCATCTGGTGAAGGTCGCTGTTGTTCATTGCTAGATAGGGCCGGTTCGACCTCCTATGGACGCATCTACAATAGTTGAGGGTTGTGTGTTTACGCTAGATTTGGCCGGTTCGACCTCTTATCTAGATTTACACGTGCCAATAGTGTTGTTTTAGCACTTACGACGGCTCAACCTCCCTTGCCGTTATGAGTTGACGCATGCTAGTTATCGGTACGCGCTTAGGATTTGGCAATCTAGTAGATTTATTAAGTTACCCATGCTAGTTATCGGCTCTACTAGATTTGGCAACCTAGTAGATTCATCAAGTTATCCTTTTGCTAATTATCGCTCTATTAGGTTTGCATCCTAGTAGATTCATCAAGTTACCAATGTTATTAGATCTATTTGTTATTTACTTTTAACACATCTTTTTTGCCCGAATCAAGATTGGTAGGTTTGGCTTACATCTTTTAGATCCAATCGCCTACATTGCTCATGTTGTTAGATCTCTTATCATGACTTCATTGATCTCATTGCTTATATTAGCCAGATCCTATCAATCTTATTCGTGATGTGTGCTATTCTGGGTATAAGTGGTTTCATGCTAGAGCTTAGGTTTTAATGTGAAGTCGCTCATGCACCTAGTTCATTCTCACGTCACAGATCGGCTAATTTAGCCGATTCACCGCAGCTTCACCCATATCATCGCTATCGTAATCATGTTTAGATCTATCTAGTTTATCATGTTTGTAGATTTGTTAGATTCATTCATGTTATTGCAGTATGTAGATTTTATTCATCATCGTATTGATAGGACTGAATCGGCTAAAGGTTCTGTGTTTACACGTGTACTCGGATAGTGGTCTATTATGTCTCTTACTTATTCTAGCACGATCATGTCTAGATCCAATTCCATATTTATTTATTCGATCCATGACATGATTATTGTTTATTTAATGGATGTTTTATTCATCGTTTTAATTGCTTTTACATGCATAATGGATCTTGACTTTCTAATCATTGTCCTAACTGATCAGCCTATTTAGCCACACACTCGAATCGTCTCAATCGTTCCTGAGTGCCTCCATCATTTCGGACGTTTACCTTCTCCTTGTTAATTGCAGGGTCAAATTGACTCGCCACGCCCGACTCCGACCGGATCGATCAGAGAGGCCGGGGATCAAGAACGTGAGCCTTGATGCGTTCGGCTTGCGAGACCGTTGGGCGTGAGGCAGTCACGTTTTTTACGCCAACAGCCTCCCCTTGCGCAGGCGCGCGAGTAGGGAAGCCCGCGGCCTTCGACGAGGGCACACGCGTGGCCGGTTCCACCGAGCGCGAAGCGTGAGTCCAGGAGTCCCAACACGCCGCATAGCAGCGCCATAGCCGGCGCGGCACACGCCGGTCATGTCGGCCAGCTCGATCGTCGAGGCGGGCAAGGCCGCTGCGTGGAGCAGGGAGCAGCGCGGGCCGGCGGGCGGCGGGAGCTCACGCCGCGGTGGCTCCTCGACGCCGAGAGGGAAGTATGGCGGATCAGAAGGCCACAGCCCTCCCGCGTCGTGCGCAGGTCGGTGGCAGAAGAACAATGATGGACTGGTGAGTGAGGACAAGAATGAGCGAGGGGGGTTTATGCAAAATTTAGTCTCGACGCTGCCGCCTTTGGACCGGTCATGCAATCAAGGGTGAAATGGCGTGGATCCTGGACAATGCTTTAAAGTTTAGACATACCTACATGCTGAATTTTATACTTTAAACTACACCAGATGTTCAGAAATATGTACAGGTGCAACAGGCAACAGGCCAAAATGTACGAACATCAGAGGTCCAAACGGCCTGTCCAACCAACCCAGTATATGCACGGCTAAACAGAAGCCCATAACCACAAGGCCACAAGGGCCAAAAAACAATAACAAAATTTGGCTTGGTACATCAAGCCAATGCACGATTGAGTCAGAAGTAATTTCTCTAATATTTGCACTGAACCCTTAAGTATCTGTCGTGATCAGCACAATAGATTTAAGAAATTCAGAACATGGTCTTCAATTTTACTATTGTCTATAAACTCCAGTCACAATGAAAAAACCATCACAGAAGAAGAATCTAAAGCACGAACATCACAACAGTTTCGCAGCCAATCCATGCGTCGCCCACCACAGGCTATCAGCTAAACAGCACGGGCCAAGCGCTACGTCGGCACCCATTCTATCATTCTCATCCAGGAAAGTAAGAATGAAGTCGATCAAGAAACCATAAGCACACAGAATAAGAATGCATCAAAATCCATTATTTGCATCGAGCTACATAAAACTCTGAACTGTAAAGTACAGTCAAATCAGGAAAGAGAGAGGGTTAATATCAACAATCACGTTACACAGATCAGCTGCTTCTCTCCTTGACCTACTTATGCTCCTACTACTACAGGCTACACTACAGTCTGGTCGATGATATCCCGCAGCGCGCACCTCGACGCCGTGTCGCACAACGAACGGGTGTGAGAGCAGCTGCGGCACCGTGGCGCGCCGCGTGGGCTCCTTCTGCAGGCACGCCGCCACGAATGCGCGCAGCTCCGCCGACGCCTCCGCATCCTCGGGCACGGACGGAGGCTCCGCGTCGCAGACCGCCTGCTCTATCTCCTCAACGTACGCCTTCTACCTGGGCAGGACGGGTCGTCGCCCGAGGAACATCTCTTAGGATGACGGTGACGCCGAGGCCCTAGACGTCGGCCGCCACGGCGCCGTGCGGGCCGGCGCGGGCTCTCGGCGCGAACCGCTCGGGGCTGGAAGTAGGAACATGGAGCCGCGGTCGATGGGGACCACGAGGCGCTCGCCGGAGCGGCCGTAGAGGATCCTGGAGAGGCTGGTCGCTGATCTTGACCTCCCCACGTGAATTAACGAGATGCTGTCGGGCTTCACGTCAAGGTGCGCGACGCCGCGGGAGCGCAGCTGCGCCAGAGCCACGACGCACTGCGCGGCCACCTCGGCGAGCGCTGACCTGGGATGCCGAGACCCCCACCGCGCCGACGCAAATCTCAGACGTCGATCTGGGATCCATGACCTTAATCGGCGGGCCAGACAGGCCAGATATACGGTTCTCGGCCGTTGCTACGATACGCGACGCTTTTAATTAAGACTAGCAAAATACGCTCGCACACAGAACGGGAGTAAAACTGATGAACTCGCCGAGCACGCAAGCAACTGGGTCGACAAACTCGCGGAAGACCGAAAGGGTCTGTGGCGGCGAACTCGAGCACGTGAGATGGATGACCACCGCGCGCTGCATGGACCAGGACCAACACCTCAAGCACGGAGTGGGCCTCTTCGCTCCATCGCCGACCTGAGGCCGGCTTCGGCCTGTGTGGCGACCCGGCCCCGACGCTGGCCGCAATAAGGCTTCGCTCCTTAGCGCGCCGGCCGCGCCGCGTCCTCGCCGGGCGGCGACCCGAAGGTGAGGAGTTCAACAAGACTTCTCCTGGGCCGCCGCGCCCGCCTCTTCCTCCTCCCCCTCTTCCTCCCCCCGAAGCCCGGCGCCACCGCGGCCGAGGAGCGTCCCGGCGTCCCCGCCGGGCGGATCCGGTCCTCCGCGGCGCCGCGCTTGGCCGGCGGCGACCGCAGCGGGCTCCTGGGTTCGCCGCGGCGGGCGGGGCGCATGAGCGGCCGGCGCCACCGCCGCGTCGTCCTCCTCCTCGGCTGCGGGCGGCCGCGGGCCTCTGTGCCGACGGCCGGGCGGGTGCCGGCGGCGCCGCTCGCGGTCGCTCGCTTCGGCGGACGGGGGCTCCGTGGTGCGGCTCTGCCCCCCGGGCGCTTCCGGGGCGTGCCGGCTCCCGGGCGCCCCACACACACGCGTTGGCCGTCTGGATCCCCCTTGGCCGGGCCACCCTCGCGGGTGCTTAGGGTTATGCCCGGGCAGCGGGCTAAGCCGCGGGGTCTCGCTCGAGGTGCGAGGCACCTCGGCCGGGGAACCATCCGCCCCGCCACTGCTTGCCGCCTCCTCGCGCCCGCGGGCAGAGGTCCCCCCCGTGGCGGGTTTACGGGCGTGCGCCTCGTGCGCGCCCGAGCGGCGGTGGAGAGCTGGCGGCGAGCCGGAGGCGAGGCTTCCTTCGGCAGCTGCCGTTCCTTCCGGCCGGCAGCGGCGGCGGTTGGGTTACGCGGGGCACTTACTCGGCCTTCGTTCCCGCAATGGAGGGCGGGGACCGCAAGACGAAGGCGTCCACTCAAGACCGGCGAGACGCCCCGCGCCCGCCGCACCCCCGGGCTTGAGGCGGGGAGCTTCGGGCTGCAGGGACGTTGCCGCTGGGAAGGCCAACGCCCATAACCCGGCGCACCGCAGTAGCTCGTGGCGGTGGCCCTAGCGTGCGGTTCGTCCCCTACCCTCTCGCGCCGCTGGGCGATAATGGTGGGCGTTGCCGGCTTGGCGGCCCGCGGCGGCAGCCTGCCTATCTCGTCCCTGTGGTGGGCGGCAGGATGGCCGCTTGGCCCCACCGGCTTCCCGCGTCACCGGGGCTCTGCGCTTCCGGGCATGCACTCGGCTCCTCCCTCCGGGTGGTGGGCTGGGCCTTCGCCGTTCGGGGCGGCGCTCCTCCCGTCGCACTCGGGGAGAGTGCTCGACGGGGTGACCTCCGGCCCAGGGCCAACCGGCGGTGTGTAATGCGCCGGCGCTTTAGCTAATCTCCACCACGACCTTCCAGCTTGGATCGGCACCGGCGGTGCACACTTCGAAGACATCAAGCTACGTCGATGACGGCAGCGGCTGTCCGGGACGGCTTTTGGTGAAAACCATGTCCTAGGCCCGCGGGCTAGTACTGGCGACGGTGGCGAGATCGTCATTACCTTCCTGAAGGCGTCGTCTTAGCTGTCCTACACGCGTCGGCTGCCGGGCCACCTCGGTACGAAAGTCCCCAAGGGTGCTCGCTCCAATGGAGTTGGCGCCCGCGGGCGTCATTCCCTTCGTGAAGGCTCCGGGGGTAGCACCCCTAGAGCTCCTCGTGACGTCTAGTCGTGCTCCCCGCTTGCCCCGTTGGGCCTTTGGGTTGTCTTTGTGGTGTTGGTGGCCTTTCTTTTTTTTTGTGTTTGTTCTTACCGGAGGTGGCAAACAGAGCGTGTTTCAAATCTTGCTTTCCACCCCGGTTTCATCAGCATTTGCATTCCCCTTCTTAATGAAAAAGACGCTCTTTTGCGCGTATTCGAGAAAAAAAAAAAGTCTAGCTACGCAAGTGGCCAGGCAAGCGACGTGCGCGACCTCGGTAGGACAATGAAGGGCGACGTCATGGCATAGGTGTGTCATATAGTTAACTTTTGATGAAGGCAAAGCGGCTGACAATCTGGCACTCACATCTTACATCTTGTCGATACAACTTCCCTAAGCCCACGATCTGATCTAGTTTTTTTTTTATTTGATTTTTTGTTGGTGCAATCACGTGTGTTTTTTCTCTATTTCTATTTGGATTTGACTTCCATCCAATTATTTTGTAGCGTACAAGAACTTTACTTTGCATCTCCACTAACGATGACGAGGATTAGCAGAATTTAAATTGGACCACACAAAAGAGGCGACCAAAGAATTAGTAGAGGATTTTCCTTTGTTATATAGTATAGGGTATATTTATAGATTTTTTTCTATATTTAAGAAGGACATCGAATAGGATTCAGAGTGCCATGTGCTGTCATGCTGGATAGGTTGTCCTTTGGGGTGCATGAACCGTGTTGGACTAAGACTTCAAGTTATTTCTAGAAAACAAAAACAAAAAAAGATCTGTACCTCAGTCGAGGTTTCCATCGGACTATTTATTTACTTTTTGTTCACTAACAAAAACCGAATAGAGATCGAAGTTGGACGAAAAAACGCAACGGAAATTTCGCCTCTTTATTAGATACTAGCAAAGATGCCCGTGCGTTGCAACGGGAGAAAAAACAATAATATCCCTAGACCAATAGACGATTCTACTCAATGATCACCTCACATACCATCATTGATTAGTGTAGTTCAAATTCATAGTAGTGTTTCTCTCTTATTAACAACTACGTGGTAGGTCCTGAGGAGCGGACCGTCGACTATGGGGGTCGGCTTGAGGCGACGATGACCTTATTGCTATGTTCCAGGCCGTTTCAAGTGGCCACCTACCATGGCCATCAAGAGGTATGCGGCGCATATCCTGGTGGACGAGGGATACGATAGGTGGCAGCTTGGCTGTGGCAGTGCGGCCAGCCAATGGCTCGGGCCGATGTTGCGGTAGACCAACAGGTTTATGTGGTTCGATTTTAGTTGTATCGATTTATTCTAGAATTTCTCCTTATTTTTACCTAGCTTTGGTAGGTTTGTGTTCGAGTCGATTTGAAAAGTCCTTGCAGGACATGATCTGTGTTGTTTTTTCATTCAATGTTGAATCCATGCTTTTTATCATAGATTTTAGATGTTTATTCCTTATCTACATTTGGACTGGAACCTCTACATTTGGATTGAATTAGTTTTGGATACGGACTTTGGCGGTGATGAAATATGTTATGATTTTTGTGAGTTGTGATGACGAGAGACAGATCAGTTAGGAGAGACTGGAAAAAAGATTATTATATAAAGTTAAACTTTTTATTATTATATATAAATTTACTCCACTACGTTTGTACTCGTAAATAAAAATAAAAAAATAGAAAAGATCCCGAGCTGAGTACCTTGGTCCGTCGTACATGGGCTCTAGTGGCCGGATCTCCGTGCACAGTTTTCCAAAGCAATTTTCTATCTTTATTAATTTTCTATTAGTTAATGGCGGTATGCAATTCGTTTTGTAACCTTTCATCTTCTAGTGCGTTGGATCCTTTTATTCTGATTATTCACGTATGTGTTCTTTCGGTTTGCTTGATTAATGGTCATATTTTTTTCTTCATGGTCTTGTTGCGTCTGATTTTCTGTTTAGTTTTGGAAGTGTTTTTTTAATTATATTTTTATCATCCACAAGTCGTTAAGAAAGTCCGGATAAAAAAGTAGGAGAAAATTTTTACCTCTTTATATATGACATGACTATGAGTCCGGGTCTACAACACAATACCTTATCAAATCGGACTCCATATCACGCTAGACAAGACCCAGTACCTTTTTGAATCGGACTCCATATCACGCTAAACAAATACTATTCTAACTCGTGTGATGGACGAAAAAACACAATGAAATTTTGCCTCTTTATTAGTAGATATAGATATAGATATAGATATAGATATAGATATAGATATAGATATGCAATACCATATTTTTTAGTTTTACTTTTTGTCCTTCTAATATGTTATACTACATTTTTATTGTCTTATTTTTTTGTTTTGCCAACTCTTAAATATTTGAAGGTGTTATCAACGGTTTATCTCAATATATGTAATACCATATTTTTATATTTTTATTTTTTTTAGTCTTCCAATATATGTAATACTATATTTTTATTGTCTTATTTTTTTTTCTGTTTTACCAATCTTAAATATTTGAAGGTGTTATCAACGATAAATAGAGAAAAGTTTTGTTACACGGCAATGGATCCTATGCAAACTGGGGTTATCCCAAACTTATAAACTAACGATCTGGACCGTTGATGCTTGATCCAAGGGGCGCGGAGAGATTGGGTAATTTTGCACTTAATCGCCCGCTCTTAATCACAGTTTTACAAATTCCTCCTTCCACCTCTCTCACGCGCCCCCGATTAACATCCCGCGCCCGCATCGCTTGGGCAATGTTTACACCTGGATGCCTAGCTTGTATAGGATCCATTGCCTTGTTATACATCATCAAAGTTGTTGTGGTTTTTTTTTTTAGGTGAAACTACACATCCTTATTCATTCTATGTATAGTTATTACAAATTCTAGCCGGTGGATTTAAAAACCACACATGCCGGCCAAAATTCTCATAAATGGATGTGGTATAATGGTAAGACTTTTTAGCTATATGGCCTGTTTTAGCCCTTTCTCGACTTGGGCCAGTGCCCAACAAAGCTAACTGGCCAGGCCCAAGTTTAGATAATGGACAATTTAGGAAGCCCAAAAGAAAATGAATGATCCATCTTCTTCAACCTTCGTCCGTGGCTGCGGCTCCGACAGCGCTCCTTCAGTTCGTCACTGCCTCGCAGACCTGACCACCTGAGCACTGGGGACGGGGGTTAGGGTACTAGCGCCAGCGGCTACCTAGGGCGGCCGCTCCACCTCGCTGTTACGGTACGGTAGGTCCACTCCTGCTGTCGAACCCTCAGCGCGCGGGGGCGGCGAATCCAATGGCGGGCGAGGACGAGCTGCCCGTCGGCGGGGGCGCGCCCATCCGGCCGCCGCGGCCGGAGGACGCGGGGCTCGAGGACTGCGCGCTCCCGCCGGACTCCATCGCCGAGGCCTTCTCCCTCGCCGCCGCGGCCGTCGCCTCCCGCCTCGCCCGTCTGCCCTTCTCCCAAGACTCCGACTCCGACGAGGAGGCCCGCCGCGTCTCGGCGCCACGCGGTGGAGGAGGAGGCTGCGTGGATGACCCCGGGCCTGACCGTGGCGCCGCCGCCCCCGACGCCCTTGTCGGCGGCGGCCGCGGCGTCGCGGGCGACGGCGGCGGCGGCGACGAGGTCGTGGTCGTCGGCGGCGGAGGGCGCGGAGGCCGGTACGCGGACGCGGTGGTGGTCGGTGGGCGCGGTGGAGAGGAGGATGCGGTCGTGGTGGTCGGGGAGCGGCGCGGGGAGACGAAGCTGGGGAAGGAGGATGGGTGCGTCGAGGGGGTTCGGGAAGGGGTCAGTGAACCCCGACGGGCGAAAGGGGGATGGAGAGGGCCAGGAGGCGGCGGAGAAGGCGATCTTGGTGCCGGATTTCGACTGAGGAGCCGATTGCTGACCGCTGAGTTGTAGCGTCTCCGCTGTAGATTGGGCCAAGGTGTGAATTTCAGTTTAGCTTTGTTCTTATTGTTAGAGGTGACTGCGAGGGTCAGATCTTTTGCTGCATGTTGTTTGCTTGGCAGTAATGTAGTGTGGTTTTGAGCTCAGACATTTTAGATGTTTAAACTCAGATGACAGTTTCTCAGATGTTTAAGCTCTGCCTAGAGTTACTAGTAGTTTGTCCCTTGTTGATGATTCTTGGCTGCATGTGTCTTCTTGTTTTTGATGTGGTAAGGGCTGGTGATTGATATGGAATGATGAAACAGCTACTGAGCTCTGCCACTTGTGATGAAAGATCTCAAAAGTTTAATTAAAACTTCTTCCTCTTGCACAGTTGCAATGTATCATGTAGTAGTACATTGTGTTCTTGTCAAATAAACTTTACTGGATTATAGAAAGGGATAACTGCATTATAATCTTAAAAATAAAAAGAGGCTAACTGCATTATAATGTTAAAAAATAAAATTTTTCGAATTTCTACTCCTTGAGAGGAGAATTCCTGCAATCTACTACATTACTTTGCATCCTTAAACCATTTGTCACATTGTTTGCTATAGAAGGGTAAAGTGTCTGAAAATTGTTTGCTAACTGATGAGAAGGCGAAATAAGATTAACACGAGAAGCGAACTTGATGGAAATGATGCACAGACATATTTGCCAATTCCCTTTGTGCCACCAGAAATGCCAGTGGAAAACTGGAAGTTGCGTAAGCTTTCTGGTCAAAGTCATACAATTTTCAAGCTTCAAAGATTTTTCAACATTGTGCACCTGGATGAGATGGAAAAGAACTTTCTTATCAGATAGAAGGTTATCCAGAATTCTACAGTAACTAGTAGAGGAGCTTCAAACGTTTTGCATTTCTAGTAACTTAGACCCAAATTAGTAGTCTCTCCGTGTGACATGAATCACATAATTTATTGCTTCGGCTGGCTCGTGTGACTGATGTTCCAAACATAGAGCAATACTGAAACTTGGACAGTTCTTTTCTTGTAAGATGCTGATGGTAACCAATTAGTTTAACGGCTTACTTTCAGACCTACTGAAAATTGTCAATGATAGGAGAAATGGTAACAAGGCTCATTCAGGCTGGTGTTCTAAACACTTGAGACTTTATTCACTACTGTTATGTGGGCTGTGGGGATTGAGAGGAGAGTTGAAGGAGCGGATCTACAGTACCCGTGGTGCTACTGGGTACTATTCACAGCGGTGGATAGGGCTGCGAGGGCGAGAGATCCGGCCGCGGGCGAACCCGCGGCCGGGCAAGAGGGAAGGAATTCCCTTAATTCTTGCTTGATTTGACAACTACTGAGTACTGACATGTTTGCACGGCAGTAGATCCAGGTAACCATGCTTTCTGGCAGAATTGCTGCAAAAGAGGCCCTCACAGTAGTATTATCAGTTTCAAGAAATCCTTTTTGGGGGAATATGCAGGTCATGCAGATTTTTTCTTTGTTAAGAGAAACTTTTAGTAAGTAAGCTATTCTTATGAGAAATTCACATAACTGTCAATCTTGTATATATGAAAAATTGCATCTGTCATCTGCATCATCTTTTGTCTATGTACTAGGTTTGTCAACTCTGCATTTTGTTCTTATTAGAGGTAACTGCAGCAGTCAGATCTTCTGCTGCATGTTATTTGCTTGGCAGTAATATAGTGTGGTTTTAGGCTCAGACGATATTTTCTTTGATGTTCCGAACTTATACAGACAGTTTCTTAGATGTTTCGGTTCAGGCAAGAGTTTGCTACTAGTAGTTTCTTCCTTTCTGATGATTCTTAGCAGTTATGTGCCTGCTTGATTTTTATGTGGTAAGGGCTGGTGATTGATATAGAATGATGAAAAACTAAGCTGGGATCTGTGATGAAAAATATAAAGAATTGTAATTGAAACTTCTTCCTCGTGCACATTGGCAATGTATCATGTATGTAGTGCTTTGTTTTCTTGTCAAATAAACTATGTTATCTCTGTGAGGAAAAGAGTGGCTAACTGGATTATAATCATAATGTTAAATTACTGTGCATCTTGAAACCATTTGTCACATTTTTTCTATTGAAGGGAAAAGTGTCCAAAAATAATTTGCTGGGTGAACTGATGAGGAGACGAAATAGGATTAACAGGGAATGTATTGCTTGTGAACTCAAAGATATACTGTTTTGCAGAAAGGTAACTTGATGCACACATAGAAATAAGCAAACATCTTTTTGCTAACTCTGTGTGTGTGCCACCAGAAATGTGAGTGGAAATTATGTTGCTGAATGCTGATAAACAAAAAATTATTGAACTAGATAAGATGGTAAAGAGAACTTTCTTAATCAGACAGAAGGTTATCATGAATTCTAGTGTAACTAGTAGAGGAGCTTCGAAGGTTTTGCATTTCTAGCAACTTAGACCCAAATTAGTAGTCTCTTCGTGTGACATGAATCATATAATTTATTGCGTCAGGCGGCTCGTGTGACTGATGAATGTTTCCGACCACCGTGCCACTTCCAAACATGAGAGCAATACTGAAACTGGGACAGTTTGTTGTAAGATACTGATGGTAACCGATTAGTTTAACTGGCAACTTTCAGGCCTGCTGAAAATTTGTCAATGATAGGAGAAATGGTAACAAGGCCCATTTAGCGTGGTGATCTAAACACTTGAAACTTGGTTCACTACTGAGTACTGAGATATATGTGCTGCAGTGCTGTAGATCCAGGTAACCATGCTTGCTGGCAGAATGACTGCAAATGAGGGCCTCACAGTAGTATCATCAGTTTCAAGAAATCCTTCTTTGGAGAATATGCAAGACATGCAATTTCTTTCTTTGTTAAGACAAACTTTTTAGTAAATAAGCTATTTGGTTGGAGAAATTTACGTAATTGTTAATTCTGTATGCATGAAAAGTTGGCATCAGTCATATGCTTCATCTTTTGTCTGTGTACTGCGTTGTGTACTGCATTTGTGAGAACTGATGCGGTTTCATGCTATTTGACGTACTAGAAGTACTACAGTTCATTGTTGTGTTTACAGTGTGTTTTGATTTTGTCAATTTATACAGGATCAAATGGATAATATTGAATTGCTTGTCACTATAATTAGATGTTAACTAGAAACTTGTAACTGGCTGTGAAATGTCGTCACTTACCTTTTTTCCATAGCAGGTTGCTGGCAGGTAGACATTGGTAAAGTGCAGGGGCTTGCTGGTGACTAATGACAGTCATCAGCCATGACAGAAGTACACTAGTTACTACTTATATGATCGATGGCTCCTGGGCGCTGTGTTGACACGCACCTATTGGATTGCCTATCTAGTTTTAAGAATCTTTTTTATCACCATTTCACAAAACAAGGATGTATAATATTGCAGCTTTTGTGTTAGTGCTTTGTAAAGTACTTGCAGCTGTGTAAAGTTTTACTACCCTGTCATACATCGATCAATACCTGAGAGGCTGAGAGTCGTAGTTACAGACCAGCTTCGCAAAGATTTGTTCGAATTTATTTATTGCTTCAGTTCCAGAATAGGAGTATTGTTAGTCCTTGGTGGAAATGTGAATGCGTGGCTCCTGGATGCTACGCAGTACAACGAACCCCCGGCACATCGATCAGGCGGTGTCGCTCGGACTCGGTCACTCGGTCCTGAACTCTTGCCACCAGAGTTGACATGCAAACATTCAACTCCTGACTCCATTTCGCCTCTTCCTCGCCACGCATCTGTACAGTGAGACACAGAGAGAGAACACACGCCAACGCGCTGAGAGGCGTCCCTAGGGTTTTTGCCGTTCGCCGCCGGGCCAGTGGCAGCAACCATTGCCTGCTAGCTGCGGATCCACCTGGGGGCTGGGGCCATGGAAATGGGGAGGAGGTGGCGTTGGCACGCCATCACCGCTCGGCGTCTCGTGCGCGACTGCCGCTGTCGCGCCGCCGCCGACACGGGGATTGGCGTACGCAAGTCGACGCGGAATAGTAGTGATCGCGGCAACGGCAACGGCAACTCGTACCACCACGTCTGGCCGGTAATGCAAACGGTTTCTCGTGATTTCGACGAGCAGGATAATTTTTGTAGTACCAATGGAATGTCTGCAAGTGCAATCTTTTTCAGGCATGAATTAATCTGGCTAACAATGTGGTGCATTTTGTGGATGTTTTATTGCTTTGTGTTAAAACTTAAAACAGCCAATGGAATTTGGGTGGCGGATCGTGCTGGGATCACTGGTCGGGTTCTTTGGCGCCGCGTTTGGGAGCGTGGGCGGCGCTCGGCGGAGGCGGCGTCTTCCTGCCAATGCTAGCGTTGATCATCGGCTTGATCCCAAGTCATCGGCCGCCATGTCCAAGTGTCAGCATCTAACGGCCCTCTATTCCTATAATTATGGATCAGTGATCAACCGACTCGAATGATCGATGCTCTACTCTCTGTTTGTGATCATCAACAGGCATGATCATGGGTGCATCCGTGTCAACTGTCTGCTCCAATCTCAAGCTGAAGCACCCGAGTCTGACATACCGCTGATCGACTACGACCTCGCCATGCTCATCCAGCCTATGCTCATGCTTGGGATCAGCATCGGCGTGATTTTCAATGTTGTTTTCCCTGACTGGCTGGTCACGGCTCTCTTTGATAATCCTCTTCTAGGTTTGTTTCCTTTTATCCCCGACAACATTGGAAGCTTCTTGTCTGATTTGATCATTGACCTTGCATTGAGACCCTGATTGACCTGGGTTTGCATCTGCAATGCAAATTGAATCACAGTAACATCAACAAAGGCCTTCTTGAAGGGCATTGAGACATGGAAGAAAGAAACCATAAAGGAAAGGGTAACTCTTTGTGCAAACTCCATTATTTTTTTTAGGGAACTTGTGCAAACTCCATTGTAATCTTCATGTTTCCTTTTTTTTTTTCCCTCCTGTTATACTAATCCCAATGGCTTCATGTTTCCAGGAGGCCGCACAAAGGGTGGAGCAATTATGTAAAAAAGATGAGTTTATTATCTTCACAGAAGCAAAAGCTCTTCTTTTGATTAAATTGTTTCCCTAATATAACGTTTCAGATCCAGAACCAGAGCATGCAACAACAATCGCTATAGGATCAGGTGATGCCGTTGGCGCAAACAATCCATTACATGAGAAGGCAAATTTCAAATTATCCAACTCTTGCATTTTCCAAACAATAGCCATAAGATTTTTGACAGCTAGATTTTTCCAACGTTTCAGAAGCCATCACTTCTGAAGAATGTTTACTGGAAGGAGTTCGGTCTCCTTGCATTTGTGTGGTTGGCATTCCTTGGGCTTCTAGATCGCAAATGTGAGGATCAATTCTACAGCTAGCCTCTCACCTTTCATCTCACATAATTTTCCATGAATTGTAACCAATTTCTTCCTTTGCTTCTGTCCTCTTCACAAGTAATAATACCTATGATGTTCTCTTTCCATTTTTACAGAAGTACAGTGCTTACTGCTCTGCACTATACTGGGCCTTGAATTGTCTCCAGGTTTGAATGTTAAGAAAGACAGATATTAGCCATATGCCATAGGATTTATTTGTCTGAAAGGATGTTTGTTACAGGAATTTTTAGAATTTAGATCATTTTTGTCTAAATTCTAAGAATTTAATTGCAATCCTACGTAACAAAAAAAAAAAACTTTGGAAGCATCACAGATTAAATCTTTAATTTTCTGCTGGCTTGGTGCAGATCCCAGTGGCAGTAGGAGGACCATGTATGAAGCACATGGGTTGGCGACTGAAAGAAGGTGTTCTCATCAAAGGGAAGCCAACAGAGTGCCCCAAAATCTTGCCAGCTCTTTGTATACTGTCAGTTTGGTATCATTGCAGGGCTCGTGGGGGGTCTACTAGGTGTTGGAGGTGGCTTCATTATGGGTCCAATGTTCTTGGAGCTCGGTATCCCTCCTCAGGTACGCTCTAGACTCCAGCCTATGGTTTGTTAAGAATAGAATTTTCATAAAAGAATCTTGGGGTTTTCTCAAGCTGTATGCTTTATGAGCTTTTCTACTATCCTTTGAGGTATATAAATTGTGCTACCAACAATTGTTATCTTCGGGTTAGAATTAAATTTCAATAGCTGAGGTACTGAACAAAGTATAATTCCGGTAGCTCTTAGTACATTTCTAAATGCTAAAAAACCTCATGCTTTAAGATTGGAACACATCCCTAACAACTGGAAACTATGATAGGTTTCTAGTGCTACAGCCACATTTGCGATGATGTTCTCATCCTCCTTGTCGGTTGTTGAATACTACCTCTTGCACAGGTTTCCAGTGCCTTATGGTAATCTTCTTCTTCCACATTTCCTCCATGATTATTACAGTGATAGCTGGTTGACTCAATTCGTTTGCCTTGTCTGTAGCTGCTTATTTCATTGCTATTGCGTTCATTGCTGCCATCATAAGCCAGCACTATGTGAGTAAGTTGATCAGTCGGCTAGGGCGTGCTTCACATCATCTTCATCTTGGCTTCCATGATCTTCGTCACGCAATTTCTGTCGTACCATAATCTAAAACTAGCTGAGATTGACTGGAATCCCTATGGCTGGATAGTTACATATAAATCATCATCGTCTTCCTGCAGGTGGAGTAGGAATCTCAAACATCGTTCACAAGATTGAGTGTCACCAGTACATGGGTTTTGAAAGCCTTTGGCAATATTGGTGCGTAGGAGATAAATAAATCAGTTTAGAAGTGAAAGACTTCACCGTCAACTCATATGTCCAAAAACAGGAATTCAATTACAGAGTAGATTGGTCAAATTAATGAGAGGCAAGATTAGTAAAGATAATGTAGTCAAGTAACGACACCAGACGGAGTTGACTGCATCCAAATTTCCTGTCGAATTTGCTAAGTCTGTTAAACTTGTGCCTCTTGTACTAAAAAGATTGTGTCCACAGCACGTGTGTGTGTTGTGTCAAGTGCCAACAATGCAAGTCGTATGATGCTTCCATTTTTTAGAACTAACGCACATATCACTACTTTTTCTCAGGTCTTCTACCCATGATCTTAAATCGTGTGAGGGAAACAAAACTTATTATAATATAATGTAAATGGTGGTCAATGGTCATGTAATGTGAAAAGGCAATATGCAATTATGACCATGTTACATCATTAGTCTTGAGATCTGTGATCATTATAATGTAAATGGTGGTCAATGGTCATGTAATTTGAAAAAAGGCAATATGCAATTTTGACCATGTTACATCATTAGTCTTGAGATCTGTGATAATTAGTTTATAACAAGAAAAGATCATATGTATCATGCATAATGTTAGACATATAGGATATATATATAATAATAGTAGACTATATAAGGGTCAGTCCGGTGAGCTTCACTTCCTAATAATTTTTTAGTTTTTCACATCTTAGTGGAAGGATAACAATGAGAAAGTAAGAAAGAAAGAGATTCACTGGTCAAATTTTTAGAAAGAGATAATTCACCTTTTTAGTAGCTCTTGAAATATTTATTTCAACAAAATAAATGGTAGATGTGTGTAGCTACTTCATAATCTTGTGAAATTTCCTAGATTTGACAAATATATACTAGTATAAAATCATGGTCAGAATTGAATTACAACTCACCAAAAAATTAAATTGCAAAAACTCCAAAGTATTTTTCACAAGGAGTTAGTAGGCAAGCACATTAAAAGATAACTTGTTACTACTAGAAATGGATTGTAGGAAACCTCCAACAATTTCTTTGAGAGGGCGAAATTGAACCTCCAAGGAATATGTCATTACCTTAGGGGTTGTAGGGAAACCTCCAAGAAAATGTATATTCCACATTTTCTTCATTATTAGTTTGAACTAACAAGTTAATTCAATATTTCCTTAACTTGAGTGTCATTACGAACCACCAAGTTTAATTCAATATTTCTTAGATGGTATTTGAAATTGTTAAGGTAACTCATAAGTGTTATTACAAACTGCCAAGGAAGTGTAGTTTCTTGGGTGCAACTGCAAACCCTCTAGTAAATTGTTGTAGCCACCAAGGAAAAATTTGTTCATTTTCCTATCATCTTAACCACTAATATATGGACTCATTTGCAGACTTGTTAGTTAGACATAGACACAAATGCTCCATTGACATGTTTGGCAAATGAAATACAGTTTTTTCATGCTACAATATTAATCCAACAAAAGGTACAATTTTTAAGTTCTTATTAGAGAAGAACACACATTGACACTTAGCTTGCGATGTCTAGTTAGTTTAAACCAAACATACAACATACTAATATAAGATGAAGACAGAGATTATATCAAATTTCCAAAGCTTGAAGAGATATATAACTTTGTTGTTTTATGAAATTTTCATTCGAATTCATTTAGAGTGCAAAAATTATTGTTTATATTCACATAGCTTTGAAATTCATTCTTTTTTATTTTCAAAGACCTTGGATGGATATATACGACCTTGAAAAAATTATATATCCTTGAGGGTTGTTATATTTCATAACGTTGTTAAAAAAAATTGACCTCTCCTATGTTTTGTTGGTGGATAAATCCCAAGGAAATCATTTGTGCTCTACCCTTGGCAGTCCTTCCTCGAGAGTTGACCGTCAAGAATATTCGGTTTTCTAGTAGTGCATCATGTTGCTTTTTTATTTATGTATATATTGGATGTTGTTGTCTTTTAGCTTCTCACTCACGGCATTAATAGAGATAATAGTGGTGGACATTTGACAATAGAACTTATCTCAACCTGGTAATGCACGCATGACAAATCTTATATAGTACCTTTTGATGTTCACACTCCTGAGTTAAATTAATAAAAGCTACTTCTGAGACCCTTTAGCACTTTACTTTCCGTTGGACGACCCAATTAAAGCTATACTATGGTCCAACGCGATTACTGAGGTTTGCTTTCTGATCGAGTCAACGCGACATGAGTCGTCAGTCTTCTAACTTTTAGTGGCGAGTGCGTGGTCAGGGACGCTGCAACTGCACCTGACTCTTTTTTTTTAAAGCACAACCATACTTAATTATTGTCGGTGAAAAATTGATGACGGCTTTCAGGTCCGGGCAACTGAATCCACGCGTATCGCGCGCATTCGCTGCATTCGCCAGGAGCTGCATCTGCAGTGCAAGTTCCTCTTGTCCCACACACGAGAGACATGTGCTCCCAGTTCCCAGATTGCAATGCTCAAAAAAAAAAAAAAAAAAAAAAAAAAGAAAAAGATCCCAGATTGCACGGTACGGCAGTAATGCAGTCAGCATATATATTGTACCTTGCATTGCATTAAGAATGGCGGCAAACACCCACCTGAGAGACTGAGAAACCAGCTCGCTATGTTCTTGAGTCCATCGCATAGTCAAGCACTGTGTGATTGTTGACACTTCTAACACCATTCACGCTAAGTTGTTATCCCTAGCGTGGCACCAGAAGTGTTGGTATAGAAACTGCTCCTCTAGTAAATAAATATGGGATCCGCATAGCTGACGAGGATAAGACACCATCGTAGCACTTCATCGGGAAGTATTTCGAGGATCGTAATTTATATTTAGCTCAAGGGAAAAACTTAAGGACTTAAACAATGAGATAAACTTGCTAAACACGACTACTTATGAGTGATTGATTGCACTGTCACATACTTTACAGAGGGGTAAACCATGATAAATAAGAGAATATAAAGTATAAAACTCGGGGATTAATTCACACAGAGATTAGAGATAGACTACTCAACAAAAGGTAGGTTGACATCTGATTAGTACAAGAAATAGAAATCCTAGGTAGGTTCTAATCTACTAAGTCATTCATCTACTCTAACGCTACACCATCACATATAGCATAAAAGACTCTTCATCTATGTATAAGGATCATTGCTATAACAAGCCAAGACATAGCACGATTTCCTACGCAACTTTAGTTCTCTAGACCTACCAACGGAGGATGGAATACAAAGGACTCAATGTAACCTGTCACTTCCGCGATCTACCACACGACCCGACCAATAGGGTGCATTTGGTGGGTAAATAGCATCTAAGCACCATGCTTACATGAAATCTACCACCTAACCCTCCCGCGAAGAGAGCTAAGCGCTTTGCAAACATATACATAAACTTATTATCAATCATAACCATATCAAATGTAGAACTAGAATAAACTAGGAATATAATAAATAGAAACATAATGATATTAGAATAAAGTCACAAGAATAAATACAAGAAAATACCAAATTCTTGATGATGAAGATCCGGAATTCCGAGCACGGCGCCCGATTCTTCTCTATCTAGTCTAAACCTATGTAGAACTTGAAGAACTAGAGTAGCTATTCTAATTCTCCGGTGGAGAGATCTCTCTAACCCTGCTCACGATGGCTACCTTTGAATAATGAATTCTAGAATGAATTAGGTTTCACCTTGGGGAGGGGCCCCGAATATATAGCCCTCTCGGAGACACCACACCGTCGGATCAAACCGAATTCTAAACGGATGATTTTATTGCTCCTCAAAGCCGGTGGAGGCAGGATCCGCGAGACTCCACCTCATTGGCCGAGGCGGAGGCGGCCGCCCCCACTGGAAGCCGGTCGCCCGGCCTATGCCGTGGGCTCGTTCCTGGGGTTGCCTTCTCGAGTCTTCCATTGTTCTTTTACCCGGATGTTTGTTCTCTCTATGTAAATCCGACATGTGAGCCTTCTTGGATGATTTTCTCGATAATCCTCGCAAAAACACATATTCACCAAAACTTGTGGAATTTGTCGGTTTAAATCCTAAGTCTATGGTGGTGAACAGATTATGCCCCTTTTTCTCTCTCTAGTTGACACATAAAATTGATGGTTAACAACCGTCAACGGATCAATCAAAGAACTATCACTGCTCATGATTTGGCTTTGAGTGAACAGCGTTGAAGACGTACTCTTCGAGTTTTGGTTCTATGATTCAAAATCAAAAATGATTAGGCCAGGGCGTGGTAAAAACCAGTAATGAAAGTCAACATCACCGGGGCTGGTTCCAACCACATAGCAATGGAGCGCAATCAACGGTCCATGATTTGCCGTAAGATCGAATGGATCACCAAATATAAATTCTGCAATCATCATTTCCGGCATGACACTATTGCACCATTCTCTATGCAGGCTACTAGAGTTGAAAACTCCACCGATCATGGGTTAGGTGGGTCATATGATGACTCACAATTTTTGGTTAGCAAAGCGTAAATTCATAATTTTTTGATGTTTTAGTTCTTTATGGTCAAAATTACTCAACACGGGCTATAGACATTTGACTCACTATAACAAATATGATCTTCTATGACAATTTTCTCATGACAATGGAGTAGTTAGTTGTTAGGCCATTTTGTTTTACGACATTTTTGTACTTTCGCAGGGCATGTTATGTTAGTGACAAAATGAGGTGTTCATCACTAAGACCAATAAAAATCATTGTAAACTTATGATGTACCATATTATGAAAACTAACATCCTCCTCATCTAAGCACTCCTACCCGGCCCAAGTTGTTGTAGTTTATCTATGTGCGGCTGCAAAGACTGAAACAAAACATTATGAAAACCACCACATGTTATTTTATCATTAAAAGCCAACCAATAAACGCCTAACTTTGTTCGATTAACATAAGTCATTTTTAATTTCTTTTCTAAATAAATGCTTATAGCATGCCCATCTATTTGGGTAGAACCCACATGTATTTTGTCGTATGGTTTTTTTGTATTTTTTTAAGAAATGTGTTTGGAGCAAATTGTTGACAAAGGTGTTCGACATGTCAAGGATCCTCACGAAGGTATTTCATATGTAATATCAAAACCTTATTCAAAATTTGTTATAGTTTTCATGTTCACCTATTTGATGTAGGATATTGCATTACTCATGCTACAACTTACATGTGAGATTGTCTTATTTTCCCATAAAAGGCTTTAAAAGGAATGTGGAAGACATATTTTTTATTGAACTTGCCCCATGAATTTTTCCTATAAATTTTATCTCATATGAGTTTGCAAGCACCACAATAATTCTGTATGTGATGTATCATTTTCTCCATATGCTTCCTCCATTGGGTTTGTAAGGAAGTTATAATCGGCATATTTGCAGAAAAGTTTCATTGTATTTTACGCTGAATTTTATGAGAACCGCAACAATGAATTGTGTTCTAAGAACCATGAAAAGTGATGTTATCGCCTAGAGTCCCCCCATGGATAGCTGCTGTCATTGCTGGTGTGTTTATGTGTGGGGAGGTGGGGAAGGCGAGGGGTAGTGGAGTTTTGACTCCGGATGCCCTTCCTCTTCTATGACTGCTAATCTTAAAATATGTAACATAATCATCTAGTGAAATAATAGATATCATTCCTTTTGATTCTTAGTTGCATTAATTTCACAACTATATCGACCCTATACTATATTTATCCCACAACCTCACTCTTTTTTAACGAGTGATAATGTAATATGTGGTTGTCATATGTACCACCATATCTTAATAGATATATATTTGGATACATAAAAGAAGTTGTGTATCAAGAAAAACTAAAATGATCTATAAAAATGAAACGGACGAAGCATAAAAAGAAGGCATTTGTATGGTGCTAGTGGATGATATATTTTCTCAGAAACTCAAACGAACATGTAGGGGGGAAATAGCTCCGAAATCAAATATTGCAATTTTAATTTTGGGGCAACCCCCGCACCCCGGGCCGCCGTCTCCGTGAGGCGGCCGCTCCGGGGCGACACCCTCCTCCGCCACACAAGCCCCCGCTCCGTCTCTACCGGCGGCAGCTCGCCATGTGAAAGCAGTTTGGTTTTGGTAATTAATGATACCCAAACATTGCTAATGCTTTGCTCTAAGTGTGATTAGACATATAGCACGTGACGATGGACATGGGAGCATAGTGATCATGATGATGGACAAGGTGGACTTGTGGAATGATCGTGCTCCGACGGAGGCCCATGGAGATCAAAGGCGAAGGTATACTTGATAGGGCTTTCCGGTTTGGTGGTCAAGACACTTAGCGAGTGTGACCACATTTAGGATCGATAACCGACTATCAAGAGGGGTTTCTCGGCTCATTAAGCGGTGCTAAGTGCCTCTAGTTTTGACTTTGCATGATGCATGAGAGGCTAACTAGAGTGCTAACTCTTGCACGACATTTCATGTGAAATGCTAACTCGAGGCTTGAGATTGGATCTTCGCATGGTGGAGTTAGTGTACAAGGCAAGAGAATTGGTTTGGATCAATTTGGAGCAAGTTTGAAGCATGGAATGATGGAGTTTCTTCGGAGCGCGGCGGCGGACAGCTGGAGTTAGGCGTCCGGCGGTCCTCGCGGCCCCTAGCGAGCACCGGCCGGTCTCCTTCGCCGGACGCGTGGCCGGCGTGGCTCGGGGCGGACGCCGCACGGCGGTGTTCGAGCGTTCGCGACGTCGGTGTGACACGTGGCAAAGGTCTTCGGCGTGCGGGCGGCCGGGCGTTGGATCAATTGCGCCCGACGCCTAGAGGCCCCGCGTCGCGAGCGGCCGGATCACTCCGAACTTCGGAATTGGAGCGCTCTACGGACGCGTCGCCGACGCCTTGAGCTCGGGTGCGCGGACGCTCGTTGATGGAAGCGGCGGACGTGGTGACGCGGCGCCATTCAACGACAACGATCGGCGGCGAGGCGCGAAGAAGACCGCCGGACGCGTCGGCGGTCAGCAAGTAGACGTGTCCGGCGCGGTGAAACACGCGCCGAGGCCACCAATGGCTCTATTTCGAGTGGGCTCTATAAATAGACCATTGGCCGGCTTGGGGAGGTCCTCTTCGCCATTTCTTCATACTTGAGCATACTTTTGAGCAAGAGAGCTCCTTCCCCACTCATCTCTTTGATTCCTTTGCTAATCTTGAGAGAGATTTGAGTGAGAGCAAGTGATTTGCATTGAGAGTTGCATCTAGAGGCACTTATTCTTCGAGTGGGCCGTGGATTCTTGTTACTCTTCGGTGATTCCGTCACCGTAGACGGTTTGGAGCAGCGGGTGGTGGTTGGAGCTCGACTTGGTGATTGTTCGAGGGCACACCGGGTTCTTGTGAGGGTTCTTGACCTTCCTTGCGGGAGTTCACGAAAGGATACTCTAGTGGATTGCTCGTGGCTTGTGGATCCTTGTCTTGTGTAGAGATTGCGGTTTTCCCCATTGGGGTCTTTGGCAACGGAAGCCAATTGAGCGGGCAACTCACCCAGAGAGTGTATTGCCACAACGAGGACTAGCTTGTCGGGAAGCAAGTGAACCTCGGTAAAAAATCATTGTGTTGATTTGTGTTTGCCGAGGCTTCGACCTCCATTGTGATTGTGCTTGAGCATCTCTAGGTGATTGGTTTCTCTGGCCGGTGATTGGCCATCTTCATCTCGACGGCGGTATAAATCTTCATCCCTTATTACTTTCCCGCATTGTAGAATTCCTTATGTGGTTGGCTGCGTACCACTACTTGTGTAGCTTAAAATAGTGTGGGTTAGAATTGCTTGTCGTGGTGGTCGGGAACCACTCATTGTGTAGTTTAAATCCCGTGGGTAGAATTGCTTGTTCGGTTGGGTAGTGCCCGTCATTGTGTAGCTTGATCACCGTGGTTGTTGTGCATTTGATTTGAGTAGCCTTGCATTGTTTAGGACGGCTTGCATAGAGTAGTGAAGCTTAGCTTTGCACTTTTGCCGCCTTGCTATCTAAATTGTTGTCTAATGTTTTGCTAGAATTTTTATTAGGCTATTCACCCCCTCCCTCTAGCCATTGTGACCTTTCACGTGGTATCGAGCCGGGCACCGTTTGTTTGAGTTGGATTAACATCCTACGGTGAAGCAATGGCGTTGGTTTTGCATATCAACAACACCAAGAAGGCACCATCGTTTCGTGGTGATGACTATACCAAATGGAAGCTCAAGATGAAGAAGTCATCTTAAGTCAATCAACTTTGAGGTGTGGAAAGTGGTGGAAACAAAGTTTGAGCTTGTTGAGGGTGCGGTGCCAACACCGGCCCGAAGAGAAGAAGCAACAAGCAAATGATGTTTGCCGTGAGTGCTTTCCATGAGGCACTTAATGATAAAGCTTTTGAGCTCATCAAGAATTTTGAGGTGGCGCGTGACATATGGAAGAAGCTAGAAGAAGCTTATGAGGGCACCGAAAAAAGTGTGAAGACCGCAAGAGCCTACATGTTGCAAGAGAAGTTTGCAAGCTTCTCAATGAAGGAAGATGAGTGTGTCGGAGATGTTCCATAGGCTCCAAGTTATTGTCAATGAGCTTAAGGGACTTGGAGAAGAGATCAAAGATGCACAATTTTCCACCAAGTTCATGAGGTGCCTCAAGAGATTTGACATGTTGAAGACCATCATGGTGAAAACAACCATGAGGGAGAAGCCTACACCCAACCAAGTCCTTTAAGAAGTCATGGCCGATGATGAGTTTAGATAAGATCATGAGAAGGAAGAGTTGGTGAAGAAGAAGAAGAAGGAAAGTGAGAAGAAGGATGATGACAAGAAGAGTGTGGCATTCAAGGCCACATCATCCAAGAGCAGGGCAAGAAGAAGGAAGAAAGAGTCTTTAAGTGAAGATGAGCCATGCTCTAGCTCTAGTGGACAAGAAGAAGAAGTGAGTGAACAAATGGCACTCCTTGTGAAGAGAGAATGGGGAAGCTCATGAAGAAGGGGTATCGGTCCAAGGGCAGCAGGCTCATCCAAGTCAAGTGACCGTCCCATGAAGTGCTTAGGTGCAATAGCAAGGGATCATCATTGCCAAGTGTCCCTATGCAAGTGATGATGAAGATGCCATGAAGAAGGAGAGGAAGAAGCAAGAGAAGAATGAGGAGAAGAATGACTCCTCCCACAAGAAGAAGAAGGGTGAATCTCATATGGCAACTTGGGAGAGTGATTCATCTTCTTCAAGTGATGATGATGATGATTCCAAGAAGAAGAAGGAGGGGCACGCAAGCATTGCCATTCAAGAGAAGCTTTCTCTATTTGGTGCTCCATCATCTTGCTTCATGGCCAAGGCCACTAAGGTACAACCTCCGCCGATAGTGATGAGAGTGATGATGATGATTGAGACCACAAAAGAAGAACTATGGGTCATGCTTGAGGATTGCAAAGGTGCTTTCAATGACTCTATAAAAGAATGTAGGGGTTTGCACAAGGATAAACAAAACCTTGAGCAAGAACTTATGGAGTTGAGGGCTTCTTATGAGAGTCTAAAGGTAGACCATAAGAAGCTAGAGGATGCTCACTCCAAGCTTGAAAAGCTCATTCTTCTCTAGTTGAGAAGCAAGAGAAAGAGCAATCACAAGCTGCTGTGAACATAGAAAAGAAAGGTGTGTCCACATCATGATTCACTTGATGATTCAATTGTTGTTGCATCACTTGATCCTTCATGCTCTCATGCCTCTACTTCATCTAGTAGTGTTGGTCATTCATGTGATTCTTCACTAGTAGTTGATAATGAGTCTCTTAAGAAGGAAGTCAAGGAATCACACCTTTGGCTAAGGCTTATGGTGGTGAGAACCGCATGCTTATGTGCTTAGTAGCTAAAGAGCCTTCCTGCCAAAGAGGGATTGGGCTATACCCCCAAGAAATGCAAGGCCGCTTTTGCTCCTCACAAGACTAGTTTTGTGAAAAGGAATGGTAGCTATTGCACTAGTTGCAAGCAAGTTGGTCATTTAGAGTATGCATGCAAGAACAAGAACACTAGTGCTTCCTCTTATAAGTTGAATGCTTCCTACATGCTTGTTAAGAGTGAGTGTGGTGTGAGTGCTAGATTCATTGGTACACCATGGATGAGCTCAAAGAAGAAAGCTATTTGGGTGCCAAAGACTCTAGTGACTAACCTTCAAGGACCCAAGCAAAAGTGGGTACCTGCTTGATGTCCCTTTTGTAGGTCAAAATTACAAAGCCGGAGGGAGGCATTGGGTGCTTGATAGTGGTGCATCAAATCATATATGACCGCGAAGATAGTATGTTCAAATCACTTGACAAGAATGACAATGGCGGATTCAACTCCATCACATTTGGTGACAATAGCGGTGATGTCACGGGCTAGGAAAGGCTGTACCTTCAAATGACAAGGATCTCTCCAATGTGTTGCTAGTTGACACTCGAACTTCAATCTCTTTGTCGGTGGCACAATTGTGTGATCTTGGCTACAAGTGCATATTTGATGAGAAGTATGTTGAGGTGGTGAGCAAAGATCAAGCAAATCTCATCTTCAAGGGGTTTAGGCATGGAAGCTTGTACTTGGTTGATTTCAATGCTAGTGAAACTCAACTTTCATCATGTTTGATTGGAAAGTCAAGCAAGGGATGGCTATGGCATAGGCGCCTTGGTCATGTTGGGATGAAGCAATTGAACAAGTTGGTGAAGCATGATCTAGTGAGAGGCTTGCATGATGTCACATTTGAGAAGGATAGACCTGTAGTGCATGTCAAGCCGGCAAGCAACATGGGAACTCACATCCCAAGAAGAATGAGATGTCAACATCAAGAGCATTTGAGTTGTTGCACATGGACTTGTTTGGCCCAACACACTACACATCAATTGGGGGCAACAAGTATGGCTTTGTGATAGTGGATGACCACTCAAGATACACATGGGTATTCTTTCTCTATGACAAGAGTGAAGTCTATGATTCATTCAAGACTTTTGTCAAGAGGGTGCAAAATGAGCTTCTGACTACCATCAAGAAGATAAGAAGTGACAATGGGAGTGAATTCAAGAACACAAGAGTTGAAGAGTTGTGTGATGAGCTTGGAATTGTGCTTCAATTCTCACCAACCTACACTCCCCAATCCAATGGTGTAGTTGAGAGGAAGAATAGACCTTGATTGAGATGGCAAGAACTGTGCTATGTGAGTACAATGTGAGTGAAAAGTTTTGGAGTGATGCCATCAACACGGCTTGCTACTATAGCAACCCGTATATTGCCATGGGAAGTTAGAGAGAGACTCCATATGAAATCTTGAATGGAAGGAAGCCCAACATTGCTTACTTACGGGTCTTTGGTTGCAAGTGCTACATACTCAGAAGAGGCGAAGACTTAGCAAGTTTGAAAGCAGAGGTGTGAAGAGGGATTTCTTCTTGGCTACTCTACTTCTAGCAAGGCTTATAGAGTGTGGAACTTGGCTAGTGGGCTAGTTAAAGAGGTTCATGATGTTGAATTTGATGAAACCCAAGGCTCTCAAAGTGAAAATCAAAATCAAGATGATGTGGGTGGAGATCAATTGAGCAATGCAATGAGACACATGGACATTGGTGACATTAGGCGAAGGCAAGTGGATGATGGTGATGAAGTGCAAGTGCCAACTCAAGTTGTGATTGATGATTCAAATGAGGCAAGCACAAGTGGTACTCAACATGAAATCAAGATCAAGGTCAAGCAAGCAATGCAAATGAGCTAGTTCTTCAACCTTCAAACATTGCAAGAGATCATCCTCTAGATCATATTATTGGTAACATTCAAAGAGGTGTACAAACAAGATCAAGATTGGCTAATATGTGAGAACTCTCCTTTGTGTCATTCATTGAGCTAACCAAGATTGATGAAGCATTGAAGGATCTGG